>ML661885.1:7917617-8062407 GCA_007570785.1 Antilocapra americana
TTCTTCTTCTAGTCTTCACCATCTCAGTTAATAGAAACTCCATCCATCTTGGGGAACTAAGATTCCCTAAGCCATGTAGCCAAAAAAAAAAAAAAAATTCTTGAACATGAATGATTATAATAGTTTTATTAGTAATAGCCACAAAGCAGAACTTCAGTGTCCAAATTGTGACATATTCATGCAATAGGATGCTAGTCATCAATATGAAGAAATGAACTATCAGTATTCAAAGAACATGGGTGAATCTTAAAAATATGCTGAATGAAAGAAGAGAAGCATAAAAGCATATATGTATGTGTGCTCAGTCGCTCATTCATGTCCAACTCTTACAACCCTATGGACTGTTGCTCACCAGGCTTCTCTGTCCATGGGATTTTTCTGTCAATATTACTGAAGCAGGTTGTCATTTCCTCCTCCAGGGGATCTTCTTGACTCAGGGATCGAACCTGGGTCTCTTGTGTTTCCTGCTTTGGCAGGTGATTCTTTACCACTGAGACACCTGGGAAGCCCCATAAAAGTATATATACTGGTGACCTATTTACATAAGGTTCTAAAAAGGTAATATTAATCTATTGTGATAGACTACAGATCAACAGTGCCTGGGGAGAGCTGGAATGGCTTCCCAGGAAGAGACACAAAAAGGAGCATGAGAAAACTTTGGGGGATAACTTGATTAGCGTGGTGGTTACATAGATATGGGTGTAAACATATGTCAGTATTCACCAAACTATTCATTTTAAAAATGGATGCATTCCATTTATTATATGTGAATTAGAAAACAATAGCATCAATTTACAGAGAAGGCAATGGCACCTCACTCCAGTACTCTTGCCTGGAAAATCCCATGGATGGAGGAGCCTGGTAGGCTGCAGTCCATGGGGTCGCTAAGAGTCTGACACGACTGAGAGGCTTCACTTTCACTTTTTACTTTCCTGCATTGGAGAAGTAAATGGCAACCCACTCCAATGTTCTTGCCTGGAGAATGCCAGGGACGGCAGAGCCTAGTGGGCTGCCATCTATGGGGTCGCACAGAGTCAGACACGACTGAAGCAACTTAAGCAGTAGCAGCAGCAACAGCAGCATCAATTTAAAGATTCCAATGAATACTTCATTAAATATTTATTATATAAAGCATTTTATAATGACTAGATAACATGATATCCTGGTTTTTAAAAGACTGCAAAAAAAAGTGCCTATGGCTTGGGAAATATAAATTCAATTTATAGCCTTCTACAATAAGACATAAATTGCTGTGTTTATTCAGAAAAGAACAATGATATTTTACTGGTCTTATATGTAATGCAAAAACTTAAAACTAAGTTAAAAAATAACAATTATGAATAGTCCCTCCAGGGAATTTTTATATGTCAGCTTTTTACTTCTTCATGTTAAATGAAGTGAAGCCAGTGAAACCCCAGGCAACTAAGAGCACTACCCGAAAAGGGTAGAATTAGTAATTCCCTTTTTTATCTGGACAGTAAAAAATATTTCTCTGTCACCACAACTTCTAGCTTGTAATGAGGCGAGACTTTACAAGATTCATTTAAAATTGGTTGGGCTTCCCAGGTGGTGCAGTGGATGCCTGCCAATGTAGGAGACGCGGGTTCCATCCCTGGGTCATGAATCTCCCCTAGAGAAGGAAATGGCAACCAGCTCCAGTATTCTTGCCTGGAGAATCCCAAGAACAGAGGAATCTGGTGGGTTAGAGTCCATGGAGTCTCAAAGAGTAGGACACGACTGAGTGAGCACACACGCATGCCAATTTTATATCCCATATCATAATATCTTGAATTTTAAAAAGTACCATCAAACTGAAGTTTCCTTACAACTGGATTGATACCCAGCTTGTCTTTATGACTTGATATACTTCAAATGTCTAAGTGAATTTAGAATACATATTGTGTGTGTCGTATGTTCAGCACCCTTCTGGGGGTAGTGACTAATATGAATGACATTTGTTGTATCACCTCTTTTGAAAGGTAAGGCTGATTTGCTCATGAAACCAACTTGCTTTCCACCAGTGCTTCAGAGCAGTTTCCAATTCAGTCTGTTTTATATCCATCTCAGATTATGGCAGGCAACAATCTTTATTACTTACTGCTGATTAAATTAAATTCAGGTAGCTTAACACTGAAAGTTTCAATAAACCAACAGTTTACAACAATAGAGTGTAATCTTCCAGTTTTATATATTACTTTTAAGATTCTTTACCATCTGAGCCACCAGGGACGCTCACTAACACTTTAAGATCCATAATAATTAAATATTTTCATCATATGAAGTAAATTATCAAAAGACCCTAGATACTAACTCTTCCTAATTTATTTTCACAGGACTTTCCCCTTTGCTCAGTGAGTTTGATAAATATCCACATTCCTCAGCATCCTATTCTTAAGTTTTTGCACTTTCTCTGAGATACTTCATTCACATTCTGGGTTTTGACAACTAATGAACTGCCATTTTCTCTCAAAATGGTTTCTCAACTCTCTCTCACTCTCTCATTTTCCAAGTCCCACAAATCTACTATCAAATACTCATCAGTTAAAATTTGTTATCATTCATATTCTACCTTATCAAGCCCTTTGCATCTCTACATCAAATGTCATATATACTTCCAAATTGATGACTTTACCAGCTATATCTTTGGACTCATTTCATCTTATCTAGCCATCACAATATCACTTCAAATACATTAATCTGATCACATTGCCTCTGTTTATAACATGTAACACTACCTCAATGTTTTTAAGATTGAGTCCACACTCTTTAACAGAACATTTAATAGCTTATATCAAACTATCTTTAGAGACTTGACCTCCAGGACTCCCTTGCCCTCATCCCTTCCATGGCTATAGGCCCTCCAGTTGCTGTCTCCCTATCTATAGATATAATACATTCTTATCAAGTTATATTTTTAAAAGAATACTTTCTCTGACTATGAAAATAGAGGTTGGAAGTTATTTTTTATTTATAACTTTAATGTTTTTTAATTGGTGTTTGTGTAATGACTCTCATCAGCTAGCTTTGTGACAACGAGCAAGTCAACACATCTGAGTACCAGTTTTTGTCCACAGAAAATAAAGGCTGGATATCTATTTCTAAGCTTCTTTCTCCTTTATAATCTCCCAGATTATAACTTTTATGAAATAAAGATCCAAATCTGTCAGTGCAACATCTTAAATGTCTAAGGTAATACCCAGACCTCAGTAAGTATTATAGAGCAAATTAACTAATATATATTTGTATATGTTGTTTCATTGGTGGCTATATATGTTATACATGTATGTTATCTCTAAATTATTTAAAAATATGACTTTGCCTAGACATAGAATTTCATCTTTTCTGTGTATTATACTTTGATTTTCTTGTCTAGATTTTAAGTAGTTTGTGTAATCAATATTTTTAACTATTTTTTTGTCTCATAAATTTCATATCTATATTTTTCAGTTAACCACCAGTTATCAAAATTCTTTCTAGAATTCCTTCTAGGATTATTATGCTCATTTTGAGGAAGATGACTTATGGAAATTTTATTCAAAAATAAGCGTTTCACGAGACTTTTTATATAGTAAAATTGAGCATATGTATACTTTATACAAAGAGTTTATTGACAACACATCTACATATATTGCACTTTTTAAATATGGCTATTTGTTAGATTCAGAAAGACTGCTTACCATGTATATTCCAACCAGCTGCTATAAAAAAATTAAGTATTAATAGACCTACCACACCTTCAGCCTCTTGTCTCCAGTCACTGTGCTTAACTGTGGGATTCCCATTAACATTAATGGGAGTTCCATGCACACATCACCTGGAGAACAGACCCCTCAATGTTTGATCATTATCTTCCCAGACAGGTAGGAATGGCATCAATCAGGTATCCCGCTTAGTTTCACAGTATGTACTATTAAAGACATCAGGGCAATAAAAACAGAGCTTTCTAACACTTTCTTTAAAAAACCGTAAAAATGTACAGAACAACCAAAGGAGAAGATTTTAAAAGCATACAAGAAGTACATGGCTTTCTTGCATATCTTTTTATAATTACAAATGACTCCAAACTGAAGTATACAGGCTACTTCCTTACTAAGGCAGCCATAATGTGATAATAAAGACAAATTTCATTATATAAAATAGATCTGATTTACTATAAAGTAGCCAAAGAGTGAAGAGGCAGTGGAGTTTACATAGACACTGCTTGACCTCTCTATTTTCTTTCCTTTTAACATTTTCCCCACCATATAATTAATAAATCAAATGCTTTTATGTGGTTAAAAGAAGACAGCATGAGTGATTAGTACAAGTCTGTGAGCTCCGGCATGTTGGAAGGAACATGATGAAAGCAAGGACATGTTTTCAGTTCTGATTTTACTGAATTAAAATCAGTAAATCAGGAACAGCAACATAGCGACAAGGGAAGAATGAAAAGGAAAGCCTGGGTGAGACGTGGGCGACAGAGAACATGGTCTGACTGTGAGACTGGGATTTTCACAGCAATGTGACCTTGGATAAATTTAGTGAAGACACTTTTTCATTTTGTAAAGTGACTCTAAAAATACCTATAGTCAAGAATCATTAAGAGGTGTATATGAGACATATGTTCCAGAAAAAAGTCTACTTCTGCATTATTGATTACGACAAAGCCTTTGACTGTGTGGATCACAACGAACTGTGGAAAATTCTTCAAGAGATGGGAATACCAGACCACCTTGACCTGACTCCTGAAAAATCTATATGCAGGTCAAGAAGCAACAGTTAGAACTGGACATGGAACAACAGACTGGTTCCAAATCAGGAAAGGATTATGTCAAGGTTGTATATTGTCACTCTGCTTATTTAACTTACATGCAGGGTACATCATGCAAATTGCCAGGCTGGATGAAGCCAAGCTGGAATCAAGATTGCTGGGAGAAATATCAATAACCTCAGATATGCAGATGACATCACCCTTATGGCAGAAAGCGAAGAAGAACTAAAGAGCCTCCTGATGAAAGTGAAAGAGGAGAATGAAAAAGTTGACTTAAAATTCAACATTCAGAAAACTAAGATCATGGCATCTGGTCATATCTCTTCATGGCAAGTAGATGGGGAAACAATGGAAACAGTGACAGACTTTACTTTCATGGGCTCCCAAATCACTGCAGATAGTGACTGCAGCCATGAAATTAAAAGATACTTGCTCCTTGGAAGAAAAGCTATGACCAACCTAGACAGCACGTTAAAAAGCAGACACATTATTTTGCCAACAAAGGTCCATCTAGTCAAAGCTATGGTTTTTCCAGTAGTCATGTATGGATGTGAGAGTTGGACTATAAAGAAAGCTGAGCACTGAAGAATTGATGCTTTTGAACTGTGGTGTTGGAGAAGACTCTTGAGAGTCCCTTGGACTGCAAGGAGATCAATCCAGTCAATCTTAAAGGAAATCAGTCCTGAATATTCTTTGGAAGGACTGATGCTTAAGCTGAAATCCCAGTACTATGACCATCTGATGTGAAGAACGAACTCATTGGAAAAGACCCTGATGCTGGAAAAGATTGAACGTGGGAGGAGGAGGGGATGACAGAGGATGAGATGGTTGGATGGCATGAATTTGAGTAGGCTCTGGGAGTTGGTGATGGACAGGGAAGTCTAGCATGCTGTCATCCATGGGGTCACAAAGAGTCAAACATGACTAAGAGACTGAACTGAACTCACGAGACCTACAGCATGGTTCATGATAATTAGTTAAGTGCCTAAAATATAATGACTATTACCCTATGTGTATATATAATTATTAATTACAAAGGTAGTCTGTTAATAAAGAATAAGCATTAAAGTAAGATAGACTTGAATTAAAATCCCACATCGGCCTCAAACTGACCTTATGAACTTGGGCAAGTTTTTTTTTTTTTCTGTATACTTTTTCCTAATATGTATCAGTAATGCTTATATGTGGGCTTCCAAGGTAGATCAATGGTAAAGAATTTGCCTGCTAATGCTGGAGACGTGGGTTCAGTCCTTGGTTCAGGAAGATTCCCTGGAGAAGGAAATGGCAACCCACTTCAGTATTTTTGCCTGGGAAATCCCATGGACATAGGAGCTTAATGAGCTACAGACCATGGGGTGTCAAAGACTTAGACATGACTGCATGACTAAACAACAATAATGCTTACATGTACATGCATTTACATACATACATATATATCCATATCCATGTACATGCATATCTCTCTATATAAATATGTGTGCCATGCATAGTCACTCAGTCTTGTCTGACTCTTTGAGACCCCATGGACTGTGGCCTGCCAGGCTTCTCTGTCCATGGGATTCTCCAGGCAGGAATACTGGAATGGGTTGCCATGCTATTCTCCAGAGGATCTTCCCAATCCAGAGATAGAACCCAGGTCTCCCACACTCCCATGTATATAAATATATTATTTAGTTATTTAATATATATGCTTTTATTATCAACTTAGCTCCACTGGCTCACAATTTTGTGGTTTATATCTGAGTTAGGCAATAGGGTTCAATTGCTAAAATTATAGCCACAATTTAAATATACAATCTCATAGATTTATATTAGGGAATCTGAGTCAGAGGCAATTGGTTGAAGGGCTTCACTACTGCCTCCAAATGCGTGGGTCTTGTTGACCCTCCCATGTGTGCTGTACCCTGTACTCTGCCAGGCTTCGCTGTCCATGGAATTCTCCAGGCAAGAATATTGGAGTGGATTCTCTTTCCCCTCTCCAGGGAACCTTCCCAATCCAGGTATCGAACCAGTGTTTCCTACATTGCAGGCAGATTCTTTATTGTCTGAGCCTCCCGGGAAGCCATCAAGGAGTGCTGTCTGTTAGTTCATGAATATCTGCATACACAGGATCTGGAAGTTCTATTTTCAGGGAAATCCCCACCTATCGGGGAACGCCCTCCTTGTCCTAGCCCCCCATTTATCATACAAATAATCAACTCCACGACAGAAACTCCTTACAGAGTGAAGTGTTTTGTATCTGGGAATATCTGACTTAGCTGAATCTGACCTATATCTAGATGAGATTTTATGATGGATTGTAACCAGGCTTGAGCTCTCCAGAGACTAAGCAAATTCTTCTGACATCATGAGAACTGGGTGTAAAGCAGAGGAATAAATACAGGAAGAAAATACTCATTTTATTGTATCACAATTTGTCCCTCAAAATGCAGTCCTAAGCCTGATCTAGTCAGTATTCAAGATCCATGTAGGAGGTATTATGATCCCATTTAAAGAGATGAGGAAACCAACACTCAATAAAATTAAGTTTCTTTCCAAGATTATGCTGTATTTAGTAAGTCAATGATTTGACCTTCTAGAGTTCTTTATCCTTATTCAATAAATGCAACTTTAAAATGGGGATGACCATGGTATCTACCTTATAGTATTTTTTTATTAAGAGTCAATAAAATTGTACCAACAAAGGGCTCAGAACAATATTTGGTACATATGGTGAGGGACAGGGAAGCCTGGTGTGCTGCAGTCCATGGGGTCGCAGAGTGGGACACAGCTGGTTGACTGAACTGAATACATAATACACATAACATATATTCGATAATTATATTACAAAACACAAAGGAAAACTATTTGGTAGTCTAAATCCATACACATTTTTACATAACAATTTTTAGAACATCTACCAATCTTTTAGTGGAAACTGAAAAAGGCCTAGTGGGGGAAACAAACAATAAACGGTCAGGAAGTGAACGCATAAGAAGTCAAGCTCACAGGGGAGCAGGAGGTGGAGAGCTGGTTAGAGCGGATGGTCAAGGAAAACCCCTCAGAAGTGGTGATATTTGAGCCAAGATCTAAAAAAGGAGACAGTAACAGCCTCAGGGGAAGATGGAAGAGAAACTTCTCAGGACAGGGAGCACAAGCTAGGAAGTGGAAAAGTCTGATATGCTGTCCCTTTTTAGTTGTATGGGAAAATGGTTTACCAGCTTTTGTAGGTGTATACATTTTTAACTTAAAAAATAAAACATCTCCTTAGAGGAGAAAAAGGAAAAAACCTGCATATCTATTGGGGTTGTTAACAAGTTGAATATTTTCTCTCTTGTGTGCATTTTCCATAGCTGAGGCCAAGTTCACATCTTCCTGTACACTTGTGTGGACGTGTGGAAGGAGGTGTGATTCTGGAGCAACAAAGAAAGCGTCCACCCTCCCAGTTGGCAACAAACACTGCTAATGAAGGATGCAGTCTGTGTTTTGCCATAGACTTATGGAAAATAAATACCATCAACTCTAAACTTAAACGTGTGACATACATAATACTGCATCCTGATATCTAAGTGATTTATTTGAATAACATTTATTCCTTTTCCTTCTTATTTGTTTTTATTGTGGTAAAGTTACATAATATAAAACATACTGTTTTAACCATATTTAACTGTGTGGTTCTGTGGTGCTGGGGAAGACTCCAAAAAGTCCCTTGGACAGCAAGGAGATCAAACCAGGCAGTCTTAACGGGGATCAATCCTCAATAGTCACTGGAAGGATGGATGCTGAAGCTGAAGCTCCAGTATGTTGATCATCTGATGCAAACAGACAAATCATTGGAAAAGTCCCTAATGCTGGGAAAAAATTGAAGACAGAAGGAGAGAAGGATGTCAGAGGATGAGATGACTGGATGGCATTGCCAAAGCAATGAACATGAACTTGAGCAAATTCCAGGAGATGGTGACAGACAGGGAGACCTGGTGTGCTGCAGTTCTTGGGGTCACAAAGAGTTGGACACAACTGGGTGAGTGAACAACAACTGTACAGCTCAGTGGCACTAAGTACATTTACACTGTTGTGCAACTCTCATCATCACCCATCTCCGGAATTTTCCACCTTCCTAAACTGAAACTCTGTCCCCAGTCTTAACCACCAGCCCACCAGGAAAGTTCCAAAATTGGGTCATACACTCATGAAGTTAGAGCCTGTGCTTTTATTTCACTGTATAACTGCATCCAATAACAATAATTTCTCATGTTGGTATTATGCTTTGCCATCTTCAAAGTGATTGTACAAGAAAAATTTACTCTTCAGAACTCTGTAAAGTAAAGCCTGACAGGTAGTTAGCTGACCTTACACCCAAGCATACTTAAGTGACTGCATAGTAAGTGAAGAGACATCTGATTTGGGGCTTCTTACAAAAATGTGTTCCTTCTGTGTGCAGGACTTTCTTTTGGAGAGAGCAGACAGACTGGGTTTTCAGACCTGGCTTGTCTCCAGCACTCTATTAACACAGCTTCCCTGGTGGCTCAGTCAGTAAAGAATCTGCCTGTAAAGTAGGAGACCAGAGTTCAACCCCTGGATCAGGAAGATACCCTGAGAAGGTAATGGCAACCCACTCCATATATTCTTCCCTGGAGAGTCACAGGGACAGAAGAGCCTGGTGGGCTACAATCCACAAGGTCGCAAAAGTCAGAAAAAACTTAGTGACTAAACCACCACCACCACTCTCTATTAACCCCCTTATCCACTGACCCAAGTTTTATAATTTCAGGGCACTATGACATTTTCAGAATTTACCCTCAAAATATCACCTATATCTGAAAAAATATTTGTGTATATATCACCTATATCTGAAATCTTATGAGCTATTTCCAGAATGGGTGGAAAGAAATCTCAATGGGCTAAGTTTGAGACATTCCACAATACAATAGATTCATTTGTGACACTCAGAATTTATGTCAGTATGTAAAGGTTCTGAGAGGTACTATATGTAAAAAAAAAGAAAAAAAAAGTTTAAATTCAGCTAAATCATACAACTGAACCTTTGCAAATATCAGAACAGATTTTTAACATGTTAAAACTGATTAATGACATGCAGAATAATGCACTCTATTTTGGATCTTCCCTACCCAGGAATCAAAACTGTGTCTCTTATATCTCCTGCATTGGCATTGGCAGGCAGGTTTTTTACGACTAGTGCCACCTGGGAAACCCCTGGGTTGCCCTGCCCTCCTCCAGGAGATCTTGCCAACCCAGGGATTGAACCCAGGTCTCCTGCATTGCACGTGGATTCTTTACCATCTGAGCCACCAAGGAAGCCCATATTGTTGATAGAGGAGACTCGAGACATATGCAAAGATAACAAGACCACTGCAAAGAAAATGAGGAATGAGCCACAGACACTGAGGTTGGCTGCAGCACAGCTGGGAGCTCCCAATACCTTTTGTCACCTTAGCATAGTCCTCCATGTAGAGGAAAAAAGAGGAGCCAACCATTTCTGAAGATAATTTTTAGGCTTTTTAGAAACAGCTTTATGATTTCATGATATTTTATCCTTATTTTGGGCTTCCTAGGTGGTGTTAGTGGCAAAGAATCCGCCTGCCAATTCAGGAGATACAGGTTTGATCCCTAGGTCGAGAAGATCCCCTGGAGAAGGAAATGGCAGCCTACTTCAGTATTCCCTGTAGAATCCCAGGGACAGAGGAGCCTGAAGATTCAGTCCATAGAGTCGCAAAAAGTCGGGCATTACTTAGCGACTGAGCACACACGCATCCTTATTTTAGTATCTTAAGTGACCACACTAGAAAAAATGTGAGACAGAATAGCTAACATAAAATGCCAGTGCTTTAGAGTGGCATTGTCTGTGTCCATAAGGAAGCCTTTTATTTCTCTTCCTTTTCTTTCTTCTCATCCTCTCCCCTCTTCTTTCTTCTTTCCTTCTTCCCATTGTTGCTTTACATTTTCATGATATAGTTGTTAGCCAAAGGCAAATGCCCCAAATTTCATTCATTGACTCAGTCATGTTTTCTTTCCCTAAAGATAAAATAGCACACTACAGAATACAACTGAGCCTCGTATCTCAAGACGCAGAACTCCAATAGTGAACAACAGATGGCTTCACTTATCCTGGGGACTTACAGCCAAAGTGACCAATGAACAAAGGGAGAACATACTTTTTAAAGCTGCTCAATCTGGGATCTGTGAGGAAGCCACTCATCTCAGCCACAATGCACCTCCCTAAGTAACGGCTACTGTATCCTATTTTATAGAGAAAATTAATATTCTTCTTACCAGAAGCTTATAGCAAATCTCATTCAAGAACGTAAACCAACAGTCTAATGAATTGATCCCAAAATTGTTTTAATTTTCAATCTTCTAATTTTAATGAGGTTACTACAGGAACATAAAAATAATTGAATCAGAAAATAATGAACTATTGATTCTTTTGTTTTGAACTCATCCCACTCCTTGATGTATACTTTGAGACCACAGGGCATTATATGAGCAAATTATAGTACATGAAGGAGAATGTGAAGCAGAAATGACAGCTATGATTTTCTCATTAAAACAAACCTAAAACAATGTTTGCATTTAGAATCAACCAAGCCTTTTTACTATGTCTTAATTTTATGATACTGATTGCCACTGGAAATCTATAGGGTATATAAGCTAGAAACTCCTCACTGTCACTCAGATTTTTAGCAATATTTCCTTGATGATTTTGAACAAATCAACATAATAAAAAATTTAAAAGATGCAAAGGCAATACAAAATTGTAGAAGTTATAGAATTCTTCCATCTTCATCTTTTCGCATAGATTCAATAAGAACAAATGGAGAAAAGAAAATGAAATTTTTTTAGCCTTCCAATCATGTTGACAACAATTTTTAAAGCTAGCTGCTGAAAGCAGCTTATTGCTTAATTTTGTATTATACATCTATCCTGGGATATACCTGGGAAATCTTCCTATTTCTCTATTTCAGCTGGTTTCTGCAATAATTGAAGTTAGGGGGGAAAAAAAGAACCTGTCTTTCATCCAAAGAACGAACATAGTATATGGTTACAGGTTTAGTGTGCTAAGTCAAACAATATATATGCACTTAAAAGGCAGAATACAAAAGGAAATCGATTATCTTTTCTCCTTCCTTTTTCTTTTCTTTCTTTCTTTCTTTTTTTTTTCTTTTTTTGCTATTTATTGCTTTGTGTGTAGGGGAACAGTACCCTTTGAACTGAAACATTTTCCTTCTTTCCTATTTCTTCATTACAAACAGCCTCGCTTTCTTAAATATCAAAAGAGCCCAGACCTATACCTGAAATAAAAACTGTTTCCCTTTATGTAATTTTCAAGGGGCTTTTAGAGTATCTTTCCCCAATGATTACAGGGTATTTCCACATAGGCTGTCAGTTTAAGGTGAAAAATGTGCAAGGACAGTCACACCATCTGTCATCAACTGGGTTCCCTGACACCCGGAGCTGCTCTGAAATGGCCAGCGGCCTCCTGCATAACAAAGACCTTGCCCCTTGGCATTGTTTGTTCCTTGACCTGAGCTGAGAGTCCTTCAAAAGGCTCTTTCCTGCAACCATTTCAGGACTGCTTCTCAGGGGCAGGGTCTTCAAAAGAAAAAAAATTATTTATGCATATAGGAAATTTGAAATGCTCCGGCCTTACATCTAAACCAATAGACTAAACCCTGGAAGGAGTTGGTCCTTAGCTTTGTTTCTGTGATCCCTGAAGGAAAACCTACTTAGCATTATTCTTTTTTTTTTTCCTTGTTTTCTTTTGGAAGTTTCTTTAAGATATAATTTATGTGTTAAGCAATCCATCTGTAAAGCCAGAGTGTGTAGGTTAAATGTAACCGGACCATTCAAATACAGAAGCTGTGTCATAATAAGTGAAAAATACACCTCTGACCAACAAAACCCCAGTGCCTCTCACAGTGGAAGTCACAGACAAGCTATTCTTGCTGCCTTGTCAAGCACCACTTACGACTTACAAATACAATACAGTACAATCTCACTGTAGGTCACTTGTGCCCAAAGAAGGATTACAGCTGTAGCTCACAATATTTATGAAAGAAACACACAGAAAAAGAGAAAATGTCAACTATTGTGAAAGATTTTTACTAAAGAATGGATACTCTCATATGCCTGCCATATGAAGACATAAAGCTGTGGCTTCTCTTCCTTTTAATTTGCCATGGCTGTAAAAATGTGGGTTCCTCGATTTAAGGAAATCTAAGCGAAGGTTCTCTTATTTTAAGAGACAGAGTTTTGAAAATCAGGCAGATCTCTGTTAAAAGAAGCTTCAGCCATTTCTAGGAATGAATGAATAAACACAAAAGGATATTCCCTCTGTCAACATAATTAATGGCAAGATTTTATGAGCTTCATTTAGTCCCCAAGACATAGTTATATACAATACATGGAGTGTGTGTTTATGTGCACCATAATATAAATATGTAAAAGTCACATCATTAAATCTTTTATATGTCTGTATTCATAATACACAAAGCTGTTTTTAAATTATTTAAAGATCTATTCTCTTTCCATATACATTAATACTAATAAGAGTTGCCGTCAACATCAAAGGGAAACTAGACCCCTAATTAGAGTTCTGGTCTGCCCTGAGATTCGCATTGCAGAGCAAACAAATATAGAATAAGTTGAACATTAGAGCAACTAATAATCAGTCTTCATTCATTCTCAACTTCTGATTATTACAAGAATATAGTGATTTCTTAACAATAAAATGCAATCATTTTCCATCACATTTTGTAAACATAAAATTTCATGTGAACAATTCCCAAAGAAAAAGATAACAGTTAAAACAGATAAAGCTGTGGTGTCCTCCTATTAGGATATGGGACAGTTACAGTGGCTCCAGAAATTTTAAACAGATTTCAATTTTTAAAGTTTTGATGTTGCTTTTTCTCCTTTTGCCTTAGACATTTTGATTATCATTTTGACAATATGCATGTGTTTTTCAAATGGCAAATTCCCTATTGAAATTCCAGTTTCATATAAGGCTGGTATTAAAAATATCAGCCATCTATTAAACAAACATTTGGCAAGAACATTCTCTGTACCAGAAATTTTGCTAGATGCTGAAAATATATAAGCAAAAAAAAGCTTCTGGCCTTGTGTTGCCAAGTGGTTAAAGAATGAAACAATTAAACAGACATAAAATTAAGCATATGATGAGAACTATTTCTGAATATCAAAGTAATACATGCAAATGTTTAAGGATCGCAAATGAAAAAGAAAATGTACTTTGTGACTTTAATTTGACTGCTACTTAATTTTTCAGTTCTGGGTGGATTCTCAAAATTATTTTTATGGAAATTTTTATACATATACAAAAAATGTAGTATAATGGATTCACATGTATATATCACTAGCTTCCCCAATTTCAACTCATGGCATACGTATCCTTTTTCATGTTATTTTTAGGAAAATCCCAGACACTATATTATTCCATCCGTAAATATTTCAGTACGTATCTCTAAAGATAACCACAGTATTATTACCAAACCTAAAATTAGCCATAATTCATTAATATCATCAAATATCTCATCAGCATTTAAATTAAAGTGATTTTCAAGTGTCATATTTAAAATTTATTTACGTAAGAACCAAATAAGGCTCACACACTGAGTTTGGTAAGTACGTCCTTAAGTCTCTTTGTATATATAATTTCTTAATCTTCCTCTATCTTCTTTTCTACCTCTTTCAATCTAGTAGTTGTAGGTACTGTGAATGTTATTTCACAGTACCTACACAGACTTCTCCCACAGTCTAAATCTTGCCAACTGCATTTTTGTGATCACTTTTAGAAATTGTTAGAGTACCAATAACTATTCTAAAAATTGTTAAATAAGTAGAAAAATAATCTGTTTATAGTGACTTACTGGCATGAAATATTTGATCACAGAAAATTCTTCTCTATAGAAGAATAACAGTGAACAGATATAAGAGAAATGGCAGAAGAAGAAAAATTGTCATTTTGAAACTTCTATTCAAATAATATATCTAAGTTTGCAATCAGTCGCTGTTAAAATAATTACATGAGAAGTTAATGAGGAACTTTATAATGGATAGATGAGGCTGACAACACCTGAACCCACAATTATTATTAACATCATCAAAATTGGACAAAAAGAAATTTGCCTTATGATATGACACAAGTAATTGACACAGCATCATCTATGAAGTATTCTAATCAATAAATAATTAACTAAATTAAGTCAGATCTCTAAATTCACTATCATTTTATAGGAATATGGGAGATAATAAAGACTCTTGAATAACATCATATGAAGATGTCA
This sequence comes from Antilocapra americana, assembly GCA_007570785.1. NCBI lineage: Eukaryota > Metazoa > Chordata > Mammalia > Artiodactyla > Antilocapridae > Antilocapra > Antilocapra americana. Next base: position 7,932,672 of record ML661885.1, read on the forward strand.
TCAGCATGTCCAGAATGTAAGAAATGTTATAGAAAATGAAATAACCTAGTTTATTCAACAATTAAAAAGAAAAGCACTTCCAAAATAAAGGAAGAGGAGTAACTTAACATATTTTATACACACTTAAAAGAGAAGTTGACCTAAAGCAATGTAAAAACTTTGTAGGATCCTAATTCAAATGAATTCACTATGAAAATAAGTTTATGAGACAATTAGAAATTCTGACCCTGTCATCATGGCACTACGCTTATTTTTTAGAATTCTTATTTGTCAGAGATACACATTGAAGTATTTATGGAAGAAATGATAGATATGTGGGATTTTCTTTAAAATACTCCAGTAACAGAGGTAAAGTGAAGAAGCTGCAACAGTTGATGAAACAAGACTGAAAAATGTGGATAATTATCACAGGTGGCTGATTGGTATGTGAGTTTTCATCTGTATGTCTGAACATTGTCATATTAAAGTGACTTTTTAAAAGATAAATAACTTCTTTTCCATCTGGTGATACCTTTGAAAGCTTACTTACTCTGAGATTGAAAATAAATGTGATCAGGTTTTAAGCACAATTCTTCTTTGAGAAATCACTACATATTTTAGAGAAAGAAGTATACATGTTCTATTAAAAATCCTGCAGCTAGGCCCTGATAGTTGTAACTCAAAGTATAGTCATGGATGAAAAGCACTACCAATACCTGAGCACTTGTTAGAATGCAGAATTTCACCTCCCCTCTTGATCTAATGAATCAGAGTCTGTATTTTATATAAGATCCCCGTTAACTCTTGTGCACATGAAAGTTTGAGAAGTACTGCTCTAGATTCCATTCTCCTCATGGATCTTTCATCATTAATTATTACTTTAACCTATGTTCCCAGATGGCTCAGTGGTAAAGAATCTGCCTGCCAAAGCAGAAGACATAGGAGACATGAGTTCGATTCCTGGGTCCGGAAGATGTCCTAGAGTAGAGAATGGCAACCTACTCCAGTATTCTTGCCTGGAGACTCCCACGGACAGAAGAGCCTAGGGGGCTACAGTCCATGGGGTTGCAAAGAGTTGGACAGGACTGAGCAACTGAACGCTCATGCACAACCTATATTCAATCTTTCCTTTTCACTAACTTCTTCTTAATGGCTTATACACAAGCCTGGTTATCTCTCATCTTTAAAAAATGAAATAAATGATCAAACAAACAAAGAGATAAACTTGTTTCAAATTCACTGCTGACCTAGAAGCTTGGACTTAGATAAGAAACTTACATATACTTAACCCAAGAAGCCCTCTTTTTACTTAGATTCACTCTAATAGGTTTCTGTTGCCTGATATGAATAGAATTCTCACACATCAAGGGTCCATCTTTGACTCCCATCTCACTCTCTGTTTTCAGTGAAATTCTGTCCTGCACACATAGATTCTCTTTCCAAGGACCACATGAGCACTGCTTTTGTACCAGGAGGCCAAGAGAACAGTGCCATGAACCAAAGAGGATTATTCTCAAGTCTTAGAAATCTAATGAAATTTGCCTTGTTAGATTTTGGACTTGCATAGAACCCATGACCCCTTTCTTCTTTCCAATTCCTCCATTTTGCAACAGAAATATCTATCCTATGACTGTCCTACTGTTTATTTTGGAAGCACATAAATTTACCAGCTTCTCAGATTCACAGCTGGAGAGAAATTTTGTCTCAGGAGTAATCATACCTTAAGTCTCACTCATGCTTGATTTAGATGATATTTAGGTTACACTTTGGTCTTACAGGTGATTCTGAAATGAGTTAAGACATTGGGATGTTTGGGATGAGGTAAATGCATTTTGCATGTGAGATGAACATGAATTTTGTAGGTGAAGTAATATGGAGTTGTGTCTTCCCAGGTGGTATTAGTGGTAAAGAACCCACCTGCCAATGCAGGAGGCATAAGAGACATAGGTTCGATACCTGGGTCAAGAAGATCTCCTAGAAATGGAAATGGGAACCCACTCCAATATTCTTGCCTGGATAATCCCATGGACAGGGGAGCCTGACGGGCTACAGTCCAAAGGGTTGGACACAACTGAAGTGACTTTGCAGGCTTGAACGTGTCTGCCAAAAACTCTTATATGAATTTGTATGACTGTATTTGATGTTAAAGCTGAAACTCCAATACTTTGGCCACATCATGCAAAGAGTTGACTCATTGGAAAAGACTCTAGTGCTGGGAAGGATTGGAGGCAGGAGGAGAAGGGGACAATAGGATGAGATGAATGGGTGGCATCACTGACTCGATGGACACGGGTTTGGGTAGACTCTGGGAGTTGGTGATGGACAGGGAGGCCTGGAGTGCTGCAATTCTTGGGGTCGTTAAGAGTCAGACATGACTGAGCGACTGAACTGAACTGAACTGATTTGAAGTTCAGATTTTTTCCCCTAATACTTATTTATTTACTTGGCTGAGTAGGATCTTAATTGTGGCACTCAGGCCCTTTGTTGTGGCATGTGGGATCTAGTTCCCTGACCAGGGATCAAACCCAGGCCCCTGCATTGGGAGCTTGGAGTCTTAGCCCCTGGACCACCAGGGAAGTCCCTGGAAATAAGATCTTTAAGGAAGAAATTAAGGTTACATGAGATTATAAAGGTGGGGCCCTAGTCTGGTAGGATTGGTGTCCTTATAAGAAGAGACAGCAGAGATGTCAATACAGAAAAAGGGCCATGTGAAGATAGATAGAAGACAGCCATCTGTAAGCCAAGGGGTGAGGTCCCAGGAGAAACCAAACTTGCTGAGACCTTGTTTTTGAACTTACAAACCCTAGAACTGTGAGAAAGTAAAGTTCTGTTGTTTAAGCCATCAAATCTATGGGATTCTGTTATGGTAGATGAATACAACTCCCACAGAGCCTCCCTGACTTCACCACTCTCACTCCCTGATGCTTTATCCATAGTGTTTACAGGCTGATTCTCCTGAAAGGTAAATTGGGTAAACTTTTTTCTAAGCTCCAAACATAATGTCATTCGTGTCCACAAGACAACATTCCAAGTAGCTGTCATGACACATAGGATTGGTGGTCCCTGTTTTACCCTCCAGGGTCATTTCCTGACAAACATGGGCAAACAGCCAACACTCTAGAAAAACAGACACAACTATTTTCAGTTCTAAATTGCCATGCTGATTCATAGAACATAGTGTTGTCATTCATGAGTCAGGGCCTCCCCAGACCACCAAGCAAGCTGCAACTCATCCTCAACAATTCCCACAAGAGTCTTGGGCTCAGATTTCCCCAGACTATGCTGATCACACCCTTCTTCGTGCTATTACCGTATAAACCTTTTTTATATTTAAGGAACAACACTTCACTTTAATTCTTTACTGCTGCTCCCTTTCAAGACTGGACTTTTGAGGATCACACTTTATTTATCTGTATATCCTCTCTACTTGTCATATAGATAACTCAATTACTAACTGAAAGAAATGAAGAATTGATTGATTGGTTGGTTGATTAATGAAGCATATGAAGCATCATTTACTGGGTCCAGATCATCCCTAACTTAGAAGATCTATAGGAGATCAGACTGGAAAAATATTCTAAAGAATGGAAGAATGCTGAAATTCACATGATTTGAGAAGCTAAGGAAGCAAGGAACAAATTATTATTATATTCCACTTCAGTCTCCCCAGATTCTCAATTCCTGTACTCCTTATCATAATCACAACCCATTCATAATAGAGCTCCCTTTACTATATGTTAAACTTACTTATTTATCATCACATAAATCATTTTGCTGATTCCTGAAAGAGGACTCAATGTGTAATGGAAAAGCACTAAATTAGACAGCAGAATACTTGAGTTCCTAGCTCTGTGACTTAAGACAACTCACCATCTCTAAAGCATCATTTTTCTTACTGCAAAATGGGATTTTTATAACTAACCAGTTCAACTCAAGAAGTGGTTTTGAAATTCAAGAACGATGATGTACAGTTTACATTCATCATTCCATAAAGGTTTTTTTTACCTAGTGAATTGGCAGTGTTTCTGCATATCCCTAACACCACTCTGCATACGGCCCTAGCTCATTGCTGCTTTTTCATTGACTGACATTGTCAAGTCATTTAAATTTTATAAACCTTAATCTTCCTAAGTATACAAGTGGAATAATATGATAAAGTGTTTCTAAGGAAAAATGCAAATCTAAAATATTTTGTACTCTCATGTCATATAGTTTCAGGTATTTTTATTATCCTAATTATGTGACCTTGGGTAAGTATGTAACAGCATTACTTTCCTTATGTATAAAAAGAAAATATAATTGGCTTGTTAAGGAATTGAGACAATATGTGACAAGCATTTAATGTAGCATATCATTGGTTAGTATTATCAATTATAATTACTGTGTTAATATTACTAGCACCTACTCTTGAGGTGGCTCAAATGGTGAAGAATCTGCCTGCAATGCAAGAGACCCAGGTTCCATCCCTGGGTCAGGAAGATCCTCTAGAGAAGGTTTATGGTAACCCACTCCAGTATTCTTGCCTGGGAAATCACACAGACAGAGGAGCCTGGCAGGCTACAGTCCATGTGGTTGCAAAGAGTCAGACACGACTGAGTGACTAACACGCTTATGATATTACTGCTACCTATAGATGTCACTGGAGAACTAAATCTGCAAAGTATTCCATGACTCATGACACTTTGGATATAGCTTAAATATCTTTGACGTATACCTAATATTTGTTTCATTTAGCAGGATGACAGCTAATTATATAAAATAGTAGAATTTTCCATTAATAGACAAAATAGATACAATTCATAATAAATATTTGCTTAATAAAAAACATTCGCAATATCTCATGATTGTGTATGGTGTCTTCTGGAAAATTGGTCTTTGATCTTTTCTCCCCATTAAATCATCAAACTTGTTCAAATCATTACTCTCTGTGTTAGTTATTCCGTGTATTCAGGTGCCACTTACTGTGTCTCTTGATGAAGGTAAAAGAGAAGTGTGAAAAAGCTTACTTAAAACTCAGCATCCAAAAAACTAAGTTCATAGCATCTGGTCCCATCATTTCACAACAAATAGATAGGAAAACAGTGGAAACAGTGACAGGTTTTATTTTCTTGGGCTCCAAAATCACTGCAGCCATGAAATTAAAAGGCACTTGCTCTTTGGAAAAAAAGCTATAACAAACCTAGACAGCATATTAGAAAGCAGAGACATCACTTGTCCAACCAATGTCCATACAGTCAAAGCTATGGTTTTTCCAGTAGTCATGTACAGATGTGAGCGTTGGACTATTAAGAAGGCTTAGCGCCAAAGTATTGATGCTTTCAAAATGTGGTGCTGGAGAAGACTTTGAGACTCACTTGGACTGCAAGGAGATCAAACCAGTCAATCCTAACCCTAAATATTCATTGGAAAGACTAATGCTGAAACTAAAGCTCCAATACTTTGGCCACCTGATGCAAAGAGCCAACTCATTGGAAAAGATCCTCATGCTGGGAAATATTGAGGGCAAGAGGAGAAAGGGAAGACAGAGGATCAGATGGTTGGATGGCATCACCAACTCAATGGACATGAGTTTGAGCAAATTCTGGTAGATGGTGAAGGACAGGGAAGTCTGGCTTGCTGCAGTCCATGGGTAACAGAGAGTTGGACATGAATTAGGGACTGAACAATGACAATTGTAAACATTGTAAAACTTTGTAAACTATAAAACATTGTCCTTTTACTTAAACAAAACCACTGCTATTAAAGCTTTCATTGTTGTCCAGTCACTCAGTCATGTCCAACTCTTTGTGACCCATGGACTGATTTCTATATATTAACTATATTTGTGAAGATTATTTTAAAATATATACATTTATATATATGTACATGCTCTAAATATCAAATAAATTTACTATATATGTACTTAATGTATATTTCATACATGTATGTGTCTACATATATATACACGTATGTATATATTTCTAAAACAAGGCAGAAGGAAGGATGAGAGGGAAAAACAAAAGAAAATTATACCTAAACTGATTTCCAAGTTTTGTGGCTTAAAAATACTCTGCAGTTATTCAAGCATAATGCCAAACATGATAAAGATAAAACATCTATTTCATTTTATTCTTATAAAATACTATGTTTGTAGCATAATGTAGTTGAGTACCACATGTTTTCTGAAAGACTTATTTTCAGAAAATGGTGTGTCACTAGAAACATCAGGTTTAATTTTCCATCTATATTTCTCACCAATTTGTAAGTCTGAATATTGAGGACTCACAGATAGCCTCCATTTGAGAAAAAACAACAACAAATATTCAAGAGGCAGGACATACCTAAGACCCCATAAGGAAAAGAACTTGTTCCCAGCAGAGGGAATTGATATGAAAACACTTTGTTCGCTGTAACAGGCACTGGTGATGGACACTGTTAAATGCAATCTGTGTAAGAGCAGATAGAAAGCAAACCAATCTTCACTGCCCATGCAACATATTCTAATAGGGTAAATATAAAGATCCAGTGGAAATTAATTTTTCCAAATCAGTAAAATAAATTAATTTAATGTAATAGAAATAGAAGAAAACAATGGAATGGGAAAGACTAGAGATCTCTTCAAGAAAATTAGAGATACTGAGGGAGTATTTCCTGCAAAGATGGGCACAATAAAGGACAGAAATGATTTGGACCTAACAGAAGCAGAGAATATTAAGAAAAGGTGGCAAGAATACACAGAAGAACTATACAACAAACATCTTCATGACCCAGATAACCACAATGGTGTGATCACTCACCTAGAGCCAGACATCCTGGAATGTGAAGTCAAATGGGCCTTAGAAAGCATCACTATGAACAAAGCTAGTGGAGGTGATGGAATTTCAGCTGAGTTATTTAAAGTCCTAAAAGATGGTGCTGTGAGGGTGCTGCACTCAATATGCCAGCAAATTTGGAAAACTCAGCAGTGGCCACAGGATTGGAAAAGCTCAGTTTTCATTCCAATCCCAAAGAAAGACAAGGCCAAAGAATGTTCAAACTACCACACAATTGCATTCATCTCACACACTAGCAAAGTAATGCTCAAAATTCTCCAAGCAAGGCTTCAACAGTATCTGAACCTTGAACTTCCAGAAATTCAAGCTGGATTTAGAAAAGGTAGAGGAACTAGAGATCAAATTGTCAGCATCCATTGGATCATAGAAAAGGCAAGAAAATTCCAGAAAAACATCTACTTCTGCTTTATTGATTACTCCAAAGCCTTTGACTTTGTAGATCCAACAAACTGGAAAATTCTTCAAGAGATGGGAATACCAGACCACCTGACATGCCTCCTGATAAATCTGTATGCAGGTTGAGAAGCAACATTTAGAACCAAACATGGCACAACAGACTCGTTTCAAATTGGGAAAGAAGTTACATCTAGGCTATATATTGTCAACCTGCTTATTTAACTTACATGCAGATACAGCATGCAAAATGGCAGGCTGGATGAAGCACAAGCTGGGATCAAGATGCGGGGAGAAATGTCAATAACCTCAGATATGCAGATGACACCACCCTTATGGCAGAAAGCAAGGAACTAAAGAGCCTCTTAATGAAAGTGAAAGAGGGGAGTGAAAAAACTGGTTTACAACTCAACATTCAAGAAACTAACCATGGCATCCAGCCCCATCACTTCAAGGCAAATAGATGAAGAAACAATGCAAACAGTGAAAGATTTTATTTTCTTGGACTCCCAAGTCACTGCAGATAGTGACTGAAGCCATGAAATTAAAAGACTCTTGCTCCTTGGAAGAAAAAGAGCTATGACCAACCTAGACAGCATATTAAAAAGCAGAGACATTACTTTGATAATAAAGGCTCGTCTAGTCAAAACTATAGTTTTTCCAGTAGTCATGTACAGATGTGAGAGTTGGACTATAAAGAAAGCTGAGCATCAAAGAATTGACGCTTTTGAACTGTGGTATTGAAGACTTGAGAGTCCCTTGGACTACAAGATCAAACCAGTCAATTCTAAAGGAAATCTGTCCTGAATATTCACTGGAAGGATTGATGCTGAAGCTGAAACTCCAATACTTTGGCCACTTGATACGAAGAACAGATTCACTGGAAAAATCCTGATGCTGGGAAAGATTGAAGGCGGGAGGAGAAGAGGGTGACAGAGGATGAGATGGTCAGATGGCATTACTGACTCGATGGACATGAGCTTGAGCAAGCTCTGGGATTTGGTGATGGACAGGGAAGCCTGGCGTGCTGCAGTCAAGGAGCCTGGCGGGCTATGGTCTGTGGGGTCACAAAAGAGATGGACATGACTTAGCAACTAAACAACAACAATTGTAGATTGCTTTCCTCTGAAGGGTGATTGTTTCTGCTTAAGTTAATAACTCACTGCATAAGAGATGAATAAGAGATGCTTAGGCTCATAACTAAATATTTTCAGTAAGACAAAATTCTCTTAATACGGGCTTCCCAGGTCGGGTAGTGGTAAAGAACCCACCTGCTAATACAGGAGACACAAGAGATGCAGGTTTGATCCCTGGGTCCAGAAGATTCCCTCAAGTAGGAAATGGCAATGGTGCTACTCAATGGTGGTGTATTTGAGTGTTGTGTTGGTAGACTGTTTACTACATGTGGAGAGCAGAAGAATGGAGCCCTTTAAAACATGCCGCAGCTCACTGCCAAGTGTACTCATATCTCTCCTTCCACTGGGTGCTTTCTACTGCTTTCCTAATGCCACCTGTGGTATTACCGTGATACCTGACTTTATTATGAGGAGGGAGAGGTCTTGGAACTCTCAAGTTTCCTGATAACCAGAAACATTTTCTTATTCTTCAAAATAAAGCATCCATACAGCTGTGACCTACATTCTTTGGAGTCTTGATTTGATCTAAAATTATTTGGTCAGACACAGAAGTAATTTGCAAACATAGAAGACAATGAAAGAGTAAATTTGGATATTAGAGAAAACAAATAATCCTGTACCCAGTATAACATATACTAAAATAAATGTTACCAATGTATTGATATTATTTTTGTAATTTTTAAAAATTTCTATTCTATCTCTCTTTTTTAATATCTATTTATTTGGCTGCCCCAGGTCCTAGCTGTGGCATGTGGGGTCTTTAAGTTGCAGCCTCCAAGATTTTCTTTTAGTTTCAACATGTGGGATCTAGTTACCTGGCTAGGAATGGAACCTTGGCCCCCTGCATTGGGAAGGTCAAGTTTTAGCTACTGGACCATCAAAGAAGTCCCTATTGATGTTATTATTGACTTATTGTAATATTCTAAGTAGAAAAATTCTTCAAATTGTCAATTTTAGCATGCTCATTGTATTGCTTTTAGACAATTTTAAAATTAAAATAATTTAAAATGTTTCTTAGTTTCCAAGACACTTGAGAGTAAAAAAAAAAAATCCAGTTAAACACCCTTTGAGAGATTTTTTAAAGAAACTTGGATCAACAAAATTATATCCTATAGTATTTTCCAAATATTTTAAAATCCAGAAACATTAAAACTTTACTTTAGTAGGTTGTGTTTTACATTCAACATTGCTAGAGATCTCTAAATATTTTTAAAAAGATAATAAGCAGAATGACTATGTTGTTTTTGTTTATTAGTAGGTTTATTCTTTATTTTATCAGTATTATTGGTTATAGATCAAATTCTCAAGCACTAGAATTCCTTTTAAACTTCATACCTACATTTTATTGGACATTGGGGCCCATTTTATAAATAATGCACGCTGGATATTTATGCTTTTTTTATATAACTAGAAGCAGCTTATTTTTATGATTTTGCATTTTTATAGATGTTTATAGTTATTTTACAGTTGCTTTTATGACATATTATGTATAAAATCTATGATTTGTTTGGTGTTGAGTACTTGATTAGGGAGAAAACTATGCTTATAACATTGTGATGAGGAAATATTATCTAGTTTATCAAAAAGCACTTCACAGCACTGCTTCTCGGCATGCATTACTGAGTGAAAAGGGATCAGTGTCTTTATTAAATGAAGTACAAATCATGTCAAAATCACAATCTGCGATACTTTTCCTGACAACTCAGAACTAACAATGCCTTTTTCATGAATCAAAATTGAACAAGATTACTTGGATTTTTCTCCTCTTAATGAAGCTCATATGGTTTTATAATGAGATGATTTTTTTCTTCCTAATCTCCATCCCTCACCACTACCATCTCCACTTCATGTATTCACAAAAACTCATCCTTATCTGCATCTTTCTGGAGCTGATATAACACAAGCATCCCCTATATAATAAAACTCAACCTTGGGAGGGAGACAGAGTAACTTTCTCATGAGATTTCTCATAGATTTAGTGTCTAGTGTTTTTCTTGAAAATTTAAGCTTCCTATATATCTAGTAACTTTTTAAGGTTTACTAAATTTTAGATTTTGTATTCTTGTGGTATTTTCTTAAGTCAAACAATAAATTTTAAAGTAGCATTTTAATGTGCTAATGTTCAGGAAAATATAGAAGCCAGTACAAAATTACCAGCAGTTATTCAAGTTTGTGGATTTATGTGGGTTCTTTCAAGCACATTATACTACATGGGAGAGGACTGCCATAGGCCGAGTGAGATAAGAACAAGTCAAATTACAAAGCAGCTTTTTGAAGAGAAACAACTCATTAGTCAAAGTCAGAGCTAACTAATACCACTTTCCAAACCTTCCTCCCTAGACTTTTATTGTTGCTTAGTCGCTAAGTCGTGTCCAACTCTTTGCAGCTTCACAGACTGTAGCCTGCCAGGCTCCTGTCCATGGGATTTTCCAGGCAAGAATATTGGAGTGGGTTGCCATTTTCTCTTTCAGGGGATCTTCACCACCCAGAGATCAAACCCACATCTCCTAAATTAGCAGGTGGATTCTTTACTACTGAGCCACCAAAGACCTAGACTTTACCATAATTATATACTCAGGTCAATTGTGATGCTCATTTGTAACCTTACTATCAGGTATGGCCAGATATTTCATTTAACCTCTAATATAAAGAAAACATCTGATAAAGTTTTGCAATGCCTCTGTAAACATCTATTTGATCTGGAAACTTACTGCTAGAATCACTACACTGATCTGGTCATTCTCTGTGACTATTGCCAAAGTATAAATAACTGTTTTGATCCTTGGGAAAATGGAGATGATATAGTTTTTCATTAAGCATTGTAGGTCTCTTTCAAAGACCTATGCTTAGTCAACACATTTTTAGTCTACTTAATGAGAATTTATTTATTAATTATACTAAATGTAAAATCACTGGCCTGTTTCTTGAGAATGAAAATGGAAGTTGAGTGCATTGTTAAGGCAATTTTATTATATACTTAACATTATAAGACAATGTTTGAGAGTCCTTATACTAACGGCATTGAGCTATCAGCACACTCTGTAGTCTTTTCTTGGTTTACTAAATACATCTAAGAGTGATACTCGTCATGTCTTTTTATTTTTTATTCCTTGGTTAACGCAGGCATATTTCTGACATTAGTAATTATTTCATGTGATTAAAATAGTTAATAGGATGGTAAAGAGTTGATGTTTATTTAAATTGCTTAAAACTAAATTAAGATAATATTTTAGATGTATAAAATATTCAACATTTCTAGGACAAACGTCTACTCTAAAATCAATAAGTTGGCTTATTTCAAAATTTTAGTAGATGTGCACTTATGGTCCATTCTAATGAATACTGACCAAGCTCCCTTATTTTATATTTCTTATTTATTATCTAAGAGGTTGAGGCATTATGTATAATAAGCAGCATGCAAAATAGGAAGAATTATTATAATATTAAATAATTCAGAGATTTTGGTTCAGTATTTGCAAAACTAAGATATTTTATTTAGATGTTTTCATTTATATTCTAATAGACTTTGGTACTATTAGGAATGTAAACACTTGGTTTAATGAATAATCTGTGTTTTTTCATGCACATTACTTTGAGGATTTCTTGGGGTCAATAATTTATTGGTTTTTCAACCCAAATTTCATAGCCTTTGTATCTACATATATTATAATCTGTATACAGAAGAATAGGAAACACTTGCTTAAAATACTTTATGAGATACAATATTCATATATCTCACTTTCTTGCTTTGAAAGCTGTAGAGCCATTTTCACCAAGGAGGAAAATTCCTCCATGGATCCTGTAATAAAGCAAAATCTTCTAGGTGGTGGCCTCTTCATATACTTTCATAGTTATCACTAGATTTGTAGGGATTTCTGTACTCCAGCTTCAGGTTAAGGGAGATCTGAATTTTAATATCTAGATACATGTTGCTACCTAAGTCACTAGTTTATATTAAACTAAGCCAAGTGATTTAAGATGGATTTAAACATAACAGAGAACTGAAGCAATGTCTACCAGCAATAAGTCAGAGTGAAGATACCCTCTAAAGTACAGACCTAGCCTGGATGACCTTGGTCATGAAGTCGAAAAAGTACCATTCCCGAGCAGTGGGAGCCAAGAAGGAAGCTTCATTATATTACACAAGTGGTTTCCTGCCCTTAAACTCTCATGCATACATGCAATGTGTGGATGTGTGTGTTATATTTTCCCCAATGAGGAAAATCCATTTTCAGTTTTGATCCCATTTAGGAACTTACTCTTCCTACTGAAATAAGTGAATTAAAACTACTCCTTTCATCACCACCACAGAGGCTGACTAGAGTACATAGAGGTAAACACAGATATAGAGATGAAAGCTGCAAGCCACACAAATGTGAACAGAAGCCAATCCCCAATAACAAGCACCCAGGAGCCAGCATTTTGAAGAGCAGAGCAGAGGTAAGCAAAACCTCCGTGTAATCCCATTGATAACATCCTGCACTTGACACGAGCTTTGAAGAAGTCCATGATTAGACAAAGAACAAGCTCAATGATGAACAGAAGGAACCAGACCAAATTAGGATGGTTGGGAACAGCCACCCAGAATGCGAACTGTTGAAGAGAAGAGAAGCATGAACCAGACAGAGCGGTTTCTCGCAGCTATGCTTGAGTAAGGAATATTTTTTCACTACTAACTTCTCATTGAGAGAATGTTAGAAATAATCTCAGAACCCTCATCCATTGCTTCTGATGTATTGTACATTATATTTGAATCAACTATACCTATTTATCATTCCTGGCTGTGGACTTGAAAATTCAAACCTGATTATTTTGTTAATGTTCAGAGAGAAGAATTCTTTCAGGAAGATTGTCAACAGACTACCACAGTCATAATTTTGATACTCATTGTAAGTGAACCAAATAAGGAGGACACTGAATCAAACCAGCTGCATCAGGTACAGCCATCACTCCGTGAAGTATCTTCATAGTCACCTTGGGAGAATGTGCACTGCTTTGAAGAACAAAGTCATTGCCCAAACCATGATAGAAAGATTGCTTCTAGAATGCTTTCAGAGTAACTGATGTACATTTTTTACTTTTGTGAACAGATAATATCTTCTTCTGAATGTTAATGGAATATCTTAATAGTCTTCTGAACCAATCCTAATAAACCATGTAATCATACTAGGAAAGTTCTTCATTTTCATAGGTAAGCTCTATAGTGTTTCCTAAAAGTCAGTCATATTGCCTCATAGACTCATTTGTGACCAGGTTTGATGACAGGAGTGTGGCTTAGAAAGAAAGCTTAAAATGATTGTAATCACAATACTCGTTTTCACTTTATTAGTAGCTTTTTAGAATATTGGAGGTCAAAGGGTAAAGTGAGGAGTGATCCCCAAACAAAGCTTAACTACAGAGAGAGTGTGTGTCCAATTCTTTGTGACCCCATGGACTGTAGCCTGCCAGCCTCCTCTGTCCATGGAATTCTCCAGGCAAGAATACTGGAGTGGGTTGCCATGCCCTTCTCATGGGTTCTTCCCGACCCAGTGACTGAATCCCAGGTCTCTTGCATTGCAAGCAGATGCTTTTCCATTTGAGCTACCAGGGAAGCCCCAGTACAGAGAGAAGTCATTTAAAATTCAGAATGATTCTTTTACAATAAAAGCACCAGGAAGTGCCTAGACCCTCTGCCCTATCACGTTTCTAGCTGCATATTAAGAATAAGCATATTTGAATCCTCCTGCAGGATCTGACTCTGAAATAAAGCCATTAGGTCAGTCTCTAGGCAGTTTCAGAGCTGCTTAGAGTGTGACCACACACTCTAGAGCCAGAGGACCTCAGTTCAAGTCCCACCTCTGCCTCTATCAGCTGTATGATCTGGGACAAGTTCTTTGCCCTCTGTGCCTCAGTTTTCTATCTTAAAATAAAGATAAATAATAGCATCTAACTGAATGCATTGCTAAAATAATTAAACAAATTAATATATGTTCAGGCACTTAAAACATGGCCTGGCAATTAATGCCCAGTAATAATAATGCTTCCCAGGTGGCACAGTGGTAAAGAATCTGCCTGCCAATGCAGGAGATGCAGGTGACATGGGTTCAATCCCTGGGTCAGGAAGATTCCCTGGAGTAGGAAATGGCAACTCACTCCACTACTCATGCCTGGAGAATCCCATGGACAGAGGAGCTGGCTGGCTACAGCCCATGAGATGGCAGAGGGTTAGACATGACTGAGCAACAGAGCAGGCACACAATAATATTAATTGCAGTAATAGTAATTATAACAATCTTTAAAAAAAATTCAGACTCCTGTCTTTGTGTGGCAGTAGTAATTTGTTTTATTCTGTTAAAATCCAAAAGATTCATTGGGAACAATCATTTCATTAATCAGTTTAGGGCTCCAGATATTATAAGTATTAAATAAATATATTTCACTTTGGAGGATGAAGATCTGTAAAGAAAATGTTCCAAGATCATCCAGCAGTTTCCAAGGAGACATTGTAGAAATAGTTTGGACGATGGTGGCCACATTAGGACCCAAATCAATGATTTCAATGCTACTACGTATTCCCAGGTGGCACTAGTGATAAAGAACACATCTGCCAATGCAGGAGACATGGGTTTGATCCCTGGGTTGAGAAGATCTCCTGGAGAAGGGCATGGCAACCCATTCCAGTAGTCTTGCCTGGAGAATTCCATGGACAGAGAAGGCTGCTGGGCTATAGTCCATTGGGTTGCAAAGAGCTGACACAACTGAAGCAATGCAGCACGCATGTAGGTATTCAATATATACACAGCTATGTTCTCAATATAATACCGAGGCTACTAGAACATATAAATTAATAAAACCATCCAGCATAAAGTCATGAGTTACAAGGATTCAAAATCATTTCTTCCTTACTTTTACAGACGGTGGAGGACAGGGAAACCTGGTGTGCTGCAGTGCAAGGGGTCACAAAGAATCGGACAGGACTGAGCAACTGAATAACAGCTTTTACAGGTGCTAATGACAATGAGCTACTGCTGAGTGGTTTGCAAACCACTGGCCTCTTTCATGTGTCTTTTGTAGGGGTAAGACAAAATCTTCACAAGATCTTATGTTTTGCAGACCAAGCAGTATTGAAAGAATTAGAAGTCACAAGGAAAACTTTGAAGCAGTCATCTGACTTTCAGAAATAAACTGTATCTCCGGGACCCACTAAGCAGAATTCAGAGTAGAAATCAGTATTTCATGTAAATGTATCCCTTTCTCTCAAGAAGTAATAAAATTGGAATAGGTGGGACCACACCGCCGATGTATTTGATGATAATAGAATCGGTGATACAGCCCAGTATCATCTCAAACTAAAATTGAGAACCTTTCACAGAAAGAATTATTTCAACCACTGTAAACAACCAGGAATCAGAGGGAGGATAGAAATCGCATTCTGCTCTCCTCTCACAAAGCAGCTGAAGAATATTATGTTGCTATTTCAATAAGAATAACACTACACTGATAACAGACTCTATTCAAAATTTAATAAAGCATTAGTCCCTTAATCAAAACATGACTATGAGGCTTGGACTGTCGCTGAAAAGCAGAATAATGTGAACAAAAGAGAAATAGAACTGTGTCTGAATACCAACTCTACAAACAAATAACATCTCGTTATACATGCAGCAATTAGAGACAAGAATTGCCAAGCCATTCTCAACTTATCTCTACCAACCAGGGAAAAGTTTAAATCAGAAACTCAAAGCAGGTATGTGACTAAACATCAAGCAGTCAACCAATAAAATGCCATAAGGCATATCCAGCCATATATGCTTTTTTTATGGCTTAGGCTGAAAACGTTATCTGCATAAAAAATATAAAATTATAAAATAGCTACCAAAATTTATAACTATTAATATAAGCATAAAGAAAATAAACTTTTATTATAAATTGTATATGTAATTTATTTAAAAGTTTATAAGTCTTTTCCCTTTAAGTCAGCATATGCAATGGTTAAAGAAATGGTTACAGGAAGTTTTCTTGGATTCAGACCGTCTGGGTGTAAATCCTGACTGTCACTTACAGACTTAGAGCAAGAGAGTAAACCAGTTTTCTCACGGATAAAATAAAGATAATAATGGTGATTACCTCACAAGTCTGTAAAAATTTAATAAAGTAATGCTTAAAAATCAAACATTCATTGTCACTATTCAGAAAATAGAGTCCAACGAAAAATTTTAGAAGTCAAAGCTTCCATAAGAAAGCATGAATTCCATTGGTAATTATATCCCAGTTGTCCCCCTCATTTTCATTTCTGAATAATGATTTTTAGAAGTCATTTACCACTTGGGTACTCAAATCAATGCAGGTTCAATCAGGTTTGAAGAATGCCATGACAGTATCTGACGCCATCTTACAAGCTAATCTTCAGGTTCAGGCTGACAACTCATATTAATACTTTTTGCTCGTATGGACCTTGAATTGCAGTGGATTAATAATCTAATAAAACACAAATGCATGAGATGATTTAGAGTTAGTGTGCTTTAATAGTTATATATTATAATATTGAATATATGCTTTTCAATTTTTTGCTTTAATTTTCTTTCTTATTTATATTCTTTGAATTTCTGGGCCTATTTTCCTTAAACGTTGTTGTTGCAGATGGTAGCTTCGTAACCAATTTTCCTGTCCTATGGCCTTTCCTTAGGACCTGAGCAAAGACCGTGGTCTCTATCATATTAATGGAACTTCAATTCTTAATACTAGGGACTTCAAAAAACATGGCTGAGTCACCTTGGGCAAGAATCTGCAGCAAGGGGTCAAGTGGAGAAGTATAAACCAGCTACAGACAACACTGCCAGGTAGCTGGGATACAAGGAGAAAGTTTGTGTGGCGAGTGGAGGTGAAAGACATCAGACCACAGCAAGGGCTGGGATGTTCTCAATTCACACACAGAAAGGAGGGCCAGATCATTTGGAACTGAACAGAGAGGTGAATTGTCTTAGAAAGCAAAATCTGGTCCCCATTACAGTCAGAACCAAAGATCTGGGTTTTCTGGACATCAGTGGATAGCCTCTCTTTCCCTTTCCACCAGGTTCCTAAGCCAATAGCCAGTCTCTTATTAGCTATACTCTCATGGGGCTTTCCCAGTGACTCAGATGATAAAGGATATGCTGCCAATGCAGGAGACTCAAATTCTATCCCTGGATGGGGAGGATCCTTGCAGAAGGAAATGGCAACTTATTCTTGCCTGGGAAGTCCCACGGACAGAGGAACCTGGCATGCTGCTATCCATGGGGTCACAGAGTCGAACATGAATTTGAGACTAAACAACAACATGAACAATCACTACATTTTATTTCCAACTCTATAGCTGTAGTTGTCCAACTAACACTCATAGCCATTGTAGCTGGTTTGTCTCTATTTCTCCTCTCATGCGTTCTCCCAGGCTCTTCTAGCTGCTATTACCCTTTGACCTAAAACCATCCTGTCTCTGTGATCTCACTGTTCTTCCCTAGGCAGGACACTTGGAAGGGAGTTTCCTCACAATTTCCACAGTCCATGTCTCACTTCTGAGTTTGTTGTCTGGAAGATGATTTATCCACTTAACTACCCAGTCAGTCCATCCATCACCCACTTATGTATTTAGTGGGTAGAGCATAATCCTATGGGCCAGTCCACTCGCTTGGTGCTGAAGATATTCAGAGACAACACGACAAACCCTTTTTTTAACGGGCTTACCTTTCAGGGACAGGATCACGGAATCTTTTAACTCATTTTAACTTAATTACCTCTTTAAGAGGGCTTCCGCATTGGCGCAGCTGTAACAATTCTGAGAACCTTAACTCTTAATACAGTCAGTGTTATGAATTGAATTGTGCCACTTCAAAATCCAAATGTTAAGGGAATCCTTTGGGGTTCAATGATTAGGATTCAGTGCTTGCACTGCTATGGCCTAGGTTCAATTCCTGGTCAGGGGCACAGTCAAAAAAAAAAAACTGCCCAAGGCCCAAAACAAACAAACAAATAAAATATTCATATGTTTAATCCCCAACCCACCATGTGACTATCTTTGGAGACAGGATCTTTACAGAAAGAATTAAGGTTAAATAAAATCATAAGGATGACACTATAAGTCCAACAGTTCTGGCATCCTAATAAGAAGATGACAGGGTACCAGAAATGTGCATTCACAGAGGGAAAGTCAACCACACAGCTTGAGGTGGTGGTTAACTGTCAGCCCAAGGTAGAGGATGCAGGAGGACAGAAATTGTCAGCATCTTGACCTTGGACTTCTAGCTTTCAGAACTGAGAAAAAATAGCTTTCTGTTGTTTAAGCCACCCAGTCTGTCATATTTTGTTATGGCAGCCCTGGAAAGTTAATGCAGTCACATTCCATGGTACTGAAGGTTAGTACTCCAATATATGAATTGGGGAGAAACAAAATTCAGACCATAATGCATAGTTACACATAGACTGATGAGGAGGCAAAGCCAGCCTGGCAATGAATTTCGAGAAAAACGTCCCAAGCAGTGCACGGCGTCCCCATGACAGGACTGAGTTCCCCTAAAGGCAGAATGGTCCATCCAGAAAGCAGTGTGCTTAGAAAACCACATAGTCCGGGGAGAGGACAAGGTCAAATTGGAGGCAAAGCCAGGTTATGTGGTACCGTGCAGGACATGGCAAGAGATTTTTATCTCATTGAAGTGGTGGGCAACTTTGGATGGGTTTCAACAAATGAGGGACATGATCTGATTTGAACTTTTAAAAGATCACCTTCTTCCTTATGTAGACTGGACTGTAGAGAGGCTAAAATGGAAGTGCCAATAACTGTTAGGAAGGGATGGAAAGACTCTGTGTGTTAGTTGCTCAGTCATGTCTGACCCTTAGCGACCCCATGGGGTGTAGCCCGCCATCCGTGTGATTTTCCAGGCAAGAATACTGGAGTGGGTTGTCATTTCCTTCTCCAGAGGGATCTTCCCGACCCAGGGGTTGAAACTGAGTCTCCCGCATGCAGGCAGGGTCTTTACCATCTGAGCCACCAGGGAAGCCCTGGCATGAAGCTATCAAAGCTTTAGTACTATTTTCAAAGAAAATGTAGTTGTTTTTCTATTTAATCAAAATCACAAAGAGCATAAAAAAATCATCATTATTAAGAAAGACTCCATAATAAAAACAACTCACTAACTTTGAAGGAAATTTGTGAGCCCAGTCACAAAGTTAGTAATGCATCATATTTTCAAGAAAAGGCATAAGAACCTTTGTCACAGGTACAGAGGGGAGAGAGAAGCTTTTCTAAGTGCCATCTCATGAGCAGAGGCTGGATCGGCACTGTGGGAACACAGTGGGAAGGGTTGCAACAGACAAACAAGCCAGGCATTCTGCATTAAGTAGACCCACTTGTCCCCACCTGGGGACTTTCTCATGAATCCAGATTCAGCAGATGGACACATGAGAAAAGCAGCAGAGTTCATGGGTTTCTATCTGCATTATCTCAGACAAGAGCTGCTTATTGTGAAGACTGTCAGTATACGCAGAATAACATCAGGGAAAGAGAAGAAGTAGGAAATGCCACAAGCTTATTCCTCCACATGAGCAGCAAATACACTGGCCACAACAGTCGAAGTCAAGTTCATGAGAACTCTGGAAACTAGTCAAATGTGTATAGCAAACAGGTGAATGCTTAAATGAGAACAAAAGAGCTGACTCTCAGTTTCGAAATGCCGAGAAAAATTCTGTCAAACCATTATCTATCTACTAAGTTAACAGAAGAGAAACTTCAGGGGTCATACACAGTAAAGAATACAGACTTTAGAAAATTAATACAGAAAAATCACTATACAACCAAATAAATACTCTAGTAAGTAGCAACAAAAAACTGTGGAAAGGCAAGAGAATCTGATCTCCAGGGTTATCACATTATAATGTTCGGAATACCCAGTTTTCAACAAAATATTATAATTTGCACAGAGAATCAAGACAATCGAGCCCATAAAAAAGAAAGAAGAATTAACATAAACTGTTCCTGAAGAAGCCCAAACATCAGACTTTTTAAATAGAAACTTTAAATCAAGTATTTTAAATATAACCAAAGAACTAAAAGAAATTATGTACCAGTATCTAAAGGAAATCACTAGAAAGTTGTCTCACCAAATCAAGAATATCAGTAAAGAGATATAAATTATAAGAAGGAATCAAATAGAGACCCTAGTATTGAAAAGTACATGGTGCAAAAGAAAATTTTACTCAAGTGGTTCAACTGCAGATTTGAGCAGATAAGATAATTAGTAAACTTCAGACAGGTCAGTGGAGGTCATTTAGTCTGAAGAATAAAAAAGGAAAAGAAAAAGAAAAATGAACAGCGCCAAGAGACAGGTGAAACTCCTAAAGCATATCCTTCTACATGTAATAGGAACCTTAGTGGGAGAAGAAAAGGAAAAAAAGATGTCATGAGTATTGGCCAGGATGTGGAGAAAAGGAAATCCTAGCACACTGCTGGTGGGAATGTAAATTGGTGCAGCCTCTATGACAAACAGTATAGAGTCTCCTCCAACAATTAAAGGTAGAACTACTACACGACCCGGTGATAAAAGAAAATGAAAACTAAGTTTAAAAGATGCATGCACCCATTGTAGCATTGTTTACAATAGGCAAGATATGAAAGAAACCTAAGTGATCATTAACAGATAAGTAGATAAACAAGTGGTATATATGTGTGGGGGGGGTGGAATATTATTTGGCCATAAACAAAGATAAAATCTTGCCATTTGTGATAACATGGATGGACCTAGAGGGTATTTTTCGAAGTGAAATAAATCAGAAACAATGGTAAATACTCTATGATTTTATTTACATGTGGAATCTAAAAAAAAATAATAATAAAAACAAATAAAAAACGAAACAAAAAAACAGAGTCATAGGTACAGAAAACAAATAAGTGGTTGCCAGAAAAGTAGAGGGAAGGGGGAATGAGAGAAACAGATGAGGGGGATTGAGAGGTTCAGACTTTAAGTAACAAAACAACTGATTCACAGACAGAAATTCAGAGTGTGGGGAATAATTACATAATTGCTTTTGTATGGTAACAGATAACAAATAGATTTTTCATGGTGATCCTTTTGAAATGTATAGAAATAGTGAACCACTATATTGTGTACCAGGAAATAACACAGTGTTGTAGGTCAATTTTAACACTTCAAAAATACACAAACAAACTCATGGAAAAAGAGATCAGATTTATGATTACCAGAGGCAGCAAATGAGAAGAGGGGGTATTAGCTGAAGGCAGTCAAAAGGTTCAAACCTTCAGTTATAAGATAAATAAGTATGAGAGATGTCATGGATATGATAAACATGGTAAAGATAATTAACGATGTTGTATGTTACATGTGAAAGTTAAGAGAGTAAATCCTATGAGTTTTTGTCACAAGGAAAATATTTTTCTAGTTAATGTTGTATGTATATGAGATGGTGGATATTCACTCAACTTATTGTGGCAACCATGTCATGACTTATACAAGTCAAAATGTTATACTGTACATCTTAAACTTATATAGTGCTATACGTCAATTTTATCTTAGTAAGTCTGGAAGAGAAATGTTCACTAAAACAACAGATATAAATTTCTTCTCATTTTTGTGATGAATTTTGTCATTACAGATTATACAACTGAATTACTTCCAATTTTTTCCTTTTTTAGATATTGTCTCAAATTATGTTAGTAACTGCTTTTTCTCAATGTTTTGTCACCACTTTGACTTTATATATATATATATTCCTTCTTTCCTCCTTTTTCCCTTTGTTCCTTTATTTCATCAAATGATACAATTTCACTAAATGTTTGATATTTTTGAAAGCCTATATTTGATTAAGAGATACATTTTTTTTCAGCTAATAGTAATCCTTTACTTCTACACAATGCTTTAGCATTAACAAAACGTTATCCATTACAATTCCATTTAGGATTCAAAACCAACTTGTAAAATAGGTAGAAAAGACATTTAACTTCTGTAACAGCTTAGAAGCCAAGATGTGGTTTATAGTATCAGAGAAAGGGACAAATTCAGACCATCAGTCATATAAAGAGAAATACAGCTGCCAGTTATGTTTTATAAACTCTACCAAATAGAACCAATTAAGGGAAGAACAATACAATTACTAATAATTTTATTTTTAAAAAAAACTTCACCTCAGTGAAAAGTATTCACACAAAAAGCATTGCATTGAAAACTCAAGATAAAACCTTTGCTTGAAGACTGGAAAATCAAAATGTCAAAGAGAACGTACATAGCAAACAATAAAGGGAATGATAACACACAAACTATAGCATCCAAGGTAACTGAGGATTTGTCCCAAGATGAAGGAGCTGCAAATCAATAAAAATTCCATGAGATTCAACAAAGCAGTACATTCTCACAAAGGCATGACTTTATAAAAACCTTGCAAAATGATGCAAAGGATCTTAAAGTCAGAAACTAGATAAAAGCACTAGAAAAAAGAAAGAAGCTCAAATACGCTGAACTAATAGCTCAGTTTTTGCCCTTCAAAACAACCCCTAACAATTGGGAAGTGTCAGTACAGCGAACTTACATCATTCGACAGATACTTCTCAGCTAAGTCATATTCTGATTATGGCCAACAACTGTAATTAAGAAGGGAAAGAGGAAAGAAAGAGAAGTGGGAAGACAGTGAAAGGAAGAAAAACATGGAAATAAGAGAGAAAGGGAGGAAAGAAGCAGGAAAAGGAGGAAGGGAAGGGAGGAAAGAGCTAACCTGTGGCCAAAAGGGAACAAAACAGCTTAGTAATTAGGAAACCAAATGGTGCCAAAATTTTCCTTGGAAATGTGTGAGATAAGAGTAGATCACAAAAGTAAGGATTCATGGGAGGAAAAGACAGCGGGAATGGTGAAAGTTTTTCATAATGACTTCAAAACTAGAAATCATTCTTGGCAAGAGAATGTCTAAATAAGCCCATTTTAGTCTCATGATATCCTGTTGAGACCACTTAAAGAATACATCACAATAAACGCCCTCCACAGTAGAGATGGCCCTTAGCCTTGCAGGAGTGAATCATGGGTACTCCTTGGAACCCCCATAATCAAAGTAATTCCTAGCTGTGTGTCTTTATGCCAGCCATTAGGATGCACCCACTGGCACGCTGAGATGGTTAGGATCTGTTTGATACAGGAATATTTGTCTAAGAGTTAGTACACGTATAATTGATTCAAGTACATCTTGGTGACATGTGAAAAGGATCCGATAACATTCAACTAAGATTCTAAAGCAAGTTCTACAAGTTACCTATCATTTATGGAAGAATCAAGCATTTGACAAATCAAAGTATTCTCCTTCCAAGTGAAGTTAAATATGTAATATCCTGTGACCAGAACTCCAACTGAAGGAATTAGTAAAAAATATCATGTCCTTTTTCACTTCAAAGTTTTGCCTTTCTGTGGTCATAAAAGTGACTTAGGACAAAAACTGTGCTATTGTTTCAGTAAAAATACAGTTCTCTAGAGCTTCCCTGGTGGCTCAGTGGTAAAGAATCTGCCTGCCAATGCAGGAGACCTGTGTTCGATTCTTGAGAGAGGAAGATCCCCTGAAGAAGAGAATGGCTACCCAGAGCCTCTTGATGAAGGTGAAAGAGGGCAGTTAAAAAGCTGGCTTAAAACTCAACATTCAAAAAACTAACATCATGGCATCTTGTCTCAGCACTTCATGTCAAATAGATGGGTAAAAAAGTTGTAGTAGTGGCAGATTTTATTTTCTGCCCAAAATCACTGTGGACGGTGACTGCACCCATGAAATTAAAAGATACTTACTCCTTGGAAGGAAAGCTATGACCAACCTACACAGCAAATTAAAAAGCAGAGATGTCACTTTGCTGATGAAGGTCCCTATAGTCAAAGCTATGGTGTTGCCAGTAGTCATGTACAGATGTGAGAGTTAGACTATAAAGAAGGTTGAGCACTGAAGAATCAATGCTTTTGAATTGTGATGCTGGAGAGGATTCTTGATAGTCCCTTGGCCAGCAAGGAGATCAAACCAGTCAATCCTAAAGGAAATCAGCTCTGAATACTCATTGGAAGGACTGATGCTGATGCTAAACTCCAATACTTTGGCCACCTGATGAGAAGAGCTGACCCACTGGAAAAGACCCTGATGCTGGGAAACACTGAAGGCAGGAGGAGAAGGGGGCAATAGAGAACGAGATGGTTGAATGGCATCACTGACTCAATGGACACGGGTTTGAGCAAACTCCCAGAGATAGTGAAGCACTGAGAAGTCTGGCTTGCAGGAGGCAATTGGGTCACAAAGAGTTGGACACAACTTAGAGACTGAACAACATCCCACTCAAGTATTTTTGCTTGGAAAATTCTTTGGACAGAGGATCCTGGTGGACTATAGTTCATGGGGTCACAAAAAAGCTGAACACAGCTTAGCAACCAAGCAACAACAGCTCTGTAAGGAAATCTGACAATTTTTTAAAGAGATATTGCTCTGTTTGAAAACAGAGCATTGATCAGAATTCCAACATTAAGTAAAATTTCAACTCTTTAAGAATCAGGATTAAAATCACTCAGATACATTAATATGGTGACATTAAAAAGTTAGATTTTACCCAGGTGATGTTTGAAGTATAATTTTATCCTTAGATTCTCAAGGGTTATCTGAGTAGCATTTCTATTTCTCTAAGAACCATTCACATTTCTACCTAAAAATCTTTCTCTCCTCATATAAATTTCATGAATTTATTATGTTGGTCCACACTAAGTTTTCAGCTATTGTTGGTTCAATAGCCAACACTTCTCTTAATGATTATAAATACTAAGAGATCAGTTTTATTTGGGTTGTTGCTTTCATTTTCCACTTACAACTATGGTGAAGGCTCCAATTTCATGTTAAATTCCCAACATGGAGTAAAATTATAGTTCTCAACCCTAGTGCACACCAGAATTATCTGGGAGCTTTAAAATATATACCTGGGTTCCATTAAAAGATTCAGTTGATTATAACCAGTCTCCAATAAAATCTGTGCATCACAGTTCTTGAACTTCTTCAAATGAGTTTAGATTGCGTCTAGAATTGAGAAACACTAGTTAAGAGTGTTTCATTCTACAGTTGAAGCTTAGAAAAGTTTCTTTCCTCAGGTCAGACAGTAGCACAGCCAAATTTCAAACACATTTTAAACAAATTTCAAACAAGAGCAATGAGTCCCTTTTTTTTTTCTTCCTACAGTGATAACCACCAAAAGAGGAATATTTTGACCTGGAAAAATTAGAACTCAGGTTGCTGTATTGTGTTAAGTCTTAAAAAGTACATGACTAGGGATTCCCTGGCTGTTCAGCAGTGAAGAACCCAGCTGCCAATGCAAGAGACATGGGCTCCATCCCTGGTTTGGGAGGATCCCACATGCCAAGGGGCAAACAAGTCTGTGCCCCAAAGCTGCTAAGCTCATGCTCTAGAGCCTGGGAGTCACAACTCCTGAGCCCACATGCAGTGACTACTGGAACCTGCTTGCCCTGGAGCCTGTGAAGACAGCCTTCAGAATGGGAGAAAATAATAACCAATGAAGCAACGGACAAACAATTAATCTCAAAAATATACAAGCAACTCCTGCAGCTCCATTCGAGAAAAATAAACAACCCAATCAAAAAGTGGGCCAAAGAACTTAACAGACATTTCTCCAAAGAAGACATAAAAATGGCAAACAAACACATGAAAAGATGTTCAACATCACTCATTATCAGAGAAATGCAAATCAAAACCACAATGAGGTACCACTTTACACCAATCAGAATGGCTGCAATCCAAAAATCTACAAGCAATAAATGCTGGAGAGGATGTGGAGAAAAGGGAACTCTCCTACACTGTTGGTGGGAATGCAAACTAGTACAGCCACTATGGAAAACAGTGTGGAGGTTCCTTAAAAAGCTGCAAATAGTCCTGCCATATGACCCGGCAATCCCACTGCTGGGCATATACACCGAGGAAACCAGAATTGAAAGAGCCACGTGTACCCCAGTGTTCATCGCTGCATTGTTTACAATAGCCAGGACATGGAAGCAACCTAGATGCCCATCAACTGACGAATGGATAAGAAAGCTGTGGTACATATACACAATGGAATATTACTCAGCATTAAAAAAAAAATTCATTTGAATCAATTCTACTCAGATGGACCGAACTGGAGCCCATTATCCAGAGTGAAGTAAGCCAGAAGCAAAAATAACAATACAGTATATTAACACATATATATGGAATTTAGAAAGACAGTAACGAGAACCCAACATGCGAGACAGCAAAAGGAACGCAGATGTATAGAATTGACTCGTGGACTCTGTGGATGAGGGAAAGGGTGGGATTATATGGGAGAATGGCATTGAAACATGTTAATTATCATATGTCTAATCAATCGCCAGCCCAGGATTGATTCTCGGGGCTGGTGCATCGAGATTTCCCGGGGGGAGGGAGGAGGGGGGGGGAGGGAGGGGTTTCTGGAGGGGGAGCATATGTAAACCCATAGTGATATCATGGCATTGTATGGCAAAAACAATAAAAGGGAGAAAAGAAAAGAAATAAATAAATAAATAATTAAAATAAATAAATAAATAAAAGGCACACAATTAAAAAGAAGCATACCATCATAAAAAGACAATCATTCATACATTAGTCTAAAAATTTTAATGTGTAAAACGACCCTTGGTAGATTCAGAATTAATTGGTATAGACCTAACATGTAGAGACTAATCAGCTGGCTCTGAAAAAAGCTGTGAAATGGACAGAATGGGTCTTCGGTGTCCTCGTCTTCCCCTTCTCTTTCCATCCCTTTCTCTCTGAATTTTCAGTAGTAGCTCATCCTACAAGGCTTCTCTGGAGAGGTAAGGTCACTGGTAGATAACTCCAGAAGAAAATACAAATGATTCCTTCTTTGGAGTCAGTTTTTTATTGTTTAACACACACCTGATAAACACAATGACAGTAGCAATACAAACCAATAGAGGGCTGATGAATTAAAATGCACTACTAGATAAACCAGTTGTCCTTACCTCCAAGTGTGGACATGCATCTTTCTCATTATATGACATACATAAAGTTTCCAGAAGACTTTCTTGGCTACAAAAGAAAAAAAAAGTCTCTTTAGTTTTTAAATAAGGCAATAAAATGTGTTTGAAATTTGGCTGTGCTACTGTCTGACCTGAGGAAAGAAACTTTTCTAAGCTTCAACTGTAGAATGAAAAAATAATAAAATGTAAACATTAGACAGAAAAAGGCAACCAATATTGATGAAAATTTCAGCAAGTATTAACTATTAGGATAATAAAACTATTTGCACTTGCACCTTTTCTAAAGAAAACGTTCTTTCATCTTGAGATTATGTATATATTGGGTTGACCAAAGAGTTTGCCTGGGTTTTTCCACACGATATTGTTTTTCCAAAACATTTTTACACCTATAATTTCACATTATACTTAAAGAAGACAGACATTAGAAACACAATAGCAATTTATTTTAAATTGTATTATACATGTAAGTGAAGTTTAAGAGTATCTCTTATCAAAGAATCTCATCAGAATCACTTGGAAATTCTTTAATATATTTGTAAATTCTGTGCTACTCACGGATGAACCCAATGTGAATCTCACAGGGACCTTAAGCTGCGTCAGCAGTTCTTACGCACAGTAAGGCTTGAAAATGGTTAGGAAGACACTTCGCATTCAGGACTGTTCACAGACAAAAGAGTTATCTCTAAAGGTGAGGGATTTCCTGTTTCTAGACAGCAAAATATCCACGTGTGTGTGCTGTCTCTCAGTCATGTCTGACTCTTTGCCCACGAGGATCCTCCATCCATGGAATTTTCCAGGCAAGAATACTGGAGTGGGTTGCCATTCCCTTCTCCAAGGGATCTTTCTGATCCAGGGATCAAACCCAGGTGTCCTGCACTGCAGACATATTCTTTACCATCTGAGCCACCAGGTATCAGAAAATGAGTATTTCCACAAATTTAAAATGTGTTTTACAGTGAGATTCATAATATTGTTTAGAATAGACATGAACAGACAAGATGGTTTATAGTTTATGAATTAACAATGTAAAGCAAACAGGACAAAATTTGGGATAAATATATCCTGGTTTGGGGACTCAGTTCTGCCAGTAAAAACTTTGTGGCTTCTGAACTTTAATTTCCTCCTTTGAAAGGTAGGAGTCACAAAAGTGAGTTTCTCAAGGTAGATGTGGGAAAAAAATAAGAAAATGAATTCATACATATTTTCACTCCAGTATAACAGTCATCATTCAAGGATTTGATATGAAAGCATTTTGTAAATGTAGGAAGCTCAGGTTAAATATAAGAACATGTTCTTTTCAATGGCAAAAAATTTTGTTGAGTGATTTTGGATAGTGATAATATTTTTTAAATGATCACAAATTATATACACATTGTCACTCCAAAGTATAAAAGCTGGAGTTTAAAGCATTTATTCATGAAATCTAATTTAGTGTTTGAAAATATTCTGAAAACCTAAATCTATGAAAACAAGTAACTTGGAGATGTTTTACTCACCAAACTAAAGTTATAATAAATGGGAAACTTTTAAAAATTAACTAAACTTCAAGATAAATTAAAAAAAAACAAGACACATTATGCACAACAATAATAAAATAAGCTCACAGAGTTCTTGAGTTGGAACACCTGAATTTCCACATATCTATCTTATTAATAAAGCATCAGACCCATGCCCTCAATCATGTAATGATGGGAAGAGGTGGTTAGATGGCATTACCAAGTAGATGGGCATGAGTCTGAGCAAGCTCTGGGAGTTGGTGATGGACAGGGAAGTCTGGCGTGCTACCTACAGTCCATGGGGTCCCAAAGAGTCGGACACGACTGAGCGACTAAACTGAACAGACTGATGGGAAGATTCCCACAAGATGTGCATCTGGCCCATTATTTTCAGACCATATACCAAATCAGAAAGACTTTTGATTGTGGACAAAATGAGACCATCTTGAGCCCCTTCCCCCACTTTTGTCTTATCTGGGTCAAACAAGATGGATATCAGAAGTACACAATCTTCAGTTTTGTCTAAATATCAACCCAGTGAATACATTTTGGTTCACTGGCTTCCATTATTATTATGACAAGAAAGCACTTGAATGAGATTTGAAACAAGGCTTTAAGAGATGATATTAAAATTGAGCTGGCTGATTCTTTTGCATTTACAATAACACTTTATACATTAGTGATATGTCTGTGTATAACTCTCTTTATTATTTACATGGGAAAATGGAAAATGTTAAGTCTGTAACCAAAATATTAAGGTCCAAAATTGAATGCAAAAAAAGGAAGAGAAAAAAAAAGCATGTAATATTCATATTTGAATTCAAATAAAATTTTTCAATGATTTTAAAATGTATATGATATCCACTTTTTGATATATCACATTACATGAGGTCATTAATTAAATATTTAAAAATCATTTGTGAAAGTTGTTATCTAAAGACAACAGCCACATGTAGACTCATGTGAGACCATTCATTTAGATATTCTTTGGTGGTGCCTCAGCTTTTCAAAAGCTCTAACATGGGAGAAGATGTGGAAACTGAGACCCAGCTATTGTAACAGATGAGAAGTAACCCTTCATATAAAACTACAGCCTTTGTTTGTTTTTAAATATTTATTAGAGTAGTTGGTTTACAATGTTGTGTTAGTTTCTGCTGTACTGCAAAGGGAATCAACAATACATTTACATGTGCTGACCTCAGAAGCTCACCAGCGTAGGACTCTTTGCAACCCCATGGACTGTAGCCCACCCAGCTCCTCTGTCTGTGTGATTTTCCAGGTAAGAATACTGGATTTGGCTGCCATTTCCTTTTCCATTAATGTCTGATGAGCACCCATATACAACTAATTTTCATTCACTTTATAACCTGCAAGTTTCCACTTCTGGAATATTCCACTTCTGGAATATCTTCGTACATATTGGAAACAGGCTAGCAGACACTGGTAAATGTAGTTAGATGCATCGATATATCACATGGTGTTTGTCAGATATTCACATATTAATGTACATGTATATGCATACATACAAATGCATATATATCACATCTTATTCTAGAAACAGTCAAAGGCAGATAAATGAGCAATGAACTTCTTTTTCAGCTTTCATAGTCTAAGTCACTTTCAGACATATTTCTGCAGGAAAATTCCTATGAATTCACAAAAATAGAAAATATGACTATTATCTGTTTTTTCTCTCAACTAAGGAAAATAGCAAGTGTTTCTGCCATCAAATCTATCTTAATTAGTAAGGAAGGGCTTTTGTCTCTTTTTTAATATCATAAGTCCCTAGACCAAGTCTGTGTCCTTATCAGCAATGGGCTCCTCGTGTTCTCAGCCAAACAATTCTAAATTCAAAGTCTCCTTTCTAAGACCATAAACATTCTTTTGCTTAGCCCAGATTCGTTCTCTTTGCTTTCACGTGCACTGCAGTGAAATGTACTCCCTGCCGTGCATCCTGCCATCTTGGTAATCATACCCCTGCCACCACCCAGCATCTTATGCGAGACCCCAGCCACTTTGTGAAACCCCAGCCTCTCCAAGGGGATGGTCATCTTCACCAAAGCTGTGCTGGAGCTGGTTGGAGCTGGTTGCTGAGTTCCAAGGTTTTAGAAGCTAGGTGATGTCACACTGGCTCCTTGAAGCGGACCATGATGGGTTCATTTTCATTGTGGAAATCAACAAATGCTATAAACCAGAACTTTTGTTTTTTTCAGACGGCAGGTGCACCAGATCACGGCTGACAAATCTTTCTTCCATTCTATGAAAGTATCATGTTAAACTGCCATTTTCTTAATCAATATGC
Organism: Antilocapra americana; assembly: GCA_007570785.1. Classification (NCBI taxonomy): domain Eukaryota; kingdom Metazoa; phylum Chordata; class Mammalia; order Artiodactyla; family Antilocapridae; genus Antilocapra; species Antilocapra americana. The sequence continues at coordinate 7,963,815 of ML661885.1, forward strand.
CTGGGTCCAAAGGCCCATTTTGCCATTAGACATTGACTAAGTTAACTTTCCCAAATACGAATTTCATCAAAATGGGATAATATGGGTTGCTATCTCATACAGGTCTTGTGAGGATCAAATGAGATGATTTATATAAATATATAAAGGTACACAGTACTTTGTAAATGCTAATTGCTATTATTATCTATATTTAGTATTATTTCTTATTATTTTTTAAATTTTAGCAAAATAAACTTCTGTCTCCCAGCTCATCTACTTCTTGTAAAGAAACTCCCCCTGTTGTCTTTCAATACATACAGAAATAATACCTTTTAAGCAATCTAATGATTCAAAAATCTGGCAGCATGCAATCATGAATAAATGGCAATAAAACAATCCATTTTAGGAAGCAAAAGATGACTTATGTATGGCTATCTCTTTTCCACAGAATAGAGGGCCCTGATGCTGGATGATACGTATCTTTTCTCCATACACTTCTATTCTAGCAGCAGGAGAAAAACTTCTCACAAAACTCTGTTTTACTCTATGCACCATGTATTCATTTGTGTGTTCATTTAAATGTTAAGCATCGATTACATTTGGCAACAGGCTCACCGTCTCAGGGAAGTAAAACAAAAACAACTAGGGACTGCCCTGGTGATCTAGTGGTTGAAACTTCACCTTCTAATGCAGGGGGTGCAGGTTTGATCCCTGGTCGGGAAGCCAAGATCCCACATGCCTCTCAAATCAAAAAAAATCAAAACATAAAAACAGAAGCAATACTGTACAAATTCAATAAAGACTTTAAAAATATTCCATATCAAAAAAACCTTTAAAAAAAGAATAACAACTAAAATTAATTGAGCATGCACAGGCACAGTTGTATTTTACAATGTATGTAAGATAGTTATCATCCTCATATTGCAAACCAGAATTGTGAGGCATAGAGAAGCTAAGAATTTGCTAAGGTCTATAGAACTAACAACTAGTCGAGCCAGGACTAAAGCCCAGAAAAGTCTATTCTTCCAGCAAGAACTGTACCATCATTTGCATACCCACCTAAAAAAACTCCAAGCCATTACCCAAACCATTCACTCATTTCAGAGTCCAGAATCTGACACCAGCCCTATCTTCATCTTTTGAGAGAAGATAAGATGAATATAGAGTGATTTCTTTCAAATATGCTAGGGACAGAAGAATGCAATCAGTACAATATGCAGTACACACTACAGTGCCATTCTAATGATTCGACAAAAACTGCAAAGAACTATAAGAGGAAAGGTCATGATGACATCCTGATTAACTTATCCATGCTCATCCTTTTAACAGGTGCGGATGTTGGGAGATGGGAGGTGGCAAATTATGTGCCAGTTATCTGCTCATATGCTTGGTGGTAAAGAAACTTCAATGAACCAAACTGAATTCCTGTCCTTTAGGGCTTATTGGTTGAACTTTCAAGTACTTACACAAGGGAAAAACAAAACATTATTGAGAGAATTCTTCAGAGTCTTGTGACTTAAAGTGTGATCCAAGGATGGTTGAAATCAACAAGTGTGTATGGTATACAAGTCACAAAGTTAGTGAAACATATTAGTTTTGTAAAAGAGGCCACAAATACCACAGGATTAGAAGCACAAAAGACCAGCAAAGCATATGGTAAATGGGCAAAGGCATTTTTTAGCAAGAAAGATAGAAACACCGATATTCAGAAAGACATGTATTTAGAAGTTATCTGAAGAGCTGTCTAGGAAGACAGAACATTGATACTAGATTGTGTCTGACCACAAATGGGCAATTTATCTCTGGCTTAGCAGAAAAAAAATGTAGCAATCTAACCATACAAATGTCCATTTAGACAAAGTCTTAGAGATAGTCAGCATGTCTCCCAACCCCATATATTCTCCCCTCATTCCATCCTGTGGATCAAGCAAACAGCTGTATTAATAAAACTTCCCAAAGCAGGCAAAGACAGGATAAAACCAAATTCATTTAGGAGTGTACAATGCTTCTGGCTTTTAAGTGGGCATCATAAATATGTAACAGAACAGGGATTATCCATCTGTTTAACTATTCATCTTCTAACATCTTACTGAAAAATCTAAACAAACCTTTTGGCCAACCTAATATATGGATGAGGCATTCAAATGTTGCATCTTGTTCCAGTGTATTCCTTCTGTCTCATGACCACAGGCTGAACTCAAAAAGATCCTGAAGTTGTTTTACTCGGGATTTTTATCACATTACCAAACAAAAAAAATTCTAAATAGATAAAGTGAAGAAGCAAATGAATGAATGCATGGATCATGTAATTCTGACATGTGTAAAAGTCCTGAGTCTTTTCCAAGGTCCATTCCAAGGGTCTGTTTAAAATAGGTATTCCCTTTTCTCTCTTCCTCATGTTGGTCTGCTCTTTCTTATTTATTATTTTCCCTGACCATAGGCTTCAATGTGTTTTATTTCTGAGAATTTTATTCAGTTTGCTCTAAAAACACTAGAAACTTAGAAACTTCTAAAGCTAAATGATTACCAGAATAGTCGACTAATGTAAATGATTTGGTTCATCCTCAGTACTCCCAGATTTGTCCCTTTTAATCTTCAGTGGAATTCTATCACCTAGAGATGTGTGTATTTAATTTTTATTTGTGTTAGCACCACAAGCATGGGGATCATATCTGTTTTCATGGTTTTCCCTCTGCCCAGTTATATGCTATAGTAACTACTCAGTGAACACCAAAAAATTTCTATCCCACCTACTCATAATCTCAACAAAGTTCCTTTGGATACTTCTCATTCTTATTTAAAAAAAAAAAACAGTAGGAGAGTAGGGAGAAAAATATGTCAAAATGTTAAATGGACAGTAAAATAGAACAGAGTTGCGGCTAGCGTGTGTGTGTGTGCATGTGCTCAGTTGCTTCGGTCGTGTCTGACTCTTTGCAACCCTATGACCTATAGTTCGCCAGGCTCCACTGTCCATGGAATTCTCCAGGCAAAAATACTGGAGTGGGTTTTCATGCCCTCCTCCAGGGGATCTTCCCAACCCAGGGACTGAACCTGTGTCTTTACCACTAGCACCACCTGGGAAGCCCCTCCAACTAGCATACAACACTTCAAAATGGCCACTGGGGTTCTAGATACTTGAAACCTTGTAAAGTGGTACCATGGATGGAAGTCTCTCTCCATAAAGCAATGATGGAGTGTCATATCCCTGAACTGGTCAATAGGGTAGACACCAAGAACAGATAGCTATTATGTACAACTAGTCAAGAAGACTAGCTCAACTAAGGATCATTTTAAGTCTGCTCTTTTAAATTAGGGTTAAAATTGCCAGACATGACTGATACATTGTACAATAATTCATATTGGACAACACAACTCTAGGTTCAAAACTAGCACCAAGTCACATGCTGACTTTTGATGCCAAGGAACAATCTACAGTCATCTCAACCAAATACTTCAGAATAGGACTGAGGGACAATCAATGCTAACATTTTAACAAAATCATTTTTACTCTCTTGTGTCTGGAGGATAGAAGACTATTTTTCTGAATAGTCATTCTTATTGACTCTGAGCCTCTAATTATTTTTATCTATTTTATTGTAACAAATTCAAAAAAGAATACATTTGAATCAGTTCTAATGAGGTAGATGAAACTGGAGCCTATTATACAGAGTGAAGTAAACCAAAAGGAAAAACAACAATACAGTATACTAACGCATATATATGGAATTTAGAAAGATGGTAAGGATAACCCTGTATGCTAGACAGCAAAAGAGACGCAGATGTATAGAACAATCTTTTGAGCCTCTAATTAATATAAATCATAACCTTCAAGCTAAATAACTTAAACTTCTTTAAAATCTCTTAAAGGACAGCACAATCTTATCTGCCCATCATGTCAGTGATGGGGTTCAGAACATGCTTCCCTAAAAGAATGACACCTTGTCATATTGATTATTTTAAGTTGAAAGAATTTGAAAAATGGCAGATGCAAGAAGGACTCTCTGGACTTTGCTGGTGGCTCAGTGGTAAAGAATCCACCTGCCAATGCAGGAGATGTGGGTTTGACCCCTGATCCAAGAATATCCCGCATGCCATGGAGCAACTAAGCCTACGCACCGTAACTACTGAGCCTGTGCTCTAGGGCCCTGGAACTGCGACCACTGAGCCTGCACGCTCCAGCATCCGTGCCCCCCGGCAGGAGAAGCCACCGCAGTAAGAAGCCCATGCACTGCAACTGGAGAGTAAGTCCCCCACTGGCCACAACTAGAGAAAAGCCAGAGCAGCAACGAAGTCCAGCACAATCAAAAATAAATAAACGGAAAGACTCCGAATTGTTCCTTCTCTCCTGAAGCAGGTGTTAAGACCCTCATGTGAGAGGCGCTTCCTCACACCTGGAGGAACAGAGCATCCTTGTCTCTGTAGACAGAGCTGCCTAGGGGAACCAGAATGAACGGACTTTGCTCATCTTCCCCCAGATTACTATCCACAGCTTGTCCCTTTTTCTGGCCCATCATGTTTCTCCATGCTTTTTACTCTTCATCAAACTTAGTACAAAAACATTCAGCTTAACTGTTTCTTTGAATCTTGACTTCCTAATGAAGGCTTCCAGGTCAAAACTTATACTAAATAAATTTGTCTGCTTTTCTCTTATTAATCTATGTTTGTCAGTTTAATTTTCAGGCCCAGCCAGGGACCCTTCAAGGGTTTAGGAAAATGTTTCTCTCCCTTCCACTAAGCCTTCCAGGAGGTATGGAAAGGGTGTGGTGTTTGTGCATGAAGTAATCACTTTAATTGCAAACTGTATTGCTCCCTTGCTGTTTCCTGCTCTTTAGCATAGGGTCTCTAACCTGTTCAGAGGTAACAATACTTTAAACCAAGAGGTATGTCCAAGTGTTTCCTAAAAGTGGCAGAGCCAGTGCCCTCCCACAGGGCTGGGCGCCCTTGGCTTCCCATTATTCCAGGGAGGGCTGCTCTGGGCCACTTCCACCATCTGCTTCCAGCTGTGTTGGCAGAACAGAAAGTCAAACTTGCTCCAACAAACTGCAACCCTGAATTTATCATAAAAGCCACCATTTCTATTTCATTTGGCTAGTAAACAATCTCACACTATGAAGATGGTTAATTATAAATAACAGTCTAGACTCTTTTAATTGAAATCTACATTTAGAACTTTTTCATGAGACTAGAATTAAGAAACAAAAAAGCATTAACAATGAATGGAAATGGACCACACAATTCAAGCAGAAAAATCTTAGAATCTAAGCATTAGAGTGCTTCTAACAAGTAGCAGTACTTCCCACTTTAGCAGAAATTGCCCTCTCCTGTTCTTACACTGCATCAGTGTTAAGCCTTCCATCATTCCTGATTTGAAAGCAGGAGTTGCCATTGCTATTTTTGACACTAAAGACTACCTGCAGAAATAAATATAACTGATGTAGCATACATAGATTATACTATAAAACTGACATAGTTTTATAGTGAAAGAGAAAATTCATGAAAATCCATTCTTTCATTAAAAAAATATTCATGATTGCCTGTTGTACACAATTAACAGAGCTAAGTGCTATATGGCAGTGATTTTGGAAATTTTGATTGCAAGAAACAGTAAGAAATGTATTTTATGTTATGATACAGTACACACTTACAAATGTATTTATGTGACTTAAAATTTTATGAAACAATATTTAATTTTAATATGTGTAATAAATACCTCCTGATATTTTCTATCTGCTTTTAATCAGAAATCTGTTATTATAATCTATTTAATAAAAATTATGTTGAACTCACTAAATTAATCTCAAACCCACTAACAAGTTGAAATTTGCAGTTTGAAAACTATGTTGAAGAGATGGCAAGATAAAAAATACTCCACTTATTGTCTTTAAGGAGTTTTGGGCCAAAGAGCAAAAGTAAACCAAAAAAAAGGGGGAGAGAGAGAGAGAGAGAGAGAGATAATAAGAATAAGAAAAAGGAGAGCAAATGAAACAACCTGAGAGTTTAATTAGAGGAAAGATTTTGTTAAGAGAATATTACAGGCATCATGAAAGTTTAAAAAAGAGATGACACTCAGGTAAGAGGAAGGTTTAATGGAGAAGCTGATGTTTATGATGGAACTTGAAAGCAGGTAGGATTTTGAGAGGCAGATACACAGAGAGCAGAAATGATAATCCAGATGGAGTTCACAGCATGGGCCAAGGCACACAGATGAATGAGGAGAGGAGGGGCATTCGGAAACAGTGAGTCATCCATTTGGCTGGAGAGTAATGTTCAGTCTGAAGTAATAGAAAAGAACTTTGGACAGATAAAAGGAAGTTTAAGTGTCAGGATAAGTATTATTTTAAAATTCAGTAGACAATGAGGAAGAATTTAAAACTGTCCACTCACCCATTCATCCATTTATCCATCCATCCATCGATTCAACAATTTATTAAGCTATAACAGGCAAGACCTTCTACATATACAGGAGAAAATGAGTAAGAAACAACTCTTGTTTCTTTGCTGTTTATATTCTTGAGAAGTATAAAACTATTAAGCAATCCACCGTAACAAAGAAGGAGCCATTTTAGAAAATTAATCTGGCAGACTCTTGGAGAAGAACTTTGATCTGTGAGAGACTGAAAGAAGGAAAGTCAATTATGAAACGAGATATTCTAATTGCCTAATAAGTTCAAAGGGGAGATGGAATTGTTTCTGTAGGTTTGCATGTTTTAGCTCTGCCGGTCAAACTTCCTTTGTTCTTTTACTGAGAAATTGGTATGAGTTTGGCAGCAAACCATCTTCAAGGCCAGTTCAGCATTCCTCGGCAGTGATGTCCTATAGAACCATCTGCCCATCCCCTATTGCTCATTTATTTTGGCACTAGGATGTGTTTATGTATATCTCTTTTGTCCGACAGGTTTCCTCTTAATGTCTTTAGAGCATCATTTTTGCCAGCCATAAATTCAGTCTCAGTTGGAGATAACATTCTCTCCCCTCTCATCTATTCTTTGCCTCGTTTCACTTTTTCTGTCATGGCGGATTTTATTAACACAAAAGGCAGGGTATTAAATTGTTATTAAACAGATTTTTATTAGTTCATTTCACCATTATATCCAGCCAACTCATGTCTCACATTTCTGAACACTATAGATGTTACCATAACTTATGTTCTTCTATTAATAGCACTAGGGAGAAAAGTAACCTAATTTTTTAGCTGCATGATTTATGTTTGGATGATTACTATCTACTTTTCTCATGTTTTTCCCAAATCCATTGTATGATTTTTTTCTCTTTTATTTTAAAATAAATACTTTCATCCCTTTTACTCAAGGTAGTTGGATTGGGTCATAAAAGAGGCCACTTGGTATCAGAACACCCTCACATATTTGCCTAATAATCCCTTTTAAGTAATCTGGCCTGTTGTTAATGGCTTTTTTTAAGCCAGTCATACACTTGGAACCAAAATTAGCATCTAAATGAGGATGTTTTAAAACGCATGCCTAGGGGTTGCCAGTTTCACCTTTTTTATAGTTTGCCATGTTAAATTATGTAAAATAGAAATGGTATTTTAGTATTTAATGAGCTAATGCAAAACCTATTGAGACTCCCTCCCATCCCCCCTTTTTGCTTATACAGCCCACCAAATGCTTTTTAGGTATGAGAAATGGCCATGAATTTTAAAGCATATGTCAGAATGCAGAGACCCCTTTCCCTCAGCAGCCACCCACATCAAAAGCAAGGTATTCCTAGGAAAAGTGCTAAGCGTTTGGAACCTGATTTTATAATCAGTTATCTGATGATGTTGTGCACAATAAAATTAATTAATTTAGCATTTAATTTTTCTAGAAAAAAATTACTATGGCTTACATAATGTTATAGTCACAACTCAATTAGCAAAAAGAAAAATTCATTAGGGAAGCTGAGAAATGGTGACACAAGCAGAAGAAAAATGATATATCCCTTCAAATATATCCAAAGAATATTTTAAAATTTATGGTCAGAGATATATATTATGAAGAAGAGTATAAAGAAGTCAAGGGTTCCAATTAGAGACCAGTATATTTTAGCTGGACATCATGAACATTTCCAGAAAATTAGTTCTATTATCTGGTAGTCTGATCCTAAAAGAGAAAGAGGACATCCATTGTTTAAGTCATTCAGGAATAGATGACACCAAATGATATGGACTATGGTATAGAAGAGGGAAGAAGGGAAAGATTAGATGAGTTAATAAATTGCTTCTTTCTGTTATTTCAAAGATATTGTTTTGTAGTGTAGAAAAGCATGATAAAAGAGATTCTATATGAGATTCAATAAAGATGATTTTTGTTTAAACAATAAAGAAATTCTTAGTGAAAAGATTTGGAGGAAAAAATATATACATACATATGAAAACCATAAGAGATTTGCTAAGTGATGAAGGCTTAAACCATCAGTAGCACTCTGGAATTTCAAAGCACTGAGGTCTAGGTTGATTATTTTATTCTATTTCTCTGTTTCTCTTCATTTTCTGGCTTGTTTTTATCTCTGCTCTTCTATTCCCTTACACCCTACACAGTCTCTCCACTCATATCTATATCTATATCTATCTATATATATATATATATATACATATATAAAATATTTTATATATGTGTATATATATATATATTTGGCCACAACACACAGCTTGTGAGATCTTAGTTCCCTGAACTCTACTTTCCATTTAATTGGTTTTTGCTGGATTAAGTCTAATGTGACACCATATTCATAGAAAATCACATTTGCCTCCTCTCTTGAATATTTTTTACTTAAAATATTTTTCCTTTTTCATGATACTTTCAGTGTATGAATAAATCAGTCTCATTTTTTATGAACTAAATATGCAGCTGTGCCTAAATAAAAATTAAGATTTTCCCATTCTTCCTGTATCACACTAATCACTTCTTAGAAATGACTGTCAACATATTTTGGTATATATTTGATGCTCATGTAAGCATTCCTATGTATACCTGAATGTGTATATACTGTTTTTTTATACAGCATCAATTAGTTCTCTGCTAATAGATATTTATATTGGTTCCAATATCATAATATTACATACAGCATTGGGGTTTTCATCTTTGAATTTAAATATATACTGGGCCAAATATAAAATACTCACTGTATTACATCTCTGAGTGTGACTGTTTTTTCCAAAAAGCTTGAACTAATGGCCCAAGTGTACACAAAACTTGTTTCACATTCATACCTTCACTGAGAATCAGTATCATCAATCTTTTTACCTTTGTCCATCTAATATTTAAATTACTGATTATTGCCTTAATTTGTGTTTTTCTATTTTGTATAGCATTATGGTATTTTTATGTGTTTGTTGGCATTTACATTTCTTTTCTTTGGACAGAATTATTTAGACCATTGGCCCATTTCCTTGTTTGTTTCTTAGCAGTGTGTGAGAGTTCTTATTTACTAAGTACTAGCTTTTTGTGTGATAAACAGTTTTTTTGTTTGCTTCTGAAGCTTTGTTTATTTTTATAGACTCCAATGTATTGTTTATCTTTGTATTATGGTTTTATTTATCATGTCATTCAGACAAAAGTTTTAATTTTCAATAGAATCTTTAGTCCTTGTTGCTACCACAGTACTGTCTTTTCCACTGGACTGGCAGGTTATTCTATAATTATCTGTTTCCATCTCTAGACTGTGGGTTCCAAGGGGGCAGGAATTATTTCTATTTGTTTTTATATTCTAATAAGTTGAAAAGACAAAATATCATGACATATAAAATGTACATGAATAGGAATTATACATAAATAAATGAATTAGTGACTGAATTAATAAATTGAATTAAAAGTTTAATCTCAGCCTGTTCACTATGAAATAAACACATAACCTTGTTATGGAACTAATCATATTCATTTACAAAATAATAAAGTTTTAGTTCCTCAAATTCACCATTATTTAATAATCATTTTCTACAGTGCAGTTTTTAAAATGTTCCATTAAATTTTTCCTGTCTCTCATTTTAATGTCTTTTTGCTTCTTTTTTATTGTAATTATTTTTTCAACTTGTATAGTCTATACTCTGCTTCTCTTTATTTTAGCAGGCATAGTATTTTATTAGGCAAAGCGCTTTGCTAGGATGCTAAACTAGCTTTTAAAAAGTGCTGAATGCTATGTTGAACTAAATTTAATTCTACCCAGAATAATCAGAGGTGAGCCCTAGTCACTTAGGAGCAACAGAAGCCAAGTATATGAAACAATTAGGAGTCATCCTCACTCTGCTCTACTTCTTCTGCTGTCAGTTCATTCTCAGCCTGGTTTATCTTTAATGCTAGAAGCATAACCATTTACATCTTTTGGGTTCAATAGCTTTAAAGCTTGGCATCAAGAGAAGTAAAGCGTATTGCTTTCCAGGTCTGTGTTAAAACAAACAAACAAAAACAAATAAAAAAAAGAGAAAAGTCTCAACTGGCCAAGTACAGGTCAGGCACAGGTCACATCTTAGAATAATCACTGTAGCAGTGGTGATGATATACACTAAGTGCTTTTAGGCCTTGTGACCACTAAAGAATAAATTCCTAAAGGAATTTATAGATGTTTCAGCAAGTGTCCTGGTTAAAGCCTATGCATCTAAAGTCAGGCAGACCTGTGTCTTGCAATGCTTTGTAATTTAAACGTTCTGAACCACAGTTTCCTCATCTGTAAATGAGGGTAGTAAATATACACCAAAAGGGATATCACAAAAATTCAGTGACATAATATAAGTGCTTTGTAGATTACAATTTAATAAAGCTTAGCTGTTATTAATCATCATCATCCTCAACTTCGTCCTCTTTATTATCACTGCCAAATAATCTAAAAGTTTTAGATGTGAGAGAGCATTTTTAAAAGAAAAATGATTGAAAAAAATAAAGAGAAAAGTGGAAAATTTTGACAAAAAATAAATAAGTAATTGTAAGATACACTCAAATACTTCAGATACTATAGAGCCTAATAACAATAGTTATAAATCATTAACCCCTTACACTGTGCTAACAGCTATATATGTGTGTGTGTGTACCATCATATTTATATATAAATATATATATATATGTATATATATATACACACACACACACACACACACACACATATATATATAATCTCATATAGTCTCATGAGCTTCCCTGATGAGTGGCTCAGATGGTAAAGATTTCCTGGTTCGACTCCTGGGTCAGGAAGATCCCCTAGAGAAGGGAATGGTTACCCACTCTGATATTCTTGCCTGGAGATTTCCATGGATTGAGGAGCCTAGAGGGCTTCAGTCCATGAGGTCACAAAGTGTTGGACACAACTGAACACAGCAGCACAGCCTACATTTCCCAAATCCTCGTTAGCTGAGCTAAACTGATTGTGCTTCTACGAATTGAAACAGGAAGTCTGACAACCACCCTATGAATTTCAAACAAAAGTAAAATAAAATATGAAAATGCATTAAAATATTTTTTAAAAACTACACAAGTTATTTTATAGCAAAAGGATATAGCTGCTCTATGTACCTAAAAAGATCGACGTTCAAAAAAGATAAAGAATTACTTAGAATTAACAGGAAAAGAGAATTCTATTTATATTGACAAAAAAGTGAATATAAAATATATTAGAAAGGCATTTTCAAGGTTCTGATTTCCTTGAGAGTTCCAATGAGGATAACTGTCAGAATATGTTATCTTACTCCGAAAAAAAAAAAACAAACAAAAGACAGAACAGTTTTCAATAAAAATATCTCAATTTCTCTATAGTGTTCCTTAAGAAATGATTGAAGCTCCTTCACTTGGAATACTGGCTTGGAAAAAAATCATTAAAAGAAGCTAGTGGGAGCTCGCTTGTCCTGTCCTGGGGATGGAAGGGTTGAATGTAAGCCCTTTCATCTTTATTTAGACTCCTCTGTAATATATTTTCTTCCTGAGAAAGGATTTATCTCCATCCAACAACATGCTGGGGGAAACAGCACTACCAAACTATATCATAATGCAATAATCTATGTAATTAAATTATTTCATGGATCAGTAGGAATGCGCAAATTGTAAAAAAAACTGTGAAATGCAATAATGTCTCTGACATTATAATTTCCAATGGCTTATTTATTCTTCAAGGGCTTTCTACACTGATGCTCATTTGATTTCCCTGAACTAAGAAGTGTTTCCTGGTCTGCTTTGGTTCTTCATTCCTTAGACAAATATATGTACGTAGAGAACACATTCTATGTCAGTCATTGTACTAAGTGCTGTAGGGGATGAGAGGAAAAATGGGATCTTGCTCTTTAAAGAGTCTATGTTCTAACAGGGACACAGAGGCTGCGTGGTACACGGGAGAGGTAAAGACTCTAGGAACACAGACTGGGTTCAGATTTCACCTCCACCTCTTGCAGCTGGGTCTCAGGCTCTTTGAGCCAAATCAGGTCTAAAATGAGTGACTGTAACGAGAACAGGGCGATAACATAGACAAAATGCCTAGCAAAATATTGCTGTTTGGTCAATCAGTGTGACTTTCCTTACTCCTTAAATAAGCCGAAAACCATAATCAAGGCATTATATGCTGAATTCATAAACCAGTTAGAGAGTAAGATGGGAGCTTCGTTACATATGGTTTCCTGTGGTGATGTCAACTAGCAGAATGAACGATCAGAACATCTGGGGAGATTTTTGAATTCCCCAAACCATCTCACTTTCCCCTCAACTCCACTCGTCTCCCTACCTCACACATCCATCTTAAAATGTGTCAGAATCAGATGCAGAGTAAGTCAAAAAACAGTGAAATGTTGAGTTCTGTCTCTGACTGCTTATGGCCAAGTCATTCAATCCCTCTAAGTTTTAGTTCCAGTCAAATACCATGACTGCAAGGGTTTTCTGTTCCCAGTAAGTAATGTCGTGAGTGCCCTATACAAGGTGCCCAGCAAATGGATCCCAATTGACTAAATAAACTGTGAAATTGACAAAATCATAATAATATTAGAGTATTATTGTGAGAATTAAAATGATTTCTGTAAAACACCTTCTCAGTGTTGTAGGCATTTGATATCTAAATAGCAATTATCATGGTTGGGGGAGATGCATCTAAGAAAAACATCTCAGAGGAAAAGCATTGAGCAGAGTAAGATTCTGGCAGTTCAGAGAATAGAACAGGCTAACTCAGCAAGCCCTGGGAGGCAGGGTCAACATGCATTTGAAAATAGCGGATAAGCTGGTTTGGCTGGTGTTTAAGCACCACGTGAGCAGAGAGTGACAGATGAAGCTGTAAAGTAGGTTGTGGTCAGTTTGTGGAAGTCCCAAAGATGCTGTTAGGATTGTATTCTGTCCATCGTGCAAAGAGATGCCAAGAACGACTGCAACACAAAAGGTGACAGGATCAGAACTTTGCTTTCAGAGGCTGAATTCTGCACTTCTGTTCAGGATGGGAAAGAAACCTGCGAGAGGCTTCAACAACAGCCCAGCAGGCTGTAGTAAGAGTCTTTAAATAATAGCAGAGACACTGATGGAAGGGACAGGTCAAGGTACATTTCAGGAAAATCAACAGAGCTTGAGAACACTATGAAGGAAGGAAAGAAGAAACTCTTTTAGAATTAGCTCAGTTTGGTAACTATTAGAACAATGATTCCATTTACAAAAGGAGAGATGTCATAATTTGGTTTTGAACTTGCTGTATTTGAGGCAGCAGAAAGGCATCCAGGAAAAATAAAATGAAAGGAAAAAATAAAAATAAAACTTGAAAAATGGTTTAATAATTATTCCAACAGAAATTTAAAAAGACCCTATCAAGAAGGGTTAAGGAGGGCGCATCAGGGTATCTTCATCTTTCAGAGGCAAGAAGAACGGATAAGTTTGTTTACTTTACTGAAATTGTTATAGTCCAATAGTCAGTAAAGAATATACATTGGAAAAAAAAAGAATATACATTGGATTTTATTTAATTGTCTGTTAAAAGCATTACATTTATATTTCATAAGATTTCTAAAAACCTACTGGTTGCTTTTATTTTCAATGCAACTTTTTATTTATTGTCTAAAACTTATCTTTCAGGAACTTTGCTTAATTTCATATAGAAATGAGTCCCCAAATGATCCTAGACTAGTTTTCCACTTTATATAACTACAGGCATCCTGAATTTATTTTCTTTATGCTTTTCCTTCTTTTTGCCACCCACATGGATTATTGCAAGAGGAATGATTCATAACAATTAAAATTCAGTTTGCAACAGAATTATAGACATTGAAGATAGAAAGGGACCTGCATAATTTATCATAAAATAAGTCTTCTTTTACCCATTAAATTTTGACTTCAATATTAACATTTAGTTAATGAAAATTGCCTTACACGAAATCACATGTAAATGACACACATCATTCCCACCATTTAAGTTCTGATAATATCTATGGTATCTTTAAAAGCGCAGCCATGCCTGGTGGTGACTAAATTCAACTTGCCCAGATATTTTATTTCAATAACAAGCTGAAAAAGAGCAATATAAGCTGCCCCCAGTGAGCTCCCAGTCTAATGGGGGATGCAGATAAACAAACTGCAAAATGACCGAGGTGACACTGAGAAAGATGAGAACAGCTCTCTCTGGAGTAATGAGGAAGTTCAAAAGGAGCTTCTAAAAGGAACTTAGAAATGCCTTGAGTTCCATCTTTACAGACATTGAGGAATAAACCAGGCAATCTAGGTGGAGAAGGGTCAAGAAAGGCAACACATTTGGGTACAGAGAGGAACAAAGCATTGGGTTTTCTATCTGGGATAGCCTTTCTAGACTATCAGGTCTGTGTTCTCTAATTCACAGGTGATAAAACTGAGACTCAAAAAAAGGCAAAGTGCTTTGCTACACTTCTTTTCTCTCCTTTCTCCTGGACCACTGGGGGCAGCTTATATTTACCTCTATGACTCTTGCATATGTCAATATCTAGATATGGTAGAGGTTCAATATATTTTAACTGACGTATAGTTAGTATACAATGTTTCAGACATACTAGGGTTTCATGATACCATTTTTTATCAAAGTATTTATAATGTTTCAGATGTACAGCAAAAGGATCCAGTTATATACATATATGTGTATATAATATATATGTATTTGTTTTCCAATTCTTTTCCATTTTGGTTGTTACAAGATACTGACTATAGTTCCCTGTGCTATACAATAGGTCCTTATGGTTTGGTATATCATGAATGAATAAAGGCATGCTTTTAAGAACTCTCAAAAAAGCTTTTCTAGAAAAATGTGTACTTCTAAGATCTTTTCTATACTCCTGTACACAAAAGAACTCTGTGGAAGGCGATGATAAGATGCTATTCTTTTGTCAGTTGAGAACTCTGTCAAGAGAGTTTTTCTTATTAGAGAAAAATTTAGAGTTGGATAAGAATCCATTGGAACTTTGGTGACCCAGATCTTTATCAGACCCCACAGTGGTCACTTTCGGAGGATTACTGGGCTTAAAAGTATAATTATCTGTTTGGGACAAATTACTTTTTCTTATCTTCATACTTCACCTTCATGTTTATCACAAAACTACTTCATTATTCACAGTGGTTTTGAAATCAATCTGGTTGATATAAGAACAGTCAATCATTAATTAAAAGGGCAAACAAAACTGATTTATAAACCATATAACTAAAAGCAAACATTTAATTGTGATGTTAACCCATACATTTTGATAGTAAAATGAATCTTATGCCAGTGTTTTACATGACTGATGAAGGATTAAAACTTTGCTTATCTAATTCACTTTTTGATGATTAAAAATGTTATCTCCTAATATGAAGGTGGAAAGTCTTATGAATGGAATTAGCAGGTAATATATATTAAGCATCGATTTAATACTCTGGTTTTCCTTTTTTCAACCCCATGATATCCCTCATATGATGCCTGAAATTCCTTTATCAACAATAGACAGGTTTTAACATTTGCAGTAGTCCTTCAAATATCTTGTCAGACTAGCTTTCCTATAAAGGCCAATGAAAAATACAGTTGTAAAGAAAATCACAACCTTCTAGTCTTAGTTCATTTAGAGGCCCTTGAGTGTTCAATGATGTGAAAAGTGACATATATCTGTGAATTAAGGAACTTTAATTACACTGAGTGCACTTCATTATATGACACATAATTCAGGAGACAATTCCCTGTATTGAAAATTCAATCCAACTTCAGTGTTTAAATGTATCTCCTGCTTTCAGGCATATCCAAAACATTATAAAACAAGAGTAAAAATTTTGAGGCTCTGAACTGGACAGAGTCAGAGCATAAGAAGGAGGTTTATTGTGATGGGTTTTGCTAAAATGATTTAAGGTACTGCAGACCTGGTGGGCTGCAGTCTGTGGAGTCACTAAGAGCCGAACATGACTGACCGACTTCACTTTCACATTTCACTATCATGCATTGGAGAAGGAAATGGCAACCCACTCCAGTGTTCTTGCCTGGAACACTTGCCCTGAATCCCAGGGATGAGGGAGCCCGGTGGGCTGCCATCTATGGGGTTTCACAGAGTTGGACGTGACTGAAGCGACTTAGCAGCAGCAGCAGCAGACATAAATAGAAGGGTATTTTTTTACTTTAGCACCACAGTAAACTCAAGGCAGAGTGTCTTGGACTCTGATTTCTGACCCAGGCCTTTCCCACTACCAAAGTACGGTCTGTTAGTTTTCCATCATGGTAAGTCTCTCTTCATGGGCTTCCCAGGTGGCTCAGTGGTAAAGAACCCACCTGTCAAGGCAGGAGACAGAGGTTTGATCCCTGGTTTGGGAAGATCCCCTGAAGAAGGAAATGGCAACCCAACCTAGTATTCTGGCCTGGGAAATCCCATGAACAGAAGAGCCTGGTGGGCTACAGTCCATGGGGTCACAAAGAGTGGAACACGACATAGTGACTAAACAACACAAAAGTGACTCATCAGGAAACATCTCCCATTTCACCATCTGAGAAGCAAAGAAAGAATTGCTTTCAGTTAAACTGATGGCTAAGTAGGGATTTATCAGTGTTATCAATTTCTAGGATTAGTGTTTAGTATTCACTGCTCAGGTCCAGTGACAGAACAACCATGCAAATAAGCTCAGACTGAAAAGTGCCCAGATCCAAACACTCAAGACATGAAATGACAAATAATTGAGAAAGAAAGAGGAACTTAGTTCTTTCTAGATTAGCTCCTTCAGTGCAGGTGTAGGTAAATCATTTATCTTTTAGCTTTGGGGGCAAATTTTAGCTTTTGTAAGTCCACGTGCTTTATCCTCACCCATTCTTTTATTTTTCATTTCTTCATTTACTGTTTCTGCAAGTATTGGTGAAATTCATTCTTGAACAGAAAGGAGTTTACCCTAAATAGCAGTCACAACTCCATTCTGAGAAGCCATCTTATTCTTGCCACACTTATGAGGCAGTCAGTTGCCTATCAGAGATTTTTTTCTTCTTACTTAGGAAAAGGATATCTAATATTCTCAGCCCAGATAGAGAAAGTCCCTTTGGAGTGTACTTTAAGAAATTCTTAGTAATACTATGTGTAGTTGTGGTTTGGAGAGAGGACAATCATCTTTTTTAAAATTAATTTTCATTGGGGTACAGTTGCTTTATAATTTTGTGTTCTTTTCTGCTATACAGTAAAGTGAAATAGTAAGATGTATACATGTATCCCCTATTTTTTGGATTTCTTTCCCATTAGGTCACCACAGAGCACTGAGTAGGGTTCTCTGAGATATACAGCAGGTTCTCATTAGTGACCTATTTTATACATAGTATCTATAGGATATGTATATATGTCAATCCCAATATCCCAATTTATCCCTCTGTTTGGCAAATAAGATCACATATATTATTTTTCTAGATTCCATATAAGTGCATTAATATATGATATTTTTCTTTTTCTGACTTCATTCTGTGTAACAGTCTCCAAGTCTCTACAAGTGACCCAATTTCACTTGTTTTATGGCTGAGAAATATTCCCTTCTATATATGTACCACATACCCATTCCTCTGTTGGTGCACATTTAGGCACTTCCAGGTCCTGGCTACTGTAAACAGTGCTGCAACGAACATTGAGGTGCATGTATCCTTTTGAATTATGGTTTCCTCTGGGTATATGCCTGTATGTGTGCACCGAGGTGCTCAGTCATGTTTGACTCTTTGCTACTTCATGGACTATAGCCCTCCAGGCTTCTCTGCTTGAGGAATTTTCCAGGCAAGAGTACTAGAGTGGGTTGCCATTTCCTACTCCAGGGGGTTTTCCTGGCCCAGGGAGCAAGCCCACACCTCTTGCATCTCCTGCGTTGGCAGGCAGATCCTTTGCCACTGCACCACCTGGGAAGCCACGCAGTGGAAAAGCAATCCTCTTGATATGTGACTCATGTCAAATCTTTCCTCAGTTCAGAACCTTCTACCAGCTCCCCGTCTCTCTCAGAGAAGAGCCACAAACCACTGTCTTTTTCACCAGTCTCCCCAACACCTCCCAGTTCCCTAGGCTCCTTTCTCTTCCTCCAACATCCAGACATTCTCTTGCCTCTAGGCCTGTGCACCTGCTCCCTCCTCTCTGTCTAAAATGTTTTATCCTCAATTGGCATATACTGTTTCCAATGCTTGGATTGCCCATATTTTAAAGACTATTTCTATTAATCCTTCAGATCAAGCTCAAAAATATGGGAAGGTGACTTAGAGTTTTCCCAAAGCAGCATTAGTGACTTCCATCTGGGATTCCTTAGACTTTGTTAACCCTTTATTATTGAGATCACTATGTAATTTTGCAACATTTTTATTAGTATAAATGTTTCACTAAGTTCTGAGCTACTTGAAGACAGACAAATGAGGAGAGCATTCATATCCATATACTCCTAACATTTATCACAGAACATGACATATAGTGTTTACTTCATTGAAGCATTCAAATAATAAGTTGAAGTATTGTTCAATTAATCAATTAATGCAAGCTTACATTTAAATCATGTGCACCAAAATTGGTGCTTTTAAAGAGGTCATATCTAAACCAGAAGAAGTTTTGTGCCCAAGTTGTGATCCAGAACTACATGACATTCCAAGAACCCATTAAAAATGTTGTTAAATGTGCAATAAAAAGTGGGAGGAATAATAGGATGATTGCCTGTGATAGCACTGGTCTTCTTTCTCAAGTCAGGGTACATTTACTGATGAAGTTTCAAAATGGAATGATATATGGCTCATGCCTTCATCATAGGTGCTTAGTCTATGTTCACTGAATTATCAGAAACCTGCTCCCAAGCTTACATTCTTTGCTAGATTTACTATCCAATCTGAAGCAACTCTCTTAATCACTAGGAGCTTTCAAGAGGAGAAGGCACAAGCTGAAACTTTAAATATGACTCGGCCTTAGGTAGAGAAGGATGACAGTAAGCATTTCTAGAAGAGAACATGGCATGAGACATTCAAGGAACAACTTATAAATAGGTATGGCTGGAGTAAAGAGAAGGCGCAGGTAGGTGGAAGGAAATGAGATGAGAGTGTGGACAAAAGACACATCATTCACTATCTGGTATACTAAGCCAAAATTTCTTAATTTTTTTCTGAATGGTCTAGGGAACAAATGAAGAATTTAAGCAGAGAGTAACATGATCCTCTTTTGCATGTTAGAAAGACTGTGTGCTCAGTTGCTCAGGCGTGTCCAACTACTTGTGACCCCACGGATAGTCTGCCAGGCTCCTCTCTCCATGGGATTCTCCAGGCAAGAATACTGTAGCAGATTGCCATTTCCTCCACCAGGGGATCTTCTGACCCAGGGATCAAACCCATGTCTCCTGAATTGGCAGGCAGATTCTTTATCACTGAGCCACCTGGGAAGCCCTAGTAAGATTACGCATTTGGTAATATAAGGAATGGATCAAAGGACAATATTGGAATGACCGAGCAAGAAATTAACAAATAGGGCCACAGCTAAGGTAGTGGAAGTTGGTATGGAAGAAAGAGGAATGGTGATGGAGACAGATCCCAAGAAGATGGATGTAAAGAGCACCATGACAGATTAGGTACGGAGAAGAAGGAAGAGTCAAAAATGACTTCTTGGGTGATAGAGTGGTTGTTGGAACATATTTGCAAAAACAAAGCCCCTAGAAAGAAGGTTTCTGGAGCAAAATAATGAATGTTAAGTTTTGAATACTAGTGAGGCAAATAGATAAAGAAACCTTGGCTGCACAATGAAACTTGGGCCGGACATATAGCCCTCCTTAGTGGAGGCTGGACAAGGTCACCAGAGAGACTGTGAAGAATAAAATGGATAGGGGGCCAGGGTACATGGACCTTTGGGGACAAGTTGAAATTCACAGTGAGGTGAAGAAGAAGAGGCCAAAGAGCAGACCGAGTGGCCTAGAAATAACTTAGGAGGAGAAACTTTGGAAAGGAGGCATGATTAAGGGTATTGGATGCTTGCAGTCAGATCAAAATTGAAACTAAAAGGGTTCTGTGACCACTGTTTTATGAAGATCTGACTTTAGCAGGTGGCTTGCTTTCTACTGAATTGGACAAGGAGAAGGTGATTATTTTCTGTGCACCAAGACAGTCTTAGCAGTAGGTAACACGTGAAGAGCAAATCATACTGTTTTTCTGCTTACCTCCCTTCCCCAAGGGCTCAATTTTTTTAAACAAATGGAATCTTGTCAAAATGAACAGCAAGAGTATCTTGAAGGGAACAAAATCACAAAAGGAAAATGTGTCTCAGGACTTAGATGAGGCTGCAGGAGCAGGAGTTTTCTTTCACATACATGAGATGATTATGAACAAGTATGAATATCTATACATGGGAACTTCAAAGTCTTTTAGCATTTCCTGACACCTTTTCTCTTCTTTGCTTTCCATGTAATTGCTTCCTCCTAAAATGATATAGGAGCCCTTATATATCAAACATGACTGCCTGATGTGTTCTTTTTTTTTCTTCTCCTTTTCTTCCCTTTTCAAATATTTACCTGCAGTTGAAACTCTGAATGTCCAGTAAGGTCATAATTAATCTCAAGAGTTAGCTTTAATAAAACACAAAATATATGTAGGAGAAAATACCAATTGTACTAGATTTGCACTGAGATCTGTTTGTTATTCTCCTTCAAACAACCCTGCCAGTGCAGATGTAATATTGATGACTTATCACTTAAAAAATGAGAGCTGGACAGGAATAGAATACTTCACATCTGTTTACAGTATATTTATGTATTATTAACACATTAAAAATAATTGGGGAAGATAATAAACTGATAAAATATACTGTATTATTCTTAAACTTTAATTAAAGAGATTTCAGCTGGTATAGGGAATGTTGAATAATTTGGCCAAGATCACACAGATAAGAAGTGGTGGCGTTAAAATTAAAATCAACAGCAGTGCCCTTAACCATGATTGTTAGTTCTTGCACAACGCTTTGTGCTCACATTTGTAGGGTGAAGAGACCCAGGTAAAGAAGGAATTCTCATGTAAAATGTGCTTTAGAAGTATAATTCTCCAAAAGACATGCATGTGAAGTCTTTGAAAACAGCAAAAGAACTGAGGGATACGTGTAGGAATGGGAAACATATATTAAAAATATCCACAAAGTGTCTGGGTTCACCTCATTTTTGGAAGAAGATTAGATGAGAGAATTGAGAGCCCATGAGAAATGGGAACCTGGAAAAGCTAAATATTAGAGAACTTGGAAATAACTAGATGTGTAAGTATACTAGCAGATATTTTTGTAGTGGTACATAATAGGTGCCAGGGGTGTGGAGTGTATGCGTGTGTGTGTGTGTGTGTGTGTGTGTGTGTGTGTGTGTGTGTGTGCACGTGCACTTGCATTTACATGTACTTTAAAATGCAGGCTTAAGTTAATACTTTTTAGCTTTCTGTTCTAGCTAGAAACTAAGATACCTTCTTAGCAGCAGGGCAGAGGAAAATATCAGTAAGACCACCCAGACTTGAAGTCATTGATATGAATCTCTAGTTAAGCCCAATAAGAGCTGAACTAAAGCAAGGAAATTAGAACCAGAAATAGAATGCAGAAATAGAATGAACTTGGATGATACCAGTTCCAGTTGATGAAGCATTACCATTTGCCTGATGAAGATGTAAAAGTGATATAAGAAAACTAGACTTACTGCTAAGACTTAAGTTCCAGGTTTGATTCTATAGCCAGTAAAAATCTGTCCACCTTAAACTTTTACTTGAGTTAATAGAATGTCTTGCATAAACTATACTTTCTTATTAGTACCCCTGGATTTGACATTAACAAGTTCTGACACCTTTGGCAAGTTGCTTCACCTTTCTGTTTTCAGTCTCCTCATCTCTAAAATAAAGTTAATAGTATATAACATATGGTTGGGTAATGGATCTAAGCTACACTGAAATTACTCAATAAATGTTAATTACAGTCACTACTGTGCCTGTTATTATTACCATCTTAAACTCCTGTTAAAACTTGTCATTAGAAATTTCTGTCAAAAAATGAAAGTTCAGGACAAATCAGGAAAACTCTTCTTTCAAATTACTAAGTTTAAGTTGGTACCATTCACATGTTTCTCAAACTAGGAATACTGGCATATTCTCCAATTACTTCATGGCCTTCCACATTCAAAGAGGCCACCAAATCTTACTGAAGGCATATTCCAATGACTTCTGAATCTTACAACATTATTTCATCTCCATTCTAGATTTCACATGATGAACATCCCCAGTTTTTAAGAAATAAACAAGAAACCTCACTGTTGACTTTCTAGCTGTCAAACCACATCTCTACTCCTCTTCACAATAAATGCCCTCAAAATGCAAAATGTCATTCTTAATCACCGGCTCTACTATCAACCTTCACATTTCTCTTAAACAAATGACTCACATACTCTTGTCTACCATTCCACCAAAAATAGTTCTTATTGAGGTCACCTCTCAATGCTGAATCAAATGGCCAATTTTCAGTCGTAATCTTTCTCAACCCTTGTGCAGCTTTGTCACAGGTGATCACTCCCTGTTTTTCCAAACACGGTCTGACCACAGGGAAGGCCCCGATCCGTACCTCTTCTCAGTGATAGATGAACCTGATCACCCTCAGATCACACTTAACTTCATCCCCTTGCTACACTGAAGCTTCTACTCTGGCTTAACTGTGAAGCGGTATAAAGGAAAGTATATGCAGTTGAAGATGGAGGAGACCAGGAAGCTGGCTTCTATCCCACAATGCCCAAATTCTACATCTATAAATTTCAAGCTGGGCTAAAGAGAAGTGAACAAACATTAATAACAAAACCAGCCACGTGATTTCTTTATGATCTATTCCCTTGCCTCTATTTATCTCCATAATTTGGGAGAAGACAAGAAAGCAACAGCCTTCTGAACTGTCATGAGTGAAATAGAATCCAGGAGCCTAGCTAGGAATATAAAATGCAATGAGGAATGGGAAGCCTCCTCATTGGAGGAGGAAGAGGAACTGGAAAAGCACAAGGGAAGAAAAAGCATCTAGAAAGCCAGCACTTAATGGATCCTTACTTTTTCCCTATAAACAAAAGCTTTCTTTGAAATTAGGGTCCATAATCCTGCTAGAAAGCCTTTAATTTAAAACAAACTGGTGAGAAACGGAAAAAAAAAAAAACCTCTTAACAATAATTAAAGGATTCAAACATATCAAGAGAAGATTTCCTTCTATAATACTTGCATTTTCTACAATAAATCAGTATTCATAGAGTTGCTCTAAAGTATTTCAGCATTTAATTTCATTTTAAATTACTGAACAAAGCTTTAGGCAACAGAAAATCAGCCTATAGCCACAGTGCAATGGTAGTTACTCATATTGAAAGAACATGCAGGACACAATTGCCCTCATCTCTTTTATTCTGGCAGAGACTTCACCTAGGATGGAGACAGAAAGGTCAGATACTCACTTTTTCAGCCTCCCTTTCTTGCAGTTAGAGCCTGAATGTGTGACCCATTCTGGCCCAGAGGGCTTGCAAGGAAACCTACTTAGTGAGGGGGGATGAAGGATAGAGAACAAAGTTCCCGAGAGATGCTCAACTCCATATTCAGCATGGTTGGGAGGATGTGATGATTTCTGGGGCTGCTGCAGCCACCTCGATCACCATGAGTTATAACATCACTGTCACACCGAAGACAGTGGACCTCAAGGGTGGCAAGAGCCTGAGTCCCAGCTGATTTCAATGAGCCCCTGAGCTGCTCCACAGCCCACTCTACTATGTAGACAGTAATACATTCTTATTGCTTAAGTCCCTTGAAGTTTGGATATCTTGTTACACTAAGCAGCCAAAAGCAACCTACCTACTAATGCATCAAGCTATGCCCTTAAGCCAGAGTTTTAAACTGTCGAATTCTAATAAGCAAGGACATTTTGCTTGCATTAATGTATTTATTTTTTGTCTCAAGATAAACAATGATTCCTACCTATATTAATTATATGTATTTAAGGTGATATTGGGAAAGATTAAGGGCAGGAGGAGAAGGGAGTGACAGAGGATAAGATGGTTGGATGGTACCACCGACTCAATGGACATGAGTTTGAGCAAACTCTGGGATATGGTGAAGGACAGGGAGGCATGGCGTGTTGTAATCGATGAAGCTGCGAAGAGTCAGACACAACTTAACAACTGAACGACAACAAGGTGATTATAGACATAAAAGAGACAGTTTGATGAATAAGATGACAGAAGATGAGATGCTTGGATAACATCACTGACTTAGTGGACATCAGTCTGAGCAAACTCCAGGAGACAGCAAAGGACAGGGAAGCCTGTCATGCTGCAGTCAATGAAGTCACAAAGAACTGGACGTGACTTAGTAACTAGACAAATATTTTAGCAAAAATTTAATAAAATAAAACATGATTTATTTCCATCTCTTAACATATAAAAATGACATAAAACAATTTTACTACAACTGAATATCCACATGCAAGAGAATAAAATTGTAACTTTATTTTTCACCATATTCAAAAATCAACTCAAAATGGATTAAATACTTAAACAAAGACCTGAAACTATAAAACTCCTGGAAAAATCCACTGTTTAAAAAAACACCAGTAGAGATCACTGAATATACTTTTAGTTCCTTAAGGATAGGGACCATATTTATTACTTTTGTATTTCAAAAAACTTAAAAGAGTGCCAACAGCATTATAGACATTCACAGAAAACTGATTAATTAAGAATTCATTAAGAATTTATCTGAATTTAAATTGAATGACCAGACTTCAGAGAAGCAACATCTAGTTACACTCCTAATTAGTCATGTTGTCACAGGACAAGTGTGGTGGTGGTGGTTCTTTCTTTTCATATTCAATGTACTATCTAATTCTACAAATACTAGAGAAACTTAGTACTATTTCATGGTAATTTTCAAAAGAAAGTCTCTCAAAACCCCCAGGTCCAGAGGTTTTAATAATGATAGTATCAGTTCATCACTTTTACATTATAGTGTGAATGTTTTTACATGTATTTTAAATTTTTAATTGGGAGATAATTGGTTAACAACATTATATTAGTTTCTGGTATCCAGCAAAGTGAATCAGCTATATAAATACATACATCCCTTCCCTCTTGAGCCTCCCCTTTTACACCCTCATCCCAGCCTTCTAGGTCATCACAGAGCACCAGCTGAGCTCCCTGTGTTATACAGTGATTTCCCACTAGCTGTCTAGCGATTTTATACATGGTAATGCACATTTTTCAGTGCTACTCTTAATTCTTCCTGCTCTCTCCTTTCCCTGCTGTGTCCACAAGTCCATGCTCTGTCTGTGTCTCTATTCCTATCCTGCAAGTAGGTTCATGAGTTCCATTTTTCTAGATTCCATATATATATGTTAATATACAATATTTATTTTTCTCTTTCTAACTTACTTCACTCTGTGTAACAAGCTCTAGTTTCAACCACCTCAGTTCAACTGACTCAAGTTTGTCTCTTTTTCTGGCTGAGTTCATTTTCAAATACCCAAGAAAAACTCTATGTTGATCCTATATGAAAAGAATGGTTGTTGCCCAAGCCATCCACTTAAAAGTCATGAGTTGTTCTTCAGAGTAACAGGAGATCTTTAATTAATGTGTTATACCACATAACAACAAATCAGTAAACATCAATTAAGAAATACTAGGTAAGGCTCTAAAGTTTTTAAACTGTCTTTGCGAGTCTTTTGGAGTACTACAAAACAGTGTGGTTCTAACATCCACATCATCATGTGCCTTCTGCGGCTTATACTTTAGCAGAAAATTCTAAAAAATGTCCTGGCTTCACTGACAAATATATGAGACAACAAGAGAAGCAAGGCTATTCAGATTTAGTAGAATAAAAAGACTGAAATTGTTAACAAGACTGAAATCTTCAGTTACAGACACAGTAAAACAGGTAGCAGCTATGGCCCACTCCTGAACCTTCAGCCCCCACTCACCACTGGAAATATGTTTGCTGGTTAATTTGTCAGTATTGTCCTCAAACAAAGAGCCCCTTTTCGTTGGCAGGTGCAGACAAAGCTTGAAAAAGCTACACAAAAAGGACTCAATAAAAAAAGAGAGAGATGGCCTTGCTGAGAAGGTAGTTCTTTCTGATTCTCTGTAATAGACTTCACTTTGCCATGAAATTAAATTTATAGTATATCTGCGAGACACTGGGACTCCTGCAAAGCTTCGCTATTCCCTGACTTGACATTAACACAGGCATTTTCATGGGAAGGCCATTGCAAGCCAAATAACTGGTTATGTGAACCGTTTACAGAAAGCCTTTATTTAAAAAGAAAATGGATAGGGGCTGCTGTTTCCAGAAACTGTGAATACACAGACGCACATTCAAATTTTGTTTTCCTTTGAGAATAGTCTTAAAAAGAAAGATGTAACATTAGACAATGGGAAGCTTTGGGACCTAGTACAACACCTCTGTATTTATTATTCTGATTCATAATCTAGCATTTATCAGGATACAAATGGAATAGCAAAATCTTATTTCAATAGCAGGTGATCCCATCATAGTAAAACTCCAGCCTGCAGTTTCAGCTCTGGAGTGGGTACTACATCAGATGGTACATAATCCTTGAAGAGTCCACACCAAGAAAGTAATCTCTCCTGAGTCAAAGAAAACTACCAGTCTGCTTACTGGTCTTAAGGAAAATGAGCTGATATTGACCTAATGTGTTTTGGACTTGAACAGTGGATTCAATTTCCATTTGTGCAATCAATTTTAAAATTAAAAGAAATAGAGAAATTAAAGGGACTTCCCTGGTGGTCCAGTGGCTAAGACTTTGCCTTCCAATGTAGGGAGTGTGGGTTTAATCCCTGGTCGGGGAGATAAGATCCCACATGCTTCACAGCCAGAAAACCATAAAAACATAAAACAGAAGTAACATATTCAATAAAGACTTCAAAAAATTGTTCACATACAGCAAATCTGAAAAAAAAAAAAGAAATAGAGAAAGTCAAACCAGGGGGTTCTGGAAGGGGAACACATGTATACCCATGGCAGATTCATGTCAATGTATGACAAAACCAACACAATAATGTAAAGAAAAAAAAATTAATTTAAAAAAAAAAAGAAGGGTAAATCTACATGAGAGAGTCAGGACTTCCCTTGTAGCACTGCCTACAATGTGGAAGACCCGGGTTCATTCCCTGGATCGGGAAGACCCTCTGGAGAAGGCAGTGGCAGCCCACTCCAGTACTCTTGCCTGGAAAATCCCATGGCAGAGGAGCCTAGTGGGCTACAATCCAAGGGGTCACAAAGAGTCGGACATGACTGAGAGATGTCACTTCACTTTATCGAGGGGGTCAGGTTGGGAAGAACACACTATGGACTTGATATCATGTAATTATCAGAGAAAACTCGAGGTCTTATTGATACCTTTCAAGTGAAAACTTCAGAGTGTTTCATCCTGCTACAAAATGTAAGAACAGGTAATTAAACTGGTGGAAAAGCAGGCAGTTTCCCACTGATATGACTTTTTGAGATCATTTAATTCAATGTATTGATAAATGAAGAGTGACTCAAATGAGTGAATTGCCCAACGATGAACATAGACCATGACTCCCCAACTCAATCATTTTTCCACCAGGACATGCAGCTTACAAGTCTGGCAATAGTAATCCTCAGACTAAAGTCTTTTCAGGATCTGAAACTTTAATCAAGTTAATTCCTGAATTTTTAAGCAGAATTTCGTTTGTTCTGAAGCTTAATGTCACCCAAGAACCACACTCTCAAGAACCACACTCTACCTGATAATACAAGACAAATGAAACATTAGAATATGGCCAGCTTAACAGGACTAAAACGAGGATTAAAATAATTCTTCTAACCAGGAATTTAGTAAAGAGAGAATGAAGGAAAGCCAGCCATTACAAACTGCTTTTGTAAGATTAATTAAGATGGGGTCTTCACAGAAGGAAGAAAGCCTTTAAGGATCATCAAGGCACAGCCTGGACACTGAGGCTGGGGGTATAACTCTAGTCTATAGGCAACAGGCCAGCTCATCAGCATGCAGGTATAATAAATGGACTAGTTCTCCAGAGAAGAAGCTTTGGACCAAACTTTGACAAAGACACAACGTAGGAACTGAAAGGTATCTCAGCATGGTTTGGTTGATTACCTCATTTTGCATGTGAGAAAACCAAGGCCTCAAGAGGTCACATGGTTTCCTTAACTTCCTAGTTCTTGTCCAAATGATTTCCACTTGTACAGAGCATGGGGCATAAATACTCCCTATAGAAACAAAGAACACAGAAACTAATCAAAGGAAAATTTTGATAAATATTCAATGTGCAAAGGAGTATTTAGCTCTAACTAGATAAAGAATCCACATTCTATAAGTTCTGAGCTTTGTATGTTTGAATCTCTATTATTTCTTCTGTAAAATGGGAATAATATTTTTTCATACATTTCAAGGATTAAATAATGAATCACATTTGAATGCATTTTGAAACAATGAAGTGATGCACAAACATGACCTTTAATACTTAATCCCTGCTAGGAGAATCCATTTTTAAAGTGAAATAAATGCTATTTATGGAAAGGATGACAGGGCATAATGGAAGACATAAAGCATGTTCATGACTTTGGGAACATCATTATTTGATATGGTGGCATGAATTTCTAGCAGAAAAGACCTACTCCTGGGATTTGCAAATATTTCAAGTTACACAACCTCAAACCAGTATTCAATAAATTCTCCAGATGACATTCTGAGAAGAATGAACATATTATGCACAGATACACAAGACTTGCCTGGAGTAGGAAACGGCAACCCACTCCAGTATTTTTGCCTGGAGAATCCCATGGACGGAGGAGCCTGGCGGGCTACAGTCCACGGGGTCGCAAAGAGTCAGACATGACTAAAGTGGCTTAGCACAGCACAGCACACAAGACTTACTTAAAATTGTAAGTATTTCCCCAAAAGCCCCAGTTAAGAACGTTGTACAAAGCAAAACCCTTTAGGTGGCCCTAATGGTAAAGAGCACACCTGCAATGCAGGAGGCATAATGAGATGTAGGTTCGATCCCATGTCTGGAGAAGGGCCTGGCAATCCACTCCAATATTTTTGCCTAGAGAATCCCATGGACAGAGAGGCCTGATGGGCTACAGTCCATAGGATCGCAAAGAGTCAGACATGACTAAAGTGACTTAGCATGCATATGTGCACAATTTGTAAGTCCTTTCTCTTTTTCTTTTGTTTATAAGACACTCCAAACCATGTCAAGTAACATTCTAAAAGTCACACTGAATGCAGGTTTCAAATACTAAATAACCTCCACCTACTTAAAATGAAAGAAATAATCATTCCAGATCTATTTAACAAAACAGACAATATAAATCCGTGCACACGTCTGAACTAGAAATCATAGACTAAAGAAGAAGGAGAAATAATTATCATTTCAAGGAATCAATGTAGCTGGAAGCATCTTGAAAATTCTAGAACTATGAGTATTAGTGATGCATTAATTAATACTAACAAAAGTTAAAATTTGGAGATTTTTTTCTGCTGAATAGACAGACATCATTAATAGTTTATTTCTAAGAACCAAAGAATCACATTACTGTTTACAAATTATATTCATGCCTCCAAATACCTCTCTGATCTGATAATCCAGGATTGACTGCACTTTTTCTATAATACTTATTTCTATCTGAAAATCACTTTGTATCTGAGTCCTAATTATTGCCGTACTGACTATGACTGAATGCTTCAGAACAGTCACCTCTCATAAGACGGCAATTTGTAAGATCTCTTCAACCTTTACTTGAAGAGTCTTCTATTATAATGATAAAAGGCCTGGAAACCACATCATATGATGAACGGCTCAAAGAACTCTACTCACATAATGCTATTGTGAGTATATCTATTAACACTTCTTCCTCTACTCTAATTATTTGTTTATATATATGCCTCTCCACCTAGACTGTGAGATTTTTCCAGAAAAGAGAATGTGTTGCTTTCATTTTTGTATCCGTATATGTGGACATACAACCTGATAGGTGGTTGATGGTCAATAAATTTTATATTTATTGAAGAAAGAAAGTTAGAATAAACCAGAAGAAAGCAAGTTAGTTAATCAGTAGATTAGTTCCAAAAAGGTAAATTTGGACTCAACACAGATGTGTGTGCATGCTAAGTAATTTCAGTAATATGACATGCAGACAGACTGCCTGTCAGATCCTATGGACTGAGCCCTCCAAGCTCTCCTGGGATTCTCTCCCAGGAGAATCCATGGGGTTCTCTAGGCAAGAACTCTGGAGTGGGTTGTCATGCCCTCCTCCAGGGGATCTTCCCTACCCAAGAATTGAACCCACATCTCTTCCATCTCCTGTACTGGCAGGTGGATTCTTTACCACTATCCCCACCTGGAAAGCTCTCAACACGGGAGAATGCCAAAAATTTATCCTAAGAAAAGAGGTCCTCACAAAAGTAAAGAACAAATGTATGAATACCAAGGGAGATAAAGGGAGCGGTAGGATGAATTGAGAGACTGGGATTGACATATATATTACTACTATGTGTAAAATAACTAATGAGAACCTACTGTGTAGCACAGGGAACACTACTCAGGGCTCTGTGGTGAACATATCCTGCATTGGCAAGCAGGCTCTTTAGCACTACCGCCACCTGAGAAGTCCAACCTAAAAGGGACGGAATCCAAAAAGAGAGAATACACATATACGTAGAGCTGATTCACTTTGCTGTACAGCAGAAACTAACACAACATTTAAGGCAACTGTACTCCAAAAAAAAACTATTTAAAAAAGCAGAAATCTAGCCAAGCTGATATTTAGTCAGTAGCTACATAGCCAAAATGATGCAGTTAGGAAGCCCTTGTTGGGTACAGGGTTATGTAAGAAGACATTACTGGAAGTTACAACTAACTCTGAAGTTCTGTCATTTTCACAGGCACTGTGTATTGACAGTCAATTCCATTTCCCTCCCCGTGACCTACACTGATATATTCTAAATGTTTTTCATACATTATTCTTTATATCTTTCCAAATTGTTTATTCTTCCACAAATTAGTTTTTAATACCTCAAAAAGAGAGAAAAAGGATAAGGCATTCCTGAACTAACTTTGAGAATTAAAAAAAAAATCATAGCAGTGCAATATATATCCAGCTATGAGAAATGAACACCTGCTAAATATCTAAATATGAACAAATTGCTGCTTTTTATACCTGAATTTGATTTCTTAATCATACAAGCAACTTAAATGCACCTCATAACAATTTTAAAACCTCAATGAATATAAATCAAAGGACTGCAAGCTTGACTTTTCCAAGCTGCCTTCTAGAAAAGAATCTTTTTAAACTGCATCCTTTATTCCTCATGTACACACTGCTATATTAAAAATGGATAACCAAGGATCCAATGTATAGCACAGGGAGCTCTGCCCAATATTTTGTAATAACCTAAATTGGAAAACAATTTGAAAAAGAATAGATATATGTATATGTATAACTGAATCACTTTGCTGTACACCTGAAACTAACACAGCATTCTTCATCAACTATACCCCAGTTCAAAATTAAAATGAAAAAAGAAGCTTTGAGAAGTTTGTATAAACGAAGCATTACCTCACTGACACAGTACACAAAAGACTGGACTAGAAGTTGAGAGATTAACATTCCCATAAAAAATATTCTGTCCACTTGAATTCTAAACTGGTCAGACTCGTAAATCAGACCTTTTCACTTCAATCCTCAGCACATAAACAAACAGAAATAAATCATAGCATTTAAATCTGGAGAAAGTGGGGGAAAGGATAGCTTGAATGAAAGCAGAAAAATTAAAACAAAGTTGGGAAGTAAGGCAAACATCTTGTTTTGAAAAACAAAGTCCAGAAGCTCAGAACAGAGGGACTTAGATAGCATTCTTTTTGGCTCTCAAAGACTAGGAGCAACAGCTAAGGAATTGTTGCTGTGAAGAAGCAGAATAACAGAGAAGTAAAGCAAAAGGGCCCTGCAGATGTGTAGCCCAGGAAAACAGAGGTCAGTCCCAAGCAGGGAGTTAAAACACAGAGGACCAGACTGATGTTAAATCTAAGTCAGATCTGGGAGCCTGAAGGTAAGCTGCTTTTACATAAGGGTACGCTCATAAATAATGCTCTCTGCCCTGTTTCCTGCAGCAAACTAGACAGTTGTCAAGCATAACCTGTTTTAGGCCTTTAGATGATCCTATTCTTTACCAAAAAGGGAGAAAAGATGCTATGATCAACTCCAGTGTGGACACATGCTATGGGCTCTACGCGTGGACAAGAGAGTGCAGTGTGTTCCCTCCTGCTGATCTGGGGCTTTGAGTATAGACCCTGTGGTGTAAGGTGGCACTAAAAAAAAAGACCTCAGATTCACACGATCAGTCAGGGATGATACTCAAAATACTCAGCAGCTGCAGTATCAGGAGCATGTACCAATCAGGACAGATAATCTAAACTTAGGACACCAGCTATGAAAGATATTTTTGTGCAGTCGCTCAGTCATGCCCAACTCCTTGTGACCCCATGGACTGCAGCACACCAGGCTTCCCTGTCCTTCACCATCTCCCAGAGCTTGTACAAACTCATGTCCATTGAGTCAGTGATGCCACCCAAACATCTCATCCTCTGTCACTCTCTTCTCCTGCCTTCAATCTTTCCCAGCATCAGGGTCTTTTCCAATGAGTTAGCTCTTTGCATCAGGTGGCCAAAGTATTGGAGCTTCAGCATCAGTCCCCACAATGAATATTCAGGGTTGATTTCCTTTATGATAGACTGGTTCAATCTCCTTGCAGTCAAAGGGACTCCCAAGAATATTCCCCAACAACACAGTTTGAAGGCATCAGTTCGGTGCTCAGCCTTCTGTTCCAACTCTCACATCCATACATGACTACTGGAAAAACCATAGCTTTAACTATATGGTCCTTTGTCCATGTTTGTCCATATTTGTCCATTGGCAAAGCAATGTCTCTGCTTTTTAATACACTATCTATGTTTGTCATAGTATTTCTTCCAAGGAGCAAGTGTCTTTTAATTTCATGGCTGCAGTCACCATCCGCAGTGATTTTGGAGGCCAAGAAAATAAAGTCTGTCACTGCTTCCACTTTTTCCCCACCTACCTATTTGCCATGAAGTTAATGGGACCAGATGACATGATCTTAATTTTCTGAATGCTGAGATTAAAGCCAGCTTTTTCACTCTCCTCTTTCACCTTCATCAAGAAGCTCTTTAGTTCCTCTTCACTTTCTGCTATAGGGTAGTGTCATTTGCATATCTGAGATTATTGATATAAAAGATATATCAAGGTACAGCCCATACCTTCTGCATATCAGCCCGGCAATCAGCTCATATACCCAGTTCTCAGGGTGAAGGCCTCCCTTACTTTGACTCCATCTCCTGCTGCCAAAAGGCCTACCATGTCCTGAAAGTTTTTTTAACATTCCAGTGGGCCCCTTGAGAAAATGGCAACCCACTCCAATGTTCTTGTCTGGAGAACCCAGGGATGGGGAAGCCTGATGGGCTGCAGTCTATGGGGTCACAAAGAGTCGGACTGAAGCGACTTAGCAGCAGGGCCCCTTGAAAATTGATTTCACTTTTAGGGAAGAGAGTAAAGTAGATCATACAAGGTAGATAGAAAATAGAATATTATTTTCCCCCAAGTTTTGAAAATGCATAGATTTTATATATATATATATATATATATATATATATATTTATGATAGGAGAATAAATACAGAAATGAGTAAATGTAAGAGAAAGAGGAATATAGAATATATCAGAAAAGCCAGGTGGAAGTGGGAGAAGGAAATGAACAGTTATTTGTTTGTTTGGCTATATGTTTGGAATGTTTCTCTTACTGGACTGGTCTTTAAGTTAGTGAATCTGTAAGGACAAGAATCATAGCTATTTTAAGAATCCTTGTATCCCTCAGTGCTTAGAACATAGCAAAAGCACAATAAACGTTTCATTCGTTCCATTTTTAACGAGTAAAAACACACAAATACATCCAGTTCACAATTTGAAGAAATATATTTCTGTATAACACACTGTATATATGCAGTATGATAGATCAATATATACTTTGTTCACGGGTGTTATGCTGTACTTCGTTGCTCAGTCATGTCCAAATCTTGGCGACCTCATGGACTGTCACCTAGAGAATCCCATGGACAGAGGAGCCTGGTAGGCTACAGTCCATGGGGTCACAGAGTCAGACATGACTGAGTGACTTAGCATGCAAGAAAGAACAAATAGATTAAAGGAGCACAAAGATATGGTTAAGAGAATCACTGAAATGGACCAGCAATCTAACCTCACACCTAAAAGAACTAGAGTCAGCAACTTAGTAGAAAAAAGGAGATAACTGCTTGAATTTAATTTGAATTTAATCTAGAATGTATTCTATATTTTGTGTAGAATATAGAATAAATGGATAGTTCAATGGTATGAGAAACTCATAAAACTATTCAAATGACTCAGATGCATGTACTATTGAAATAGTAAATTGGATATATGACTTAAAAAAGAACTAGAAAAAGAAGAACAAATAAAGCCCAAAGTTAATAAAAGGAAGGAAATAACAAAGATCAGAGCAGAAATAAATGAAATGAACACTTTAGAAAGTATAGAAAAATCAATGAAACTAAGAGCTAGTTTCTTGAAAACAAACAAAAAAATTGATAAACCTTTAGCTAGACTCATTAAGGAAAAAAGAGAGAATCCAAATCAATAAAATTAGAAATTAAAGAGAAGTTACAGCCAACACCACAGAAATACAAAGGATCACAAGAGATTACTACAAGCAAGTGCACACCCATAAAACAGACAACCTCGAGGAAATGATTACATTTCTAGAAATATACAATCTTCCAAAAGTGAATCAGGAAGAAATAGAAAATATGAGCAAACAGATGGCTAGTAATGAAGCTGAACCCATAATATGAAAATACTTCTAATTAACAGAAGTCTAAGACCAGACATCTTCAGAGGTGAATTCTACAAAACATTTAAGGAAGAGTTAAAACTATTACTCTGAAACTATTCCAAAAAATTGAAGGGGAAGGAATGCTTCCAAACTCATTCTAGGAGTCCAGCATTACTCTGACACCAAAACTGGATAAAGACATCACAAAAAAATAAAATTCCAAAACAAAATCACTGGTAACCATAGATGCAAAATAGACTCGTGGACTCTGTGAATGAGGGAAAGGGTGGGATGATATGGGAGAATGGCATTGAAACATGTTAATTATCATATGTCTAATCAATCGCCAGCCCAGGATTGATTCTCGGGGCTGGTGCATCGAGATTTCCCGGGGGGGAGGGAGGAGGGAGGGAGGAGGGAGGGGTTTCTGGAGGGGGAGCATATGTAAACCCATGGTGATATCATGGCATTGTATGACAAAAACAATAAAAGGGAGGAAAAAATAAAAAAAAATATTAACAAAACCAAATTTAATTAAATTGTTTAAATTTAATTGGTTTGTTAAAAATATTAACAAACCAAATTTACATTAAAATGATCATATGCCATGATCAAACAGAATTTATCTCAGGGTGTAAGATGGTTCTATATCTGGAAAATTGATATGATAATGCACATTAACAAACAGAAGAATGAAAATCATATATATGATCATCTCAATAGATGATGAAAACACTTTTGAAAAAACTCAACATCCATTATGATAAAAACTCTCAAAAAAGTGGACATTCTGACCTTACATGTGTCTATTGAAATAAACTTAAAATAATAAAAGTAAAAATAATGGCAATTTAAATAAGTAGAAAACTTTACCATCATATTGAAAGGTCTTAATACAACTTTTTAAGTAGCTAATTGATCAAAGGGAGAAAATATCGAAAAAGATATAGACGTTCTGAATGAAATCATTAATGTGCTTTATCTAATGGTCACATGGAGATTATATACCCTAAAACTAGACAGCAAACTGGTAACTCTCACTTGTCACATTTTTTGAAAACTGATCACAAGCTGAGTAATGAATCTTAGAATGTTTCAAGAAATTAATATACAAACCATAGTCTCCCACTAGAGAGAAAATAAGTTAAAAATCAATAACAAAAAGGAATCTATAAAAAGTTTTTTTTTCTTTTTAAAAAGCTTGGAAATTAAGGAACACGCTTCTAATTAGTGAATGGATTAAATGAATAAATAAAAATTTAGAAATTAGTTTGAACATTAACAAAAATCTGGTGAAAACCAATGAAATACTGCTAAATACCACAAGGCATATCTATAGCTTCAAATATTTATAGAAAAAACTTAAAATTAATGAGCTATGAATCTCACTGAGGATATAGAAAGAAAAACTACATAAAATCAAAAGAAGGAAGAAAATAATGAAGAGCAAAACTAGCAACATGGAGAGCGAGCATAGAATAGAGTTATTTTAAAAATGATAATGCACATTCCTATGCTGAGTTTATTCCAGCAAAGCAAAGTTATTTAATATTAAAAATGTCAATTGATATAACTCATCATATTAATTGATTAATGGAGGTAATTTATATGCTTATCTCAATATATACAGAAAAGACATTTGATAAAATGCAATATCCATTTTCAGATAAAAGAACTTGAAAATAGAAAAAAAGTTTGCTAAGTTGAGTAAATATTACCCCAAACTTGAATTGACTATCATACTTAAAAGTAAATATTGACTGTTGGAGCCCAGTAACAGGTAAAAGATGTTCATTTCCACCACTTATATTCAATAACATTCTGGCAATCCAAAACAGTGCAGTAAGGCAAGAAAAGAAATAAAGTATATTAGAAAGGAAGAACCAAGACTGTCTTAAATCTTTAAATAACAATTTGATATAATTCTTTAGAAAACTATTTACAATCAATGGAAAGGACTATCAGCCTTCTCAGATTTAAAAAATAAATAAATATACATATACAGAAGTCAATTGCCTGTCCATAAGACAGAATCACAGTCACTTTAAAAATGTAATAACAATAGTATTAAAACAATACTTCTTGTTACAATAAAGAAAAAAGAATTTTAAACAAAAAAATAAATAAAACAAAAAAATTAAAACAATAAAGTAACAAGAAGTAAATTTAACAAAATCTATGCATCATATTCTTGGAAAATTTTTTAATATTTTGATAAGTATTAAAACAGATTTAACATAATTAAATGTTAATTTATCGGGAGACTATATAATCTAAGGGCTTCCCTGGTGGCTCAGTGGTAAAAGAATTCACCTGTCAATGAAGGTGAGGAAGATCCCCTGGAGAAGGAAATGGCAACTGACTCCAGTATTCTTGCCTGGAAAATCCCATGGACAGAAAAGCCTGGCAGGCTACGTTCATGTGATCACAAAATAATTGGATACGACTTAGCAACTAAACAACAACAATCAGCTATGCCTACTTAATAATATAATCTTTGGGCTCCCCAGGTGGCTCAGTGGTAAAGAATCTACCTGCCAATGCAGGAGACATGGGATCAATTCTTGGGTCCCTGGGTCTGGAAATCCCCTGAAGGAGAAAATGTCAACCCACTCCAGTATCCTTGCCATGGATAGAGGAGCATGGCAGAGTACAATCCACGGAATTTCAAAGAGGCAGAGGCAACTGAGCAACTGAACAGTCACTGCGCACACATATAACCTAAAGATTCTCTCTAAATCGGTTTATAAATTCAATGATATTTCTAATACTTCTGCTAATTGTTTAAATTAAAATAGACCCTTAATTCATATCTCACACAGAAATAAATTTCAGGCACATTGAAGATTTAAATGAGATAAACAAGGCAATAAAACTTAAAGAAAACTATATAGGAAAGTAATCCTATAACCTCCCAGTAAAGAAGAATTTCTTAAACAAGAGAAAAAATCCAAGCCATAAGTGGAACACCTAATCAGTTTGGCTACATTAAAAATAGGGAATGTCTATCTTTAAGACAACTTAGGAAAGTTAGTCTATAAGCTACAATGTGAGACAAAAATACATAAACGATCTTGGTCAGCCACCAGCAGTCCGTATTTCACCTTTATACAAATTGCTGAAGGTTCAGTTCAGTTCAGTTCAATCACTCAGTCGTGTCCGACTCTTTGCGACCCCATGAACAGCAGCACATCAGGCCTCCCTGTCCATCACCAAATTGCTAAAGGTATCAATACTCAAATTTTTTGTGCATAAAGCCTTCTTGTCATCTCTTAGTTGAGGCCACCATCACAAAGTATAACACGCAATAACTGGAGAATAACGTCCCTCAACAGTAGGAAAATTAGAAGTCTGAAAATGGTGCTACAAAATGTCATCCTTCTATCTGTGCGAGGCTTTGGAAGGCCCACCCTGACCCTCTTCCAAAAGATGACAAGTCCCCAGAACCAAAGAAACACACCAAGCTGGAGAATGTGCTTCCCACCTCCTATCATGTTCAGAGGGTAACTGACACTTCACAACATCCTCCAGCCTGCTTCCATAGCTCTCACTGATATTTCTCTTAACTGAGGTAAACTATGCTATGTAGAAGCCTGAGGAACAGTCAAGGAGCGGCTGGTGGTGGGGGTTAGGCGGGTGGGCATGGATAGAGTTAGGACAGTTAGGCATACACACATGTGAACTTCAAAGAGGACGTAAGTGCCAAGCTGTGGTGGCATAGAGTGAGGGAGTCTCAGAGTTCTAAACGGAGTCGCTATGAAGGTTTCTGAGGCCTATTTGCCTCCAAGTTTAGATAGAAAGTTTTATGTGTTGGTTGGCTTGATTTATAAATTTCAAACATTTGGTCATTATTTCACAAGCCTCCATTTGCACTCTTGTCCCGAGCCCTGCAAAGATAGCAAACAGGCCTGATTGTGGAAAGCAAAAGGGAGCACTTCCAAGGAGAATTATAAGAGTTTACTTTAACCTTTCTGTATAACACAAACTCTTGGGTTAGCCAAAGGTTCATTTAGGTTTTTTCATAATATCCTATGGAAAAACCCAAATGAACTTTATGGCCAACTTAATACATAGTGACCACATTAATGAAATGCATAAAATACACGAATAATAGAAAATAATGATAGAAGGAAGATTCAATTTTAAAGAATGAAATTAAATAAATAAAAGAATAAAATTGAAGAAAATAAATAAAAAGAATAAAAATATGAGCCATTGACTTAAATCAGGAATGTGAAGTAGAGTTAAGAGAGAAACTCAGGCTCCATTTCACCAATTTTTCAATTTTCATAATCATATAGTCTACAAAGGTTATACTTGGCTTAGAAAAGGTGACTATTTCTTTCTATTCAACACCCTCATTACTTTTTGTGGAAAAAGTAACTTTTCTATGCTCTTTTGATCCAGGAGGCTATTTTTTAAAGGGGCACAAAATAGCTATATTTAATGTGAATTTGTTTAATCATCCCCAGTGTACATTCTAAATCTTGGGTTATGTGACAGATAAATAAAAACTGCAGAATGGTTCTCCATATTCTAAGAATATAAAAGTCACCAATCAATTTGTGATATATGAGATCCAAGTGCAAATGAATGGAAAATAGAGCAAATATGGCTGAACTTTTGCCAAAATAAACCCAAGAGAAACAAAGGAGAAATAATCATAGATGTATCAGCATTGGAAGGGATTTATAAAAATCATCTATTTACAATCCAGGCCCTGACATTCACTATCAGGTGAACATCATCTATCTATTTGCCCAGAATAAAAGCTTTATTATTTTAGAGATATGCATAACAGTAGTCCTGACTTTTGGTAGGTGATGGGGGGTGAATACATGTTGAGCGAATGAATGAGCAAACATTTATTTTGTAGTAGGTTCATTTTCTGATTTCCATTTGTCATCCTTTTTATTTATTTTAGGTTATAAGAACATTAACTAAGGCTTCTTAAAGTTGCCAAATTCTTCTCCCTTAATTCTTGAGTTGGAGCATCGTTTCCTTTTGTTTTTTTCCACTTAGAGCATGTTGGTATACAAAATTTCAGAGAGCTTAAAAAGGTTAAATATCAGTACAGACAACATTGGTATGGCCACCACCACATTTCTCCTGTCTAAATAACACTAGAGTAATTCAATAAATTATTGATAGCATCTTAAATAAGTCTCTCCTTTAGAATTATCTTCTGGATCTTTTATTCCCAATGATTTTACTTAGGAAGTCAAGTCTGTACCAAATTTGATCTTGGAATAGCAAATCATAATTTTTAAATACTTCTAATGGAGAGACATAGTAGTAGGGTCTCTGGAACTGGACTACATGATATCTAGCTTGCTGTATTTTCTAATTGCTCTTATTCTGAGTGTTCTTCTGAAGTGTTGCATTGTTTGCCAAGAACTGAAGGTGAAAAAGAAAAACAGAAAGTGCTTCCTTGAGAAAGAACAGAGGAGAAAATTAACTAAAAGAGAAATCCAAACTAGGAATTACTTGGGAAAAAAAGCAATTATGAAGTCATTAGTATTGCATTACTATGAGTCAAAGTTTAAAAAATAGTGAATGCTTCAGATTTCTGTAAATAAATGCATAGCAGTATCCTTTTCTGGCAGACCTGAAATATGGGGTAAGTAATTAACCTTCAGGTTGTCAGAATTGATACACAGTCATCATCATTGTATCTCCAATGGTATAAACCCAAAGGAAAGTATAATTCTTGTTGCTGTCACTCTCATTTGTGGCCCCAAATCACACAGAGAAAGTTTCTTCTGCTTCTTTTTCAGTGCAGAATGCTGCCTATGAAATTGATTTTTGTAGAATAATAAGACAGCTGAAATGCCTTCTGAATGATAACATTGCAGAGGCCAGCTTTAGGTATCACATCACTGCATACTGAAATTCAATTCATATGTTCTGCTGATCAGTTGAGACATTTTCTAAATTCTTGTGGTTGGTTGACACACATTCAAAGTAATTATCATGGGGTTCTTAGGAATACCAAACTGATAACTGACCTCCAGCATATAAGAGTTACAAGTTTTAAGCATCAGTTCTCACCGTATGTATTTCTCAGCTTTAAATGATTTTTTAAAAATTATAAATCCCCAAATTATCTTTATAAACTTGCTCTTCACCCTGGGTACAGAGAGGACTGGATAAATAAAATCTCAGTACTTACTGGGAATAAACCATCAGTTGTCTGGGCAAGACATGTAAGATATTTATGTCATTTGCTTAATTTACACAAACTGTGAAATGAACATTTTCCTCTACAGACTTCATGAATTTTCTGAGCACTCATTTTCTTCATTTAAACCAACTTTTTTAATCCAACTGCAATCCTTCCATAGACCTGCATAGAAACATGCTACTATTAGTTACATTAAGATTACTAGTACAATCCTCATGGCTTTGTCTTACCCATTAATATATTCATAGTGATTAAGCTAAATAAATCAGCAGGAAAAAGCTTTACTTCTTAGGACAACTGTGTCCACTTCGCAGAATCAGTAATGTATTATTAGTATGTCTAACAAGCTTTCTGCCTAAATACTGGTTCTACTCCTTTTCAAAAAGAGCATATTGGAAAGGCTGTTTGTTTATTTTTCATTAAAATATTTAAGCCTAGCATCATTTCTTTTCCTAAGTGATGTTCCATTTTAAGATATTTCAGACACAATGACCCCACCAAAATATGCAAAATCATAATAGAAAGTGAAGGTTTAGTAATAAATGCAATATGGAACATTATTTTAAGGTTTTTGGTAACAATCAACATTTTAAAATTTTTATTTCTTCTTTGGAAGATAACAAGAGCCACATATTTGATTCAAAAAATGATTGGAGGGTAAGAAAAGGCTTGTTTTATCTTGCCTGGTAATAGATTTTTTTTCTTTTGCTGAATTCTCTGCGTGAATAACAAGAGTGGCAGCCATTTTTCTCCCAGCTCAACATCAAAACCCCTTTCATCTGCTGTCTAAATGCAAACAAAGCAAACCTTCCACCAGGCCTTTCTTTCCAGATAAATTAAAACTCTCATGTCCTGGGGCCTAAATCAAGCCTACAGGCCTTCCCTAGATAAATCCGCTCTCAACCTGAAATCTTCTTGCCACACGTGCTCCTTGTAAGATAATTTTGCAGTAGCTAATCAATAATGCAAGAGTAAATTGCATTTAAATAAACATTAGCAGCCCCTCTTAATGAATAAACCCTCATCTGCAATTTGTCAAAGTCAGAAATACTGGACTCTTTTGATATTCATTGGAATATTGGAAATTGGAGCTTTGACAGGTTTTATGTACATTGCAATTACAATTGTGTGTATGTGTATGTGTGTACTAAAAAAAGGCTTATTTTTATATATTCTGGACTGAATATAGTGGAACATACAGCAGGTTTCTAGACTGGAATTCATATGTCTGCTACCACCCTGGTTAAAAATATATTGAGATAATCCTGCTTTCCATTGCAAATTACAAGGCAACCAAGTTGTACGTACCTCATTTGAATTTTCTGACTTTAGATGAAAAAAAAGTAGAAATCTTTACTCTGAAATGATAATGAGAAGGAAAACTTGATTTGATATTGTATGTATCATCATTTCTATATTTCACAGAAGAAAGTCATTATTATTAAGGAATTCTGAAATAATTATAGAAATTGTAGAATCATTGACTTGCAGACCTAATATTTTTAATATACAAAGATATTTTTCTAAAAATTTTACCTTTAAGTAGATTGTGAATGTTATAATGGGCTTAATAAGTACAACCCCTTGACACTCACTTCTATTTTTCTACAGAATGCTTACTTTAAAAAAGTAAATGACTATTATTTTTAAATGCTTTAAAAGGACCAAAAATATTAAGACATATCTTTGATTGTAATCTGTAAGAAAGAATGGAAGACTTTATCTATATTTTGAGATGCTCTATGATTTTTTTTTGGAAAAATTAAGTTTTTCCAAAACTTTTTGGAAAAATTAAATTTTCCAAATTTAATGTCATTTTCTGAAGCTTAAATGTATATATTTTAGAGAT
The DNA here is from genome assembly GCA_007570785.1 of Antilocapra americana. Classification (NCBI taxonomy): domain Eukaryota; kingdom Metazoa; phylum Chordata; class Mammalia; order Artiodactyla; family Antilocapridae; genus Antilocapra; species Antilocapra americana. The sequence goes on from ML661885.1 coordinate 8,007,131, forward strand.
CTTAACTATAACAGTCACTTCTAGTCAAAATGAATGCCATTTTAAAGCTATGAAAATAAATAGCACTTTCTATTTTATAGGAATTTCAGAGCATTTAGTGTCAGAGCAAAGTGGAATAATACTATGACATAAAGATTTGCTTGAAGAAGTAAACTTCTGTAGGAGTATCATTAGAATTAAAGCCACTCTTAATCTATATATTCTCTACATAATGCTGCTGGAGTAGAAAAAGGAATTATTATTTTTTACAGATGGAAACTTTGGGTGTCCAAGAACTACCTGTCAGTTAGTTAGGGCTATACCCAAGAATTAATGTTCAAAGAGTCCAATCAGTGTCTATGCCATTTTCTCAGTTCACATACCAAATGGACATTCAAAGATGTCATCAAAATAGACTGATTAAAAAAAAATTAAAGCTGAGAATGCATAGATAAGTCAAGAGGGTTGTTTTGACCCCTTAAAAACACCCTTTGAAATATTCACACTTTCATACAACTAACCATTGGTAAGAACATCTCGAAATGGCATGTTCAAAAAGATTTAATTTAAACATGAGAAAATGATGAGTGTTCCAATTTGTTAACCTTTCTCTCTGTCTCAGTTCACATGACAGGTATTCTAATGTGTACCACAGAGACCTCAGTGGCATTCAACATGCCAGGCATCAAGAGGCATGCCTACTGCAAGCACCAAGCCACAGGTGAACATCCACTGATGATTATCTCACTCAGAGTTTAGGAGTCAATGGAGATGCTAAACCAGGAAGACCCTACTCTGGAATATATATGGAATCTAGAAAAATGGTACTGATGAATCTATTTGCAGGCAAGAATAGAGATGCAGACATACAGAACAGACTGTGGACACAACAGGGGAAAAGAAGAAGGTGGGATGGATCGAGAGAGTAGCGCTGACATACATACATTACCATGGGTAAAGTGGTAGTGGGAAGCTCAGTGGGTAGAGAGCTCAGCTCAGTGCTCTGTGATGAACTAAAGGGGTGGGAGGGAGGCCCAAGAGGGAGGAGATAGGTGTGTACATGTAGCTGATTCACACTTCACTGTACAGCAGAAACTAACACAGTGTAAAGCAATTATACTTCAACTAAAATATAATTTTAAAATATCCTAGACTCAAACATCTCTCTGATACATCAGTAGATCCCCGAAGCAAAACTACATAATAAAACTTTAACAGTGTCATGATTCACCCACCACATGATGGCAATTGTCTTTCTAGTATCTGTTGAGATAAAACAAAGACAAAATGCTATATAATTTACTAGCACTCTTAATTTAGTTTTATCTTATTAAGCACATCAGTATCTACCTTCATTTGAAAAAAGTAATAGCTTCATTAATTCAGCCGAGTAGGTGAGCACGGCTATAGCCCATTCAAAACTCTCTTCAGAGTTCTCTCACAGTTTTCACCATCCACACTTCATGGCACAAACCTGATAATTTGTTTGCTGTTTGGGGTTTGGTCTACTTCATTTGAGGCACTATCAACAGTTACCTTTAAAATAGTCCAAGGGCAAAGGTAACTTGGATATCGGTATTGGCTCAACCATTGATATCAATCCTTAGTGTACCAGGAGGAGATTAAAGTTCATAAGGCCTGCTAGGGGCTTCCCTGGTGGCTCAGATGGTAAAGAATCTGCCTGCAATGCAGGAGACCCAGGTTCAATCACTGGGTCCAGAAGATGTCCTGGAGAAGAGAATGGCAACCCATTCCAGTATTCTTGTCTGGAGAATTCCATGGCCAGGGGAGCCTGGCAGGCTACAGTCCATGGAGTCAAAAAGGGTTGGACATGACTGAGCAACTAACACTTTCACCAAGACCAGCTATACCAGTTTTATGAAACCTAAAATGAGTTTGGCATTTACCCTGCAATTTCCATTAAACATTTTCACTCATGCTCCCCAAAAGACTCTCAGCCTAGAGGATGTGTGTGTGTGTGTGTGTGTGTGTGTGTGTGTGTGTGTCTTTTGCTCAGTCATGTCTGACACTTTGCAGCCCCATGGATTGTAGCCTTCCAGGTTCCTCTGTCCATGGGGATTCTTAGAGGATACCAAAGGATTGGCCAAGCAGTTCGATAAGGAAGGAAAGACATATTTCAATTAAACATTCACCATAGCCAGTGGATCACAGACCTTTTTTGATATGAATTAGGCATGGCTATAGGGAAACAACCTTATCAGATTTTAGTACTTTTTTCCTTAATGACACAGTCTTTAAACACAAAACCAAGATCCTAACCAACCCAGCTTTGCCTGACTCTAAATTCTACATTCTTTCAACTATACCAGGCTGTTCTTCAACAGATTCATCCATAGGCTCTTTAGGGAACTAATGGGGTAGCATTCTAAGCCTACCCTCAGTTCTCTTAAATCAAAGCCAACCCAACTGGAGTCACAGTTGGGTGACTTCAATAAGGGTGTATAACTAATTCTTCCTAGGGCAATGGGAAGAATCCCCCAAGGATTGTCAAGGATAGATTACAGAATTCTGCTGAGAGTTAAAGACTTGGCCTCCTGTACCAGGTTCAGTAATTGAATGTCTTGGATGAAGTCACTTAACTTTGGGGTGCTACAGTTTCCCCAACTATGAAATGAGAATTACCAAATGAAAATTTTGGATCTTCAAACCTCCACTAGGTAATATAGAGAAGTTTCTCTGTATCAAATTTCAAATATCTGTAAGACATTTAAAGAAAAATATAAGGCACCATAAAGCAGATTAAGATGATCTAAATTTTGGAGAGGTACAGTATTGTAAAATTTGATTTAAAGGTAAGGACTTTCTGTTCTGGGGCAGGCATTATAATTAATTTTTCATTTGGACTAAACCACTTTGTTCCTCTAATCCAAATTAAAATGAGGGCATATTTAATACATTTAAATTACCAAGAAGAAAATAAAAATTGCAACCAAAAATGTACATATTTATTATTCTTTGATCAATAAAGTTTTTATTTCTGGAAATGTGGTAGCATAACCAGATATACGAATTTTGAAGCTAAAATTCTGAAATAGAAGCAACTTTAAACATACAGTACAAAAAATAATGGTAAATATTATTTAATTCTGATGGACTTGGCACTTCATATTATTGGTTTCTGTAGAAATTGAAGCAATAATAAACAATTTCAGAACTAAGAAAAGGACTGCTAATGCATAGATGGTCTCAGAAGACAGTCTGTATATATTTACCCTTACTAAATTTTCATTCTTCCAAGTCCTTTAAGCGGGAGAAGGGAGTCTTTCTCCTCTCTGGTTTGATTTTCTTCCATGAGTATATTTACCATGGCTTTTGTGTAGGAATTACTACATACAGTAATTGTAGTTATACTTGAGATTAGCAAATCAACATTGCTACTGAGGGACAGTACGAAAGGATTATCAGTGGGACTATTACATTCTTAAATTGAGTGTTTTTAAATATAATATCTGTCTATTTCTTGTAAAGCACTACTAAACACAGTAATGAAAAAAAAACAGTAATGAGAAATTATTAAATTCTGGTAATTTTTCAAACTTACAGAATTTCTGAAAGCACTGAGGGTGTCCTCTACCCCTTAGTGCATTTTAATCTCCCAGACATCTTGGTGAATCTAGTTAAGTGTGTGTGTGTCTGTATGTTAGTCACTCAGTCATGTCCAACTCTTTGCAGTCCCATGAACTGTAACTCATCAGGCTCCTCTGTCCATGGGATTTCCCCAGGCAAGAATACTAGAGAGGGTAGCCATTCCCTTCTCCAGGGGACCTTCCTAACCCAGGAATGGAACCCAGGTCTCCTGTACTCCAGGCAGCTTCTTTATCATCTATGCCACCAGGGTGCTGAGTGTGTCATGGAGCCCTTAGTGCATTTTAATCTCCCATACACCTTGGTGAATTTAGTTAAATCGCACCTCAAGTATGCCTTCTTGCTCAAATTTTCTTATGTTACACCCTTTTGGGGAGATGCAGGCGCTTGGTGGCCAGAGTCCTTGGCAGAGAGCAAAACAGTGTTTGAGGAATCTCTTTGGAGCCTCTCGAGAACAGTTGGGGAGGCTCTGGCCTTGAAATAGAACAGGGTAGCTGGCAGGCCATCTTTTCTCCTTTGTTGATTTTTGTTGTTGTTGACTTTTTTTTTCTATGAGGGGTGACATTCCCTCCCTCAAATCACCCTTTTCTTGAAATCCTTTCGAATCCTCTTATAAAGCCTGCCTCTCGGGTGGAACAGAACTTTTCTACCCCATCAGAAACACCAAGGAGCCAAGAGCTCTATTTCTACCTTACTTAAAAAAATGTATATATATATAAACATTCTGAAGCTTATGCACCCAAATTCCCATGGACTATGCTAATGATTCTGATAGCCTTTCTATAGGTTCTATATGTTGCTTCTAAGCTGTCCTTTCCACCATGTCACCTGCCCCTAAAATTTCCAGATAAATAAATATGGAATTTAGAAAGCAAAAACAATGAATGGGAGTATTTCAAAAAGGAATAAATTACTCTTCTTCTTGGGAAACATTCTCTATTAATTCAGTAAGTAGTTAAAAAGGAAAAGGAGGCTACTTCTGGAGATTCATTTAGAAAATAGTTGCTTTTCTTTTTTCTATTTTCTAATACAAATCACTCTGAAAACTGTGAATACCCAAGTTTTGTGAATCATTTTTATTTTACATGAGACAGGGTCACACTTCATTACTGGTTTTGCCGGCGAATCACTCATTAGCGAAGTATTTTGTTAAGGAGTTGGTATCTATTAAATATATCTTTGTAATAGTTTGTATTCTCCTTTAGGGTTGTGTGTGTGTGCTCAGTCACTCAGCCATGTCCGACTCTTTGCAACTCCATGGACTGTAGCCCACTAGGCTCCTCTGTCCAAGGTATTTCCCAGGCAAGAACACTAGAGTGGGTTGCCATTTCCTTCTCCAGGGGCTCTTCCCAATCCAGGGATCAAACCTGCTTCTCTTGCATCTCCTGCATTGGCAGGCAGATTCTTTACCATTATGGAACCACAGGGCTGTTTATTTAGGCAGGGTCTCTCAGGAGAGAGGAACATCCCCTGTCAAGGGTTCTCGTGCACAGTAATGATTAAAAAAAAAAAAAAAGAAACTAAGAACCAGCACATAGAATGATGGTGTTTCTTTCTTTAGACAACACTAGGCACAGATTATCATATCTATTTCAATTTTCTGAAAAAGTATTGGGGGTTAAAAAAAAAACTATAACTAACGAGAACATTCAATAAGAAAAGCTTGACATTTGATCATACGATTTCACCTCGCTGGACCTCTGCTTTCCTCACAGGAGAAATAAGGAAGTTGGATGAAGTGATTTCTATCGTCCACTTCTGATTAGGAGACAGGTCTCCTCCTAAGCGTCAGAAATGATTCCTTTTGTTACGTGGCCTTGACTCGGTATGACTGAGGAAACGTGTCTCTGTATGTAATTAATACAGCATCTGAATGGTCTTTCTCAACCCTTGAATGATAATACACTAAAATCTTAAAGGCATTTGTAATTTAGGAGAGTTCAAGTAAGTTCACAGCTTCCAGGAAGCTTCTGCATAATATTTCCAAAAGAAAATTAGGGTGGGGGGATTCATTACTTTCCCCAGCTATTAAAGGCAGGTATCTGCTCTGTTATAGCAGTGGAGTTTCACGCCTATCTGAGATATAGATTTGCAGATCTGTGTTACAGTGCCTTACACATGACCTCTGACATTCTATTAGGATGTCTTTGGAATTAGATTCATAGAACAAAGATATGGTTCCTAATTTATTCATTGCTTTTTTAAAAAAAATGAAAGAAAAGAAAAACCTTTGGTTGGTAGAGAGGTCTAGAAATTATTTCAAATCAGATACTCCTTTTTATCTTTAATAATGGTCTCTCCTTGAACCATAAGCTTTAGTGTATCTAGGATGGCCTGAGGTTACCAGGGTACAAAATTTCCTCTAAGCCAATTAGATCTCCCAATCCTGATTAACAGAAAGAGGTCAGACACTAAGAACCTTCTTTATCTAGTTCTACAAACATATTAAGATTAACTAATATATATGTTTACTTTTACAGAACCACAAATTTGCTTATTTTATTAAGTAAATTTATTACAAGTCCTATAGGAAAAGAACTACAAAAAGTTTTCCTTTATCAAAATGTAGAGTAAAAATATAAAATGTCCAAGTAATGCTTTTTTGTTTTTCTAAGATTTAACATGCTTATTCTTCATATAAAGGTATAAATAGGCAACATTCTTTCATGAGGTTTAAATAAGGTTTTTAAATTATCTGTGAATGTAAATATTTTAATATACTTGCATAATTCTGTATAGCTGTCAAAATAGGATATTTCATACGGTAAACAATGTAAGAGTTTCAAAAAATCCTCTACATTTTCAAGTATACCTTCACAAACATACAACAAGCAAGATGATGAAATCTGAGTGACAAGATCTGTTTGGCTGCATCAAATAGCCTGAATTCTTGAGCCTTCCACAGCAGGGTCTTGCTATGTTAAGTTAAAGGCTTCCCAAGTGCTTTGGTTACTTCACCAATTGCTTCCTTTACTTCCCCCTTTCTCTTTTTAGCATCACAGTTTCTGAGAGGATAAGCCAGCTCAAATTGGGCACTGGAAATTCTGTTGGTACCAGCACTTAAACAAGGATTAAGAAATGTGTCAATGAAGGAAAAAGAAAAGACTAAAATATACAAACTGAACTTTCTTCAAATAATGCAGCTGTACCTCTTGTGTGAATCAACTAAGAATAATGTGAAGAGTACTGTGGATGACTTGTTAGCCAATAAACAAAAACAAGGTAATGAAATCAACTCACCACTGCTCTTATTCTGATTATGTCACATACAAGAAAAGGAACCTCATTGGTTCTCCTGCAGACTGAGGTGTCATGACGTCAGCAAAAGGCCTCCAGTAATTTATAGCATCTTGTTTACTCTGGAGCCATTTGATATGTATTAATACATGCGGCAGCAGCTGTCTCTTTTACCAGGGAAGTGTGCTCACATGAGCTCTTTCACCCAAACTGAGAACATAAGCACACTCTAATAGCAAAAGAGGCAGCTGCTGTTGCATGAATTAATGTATTATAAGTTACTCTCTCATTTGTTATTCTTTTTAAATCCCACTCTATTTTAAAAATAAAAACACTCAAGGTTTGAAAAGAAATGAAAATTCTGCAGAGAACTCATATGCTGATAGAGACCATGAAGAAAATTTTGTCATTTTTTTAAAAATGTTTTTAGGGATAATTCATTTGTATACCAAAATTTTTTTCAAAAATTAAAGTATTTATTATTTTTAGAATGTAGGCATCTGGTGTCTTTTAAGTGCTCAAAGCAGAGAAGAAAAGGGGGTTCCCTGATTCTAGTTCTGATGCAAGACTGAGAGGGGATATGCTCAATAGGTTAAGACCAGAAATTAGCATTAGTATTTACTCCAATCACTTTCTCAACATAAAAATACTATTTTGTAAATACTTAGATAATTATTAAAATTGATTCTTAACCTATTTATATGTTGGAAATAGCTAAATTTAGTATCTATACTTGTAACTATTCTAAGGATTTTAATAACCTAGGGATTCCTAACTCAGAGTGTAACACTTACACTGTAGCCAGGGTTAATGAGGTTTTTTTACATTATCTGTCTTTAGGTCATTATATAGCTCAGCTATATCTATATACTCTATGGCATACAAAATTACTAATAGCAAAAGCAATTAATACAATTAAATTCCAACATTTCTAAATAATTGAAATGTTTATGATGATAAAAATTTTTATTTTGAGTTGGTGTGGTTTAACTTATTGGTGTAGTTCATTTGTTGTTTTAATAAAATGGTTTTCAGAAAGCTGGGAGAGAAATTCTTTTTAGACAAATGGAGAGTTTAGTTCAATTTCCTTGATTCCTTTCAATTCCATTTTATAATTTCCTGTTCTTCTCAGTACTAAGGTTACATTTCCATTTTGTAAATATTGTACTGGGTAAATCTTGGCCTTTTAATTTTATGCATTAATTTATCATTGTAAAATATCTTCAAATGACTTTTCTGTTTATCTAGGAATTTTAAGTATTTAATATCTTTTTTACGTTATGCAAGCTCTGTAAACAGTATGGCTCATTATTTAAATTCAGAAAGAATTTAGAAGGTATGAGGCTTGTAATAGAAAATGATATAGTGATTTGCATTGACCTAATTAGTTCATTTACATGCTGACCTTTTAAACTAGTGAAGTTTCATAAACCCGACTTGTAGTAACTACTGCACAAAACCCATCTTGGAAAACCAGGTAAGCTTGATAAAGAAATACTGATGATAAACTAATGGGGAAACAAAATTAAGGTCATGTACTAGTATCTCAATGAATTATATGAAGTCACCTTAGAAGATGATTTTTTTTATATGAACTTTTCAAAGCAGCCAATCAACCAACTGGACCTCTCTAGTTGCTTACTTTTAATAAAAGTGGAAAATACCCACACAAGTTATAGTAGAATTTCATGTTTCTAAAATCATATCTAAATTTCTTGAATGGTAAACAAGAACTCTGAATTCACTATCTTCTCAATATATGTCCTTCCTCTGCAAGGACATTACTCAAAATTCAAAATCTTACAGAAAATTTAAACATCCTCACTTTTAAAAACGGGTACAATCTTACATTATTTGAAAAAAGACAAAATAAATTTTGCAGTGGATCTGCAGGAAAATGATATGGACCGATTGAAAGTGAAAGTGAATGTGAAGTTGCTCCGTCATGTCTGACTGTGTGACCCCCTGGACTGTAGCCTACCAGGTTCTTCCATCCATGGGATTTTCCAGGCAAGAATAGTGGAATGGATTGCCACTTTTCTTCTCAAGGAGATCTTCCCAACAAAGCTTAAATGAATTCCCTTTTCTGAATTACCAGGACTGGTTAGGTTAAGCCACCCCTCAAAATGCATGAGGCTTTCCAGGTGGCACTAGTGGTGATGAACGTGCCTGCCAGTGCAGGAGGACACAGGAGACACAGGTTTGATCCCTGGGTGGGGAAGATCCCCAATGGAGGACACAGCAACCCACATCAGTATTCTTTTTTTTTTTTTTAATTTTTTTATTGAAGGATAATTTCTTTACAGAATTTTGCTGTTTTCTTTCAAATTCAACAGGAATCAACCATGGGTATACATATATCCCCTCCCTTTTGAAACTCTTTTCCATCGCCCTCCCCATCTCATCCCTCTAGGTTAATACAGAGTCCCTGTTTGAGTTTCCTGAGCCATAGAGCAAATTTCCATTGGCTATCTATTTTACATATGATAATGTAAGTTTCCGTGTTACTCTTTTCATACAGCTCACCCTCTCCTCCCCTCTTCCCATGTCCATAAGTCTATTCTCTATGTCTGTTTCTCCATTGTTGCCCTGTAAATAAATTCTTCAGTAACATTTTTCTAGATTCCATATATATGTGTGTTAGAATACGGTATTTATCTCTTTCTGACTTACTTCACTCTGTATAATAGGTTCTAGGTTCATCCACCTCATTAGAACTGACTCAAATGTATTCCTTTTTATGGTTGATTAATACTTCGTTGTGTATATATACCACAACTTCTTTCTCCATTCATCCATTCATCTGTCGATGGACATCTAGCTTGCTTCCATGTTCTAGCTATTGTAAACAGCGCTGCAATGAACAATGGAATACATGTGTCTCTTTCAGTTTTGGTTTACTCAAGGTATATGCCTAGAAGTGGGATTGCTGGGTCATACGGTGGTTTTTTTCTAGTTTTTTTTTATTCATTGTAGTTTCGATTTGCATTTCTCTAATAATGAGCAATGTGGAGTATCTTTTCATGTGTCTGTTAGCCATCTATATGTCTTATTTGGAGAAATGTCTCTTTAGGTCTTTCTCCCACTTTTTGATTGGGTTGTTTGTTTTCCTGGTATGGAGTTGTATGAGCTACTTGTATATTTTGGAAATTAATCCTTTGTCAATTGTTTCATTTGATATTATTTTCTCCCATTCTGAGAGTTGTCTTTTCACCTTGCTTATAGTTTCCTTTCCTGTGTAAAAGCTTCTAAGTTTAATCAGGTCCCACTTGCTTATTTGTTTTTATTTCCATTACTCTAGGAGGTGGGTCATAGAGGACCTTGCTTTGATTTATGTCAAGTGTTCTGCCTATGTTTTCCTTTAAGAGTTTTATAGTTTCTGGTCTTACATTTAGGTCTTTAATCCATTTTGAGTTTATCTTTGTGCATGGTGTTAGGAAGTGTTCTAATTTCATTCTTTTACATGTAGCTGTCCAGTTTTCCCAGCACCAGTTATTAAAGAGGCTGTCCTTGCCCCATTGTATATTTTTGCCTCCTTTGTCAAAAATAAGGTACCCATAGATGCATGGGTTTATTTCTGGGCTTTGTATCTTGTTCCATTGGTCTGTATTTCTGTTTTTGCACCAATACCAAACCATCTTGATGACTGTAGCTTTGTAGTATAATCTGAAGTCAGGAAGGTTGGTTCCTCCATATCCACTCTTCTTTCTCAAGATTGCTTTGGCTATTCGAGGTCTTTTGTGTTTCCATATGAATTGTGAAATTTTCTGTTCTAGTTCTGTGAAAAATGCCATTGGTAATTTGATAGGTATTGCATTAAATCTGTAGACTGCATTTGATAGTATAGTCATTTTCACAATATTGATTCTTCCTACCCAGGAACATGGACTATCTCTTCATCTGTTTATGTCATCTTCTATTTCATTCATTAGTGTCTTATAATTTTCTGTGTACAGTTCTTTCATCTCCTTAGGTAAGTTTATTCCTAGATATTTAATTCTTTTTGTTGCAATGGTAGATGGGATTGATTCCTTAATTGCTCTCTCTTATTTTTCATTGTTGGTATATAGAAATGCAAGTGATTTCTGTGTATTGATTTTGTATCCTGCAACTTTGCTATATTCACTGATTAGCTCTAGTAATTTTCTAATACTATCTTTAGGGTTTTCTATGTACAGTATTATGTCATGTACAAACAGTGAGAGCTTTACTTCTTTTCTGATCTGGATTCCTTTTATTTCGTTTTCTTCTCTGATTGCTGTAACTAAGAATTCCAGAAATATGTTGAATAATAGTGGTGAAAGTGAATACCCTTGTCTTGTTCCTGATCTTAGGGGGAATGCTTTCAGTTTTTCACCATTGAGAATAACTTTTGCTGTAGGCTTATCATATATGGCTTTTACTATGTTGAGGTAGGCTCTTTCTATGCCCAATTTTTGAAGAGTTTTAATCATAAATAGGTGCTAAATTTTGTCAAATGCCTTTTCTGCATCTACTGAAATGATCATATGGTTTTTACCTTTCAATTTGTTAATACAGTGTATCACATTGATTGATTTCCATATACTGAAGAATTCTTGCATCCCTTGAATAAACCCAACTTGATCATGGTGGATGACCTTTTTGATGTGTTGCTGAATTCTGTTTGCTAAAATTTTGTTGAGGATTTTTGCATCTATGTTAATCAGTGATATTGGCCTGCAGTTTTCTTTTTTTATACTGTTTTTGTCTGGTTTTGGTATCAGGGTGATGATGGCCTTGTAGAATGAGTTTGGAAGGGTTCCTTCCTCTGCAATTTTTTGCAAGAGCTTTAGAAGGATCAGCCTTAATTCTTCTCTAAATGTTTGATAGAATTCTCCTGTGAAGTCATCTGGTCCTGGGCTTTACTTTTTGGGAGATTTTTGATCACAGCTTCAATTTCAGTGCTTGCAATTTGAGTTGTTATAATTTCTCTTTCTTCCTGGTTCAGTCTTGGAAGATTGAACTATTCTAAGAACGTGTCCGTTTCTTCCAAGTTATCTGTTTTATTGCCATATAGTTGTTCATAATAGTCTCTTATAATCCTTTGTATTTCTGCATTGTCTGTTATAACCTCTCCTTTTTCATTGCTAATTTTGTTGATTTAATTCTTCTCTCTTTTTTTCTTGATGAGTCTGGCTAAAGGCTTGTCAATTTTGTTTATCTTCTCAAAGAACCAGCTTTAAGTTTTACTAATCTTTACTATTGTTTCTTTCATTTATTTCTGCTCAGATCTTTATTATTTCTTTCCCTCTACTAATTTTAAGGTTTTTTTCCTTCTTCTTTTCCAGGTGCTTTAGGTGTAAAGTTAGTTTGTCTATTCAATGTTTTTCTTGTTTCTTGAGGTAGGATTGTATTGCTATAAACTTCCCTCTTAGAACTACTTTTGCTGCATTCCATAGGTTTTGAGTTGTCATGGTTTCATTGTCATTTGTTTCTAGAAATTTTTTAATTTCTTCAGTAACCTGTTGGTTATTTAGAAATGTGTTGTTTAATCTCCATGTGTTTGTGTTTCTTATATTTTTTTTCTTGTAATTGATATCTAGTCTCATAGCATTGTGGTCAGAGAAGATGCTTGATACAATTTCAATTTTCTTAAACTTACTGAGGTTTGATTTGTGACCCAAGATGTGGTCTATCTTGGAGAATGTTCCATGTGTGCTTGAGAAGGAGGTGTATTCTTCTGCATTTGGATGGAATGTCCTGAAGATATCAATGAGATCCATCTCATCTAATGTATCATTTAAGACTTGTGTTTCCTTATTAATTTTCTGTTTTGATGATCTGTTCATTGATGTGAATAGGGTGTTGAAGTCTCCTACTATTATTGTATTGCTGTCAATTTCTCCTTTTATGTCTGTTAGTGTTTGTCTTATGTATTGAGATGCTCCTAAGTTGGGTGCATAGATGTTTACAATTGTTATGTCTTCCTCTTGGATTGATCCCTTGATCATTATGTAGTGTCCTTCCTTATCTCTTATAATCTTCTTTATTTTAAGGTCTATTTTGTCTGATATGAGTATTGCTACTCCAGCTTTCTTTAGCTTCCAATTTGCATGGAATATATTTTTCCATCCTCTCACTTTCAGTCTTTAAGTGTCTTGAGGTCTGAAGTGGGTTTCTTGTAGACAGCATATATATGGGCCTTGTTTTTGTAGCCATTCAGCCAGTCTGTGTCTTTTGGTTAAAGACACATTAAATGGAGCATTTAATCCATTTTTAGGAGCTTGGTAGGGTACAGTCCATGGGGGTCACAAAGAGTCAGATATGACTGAGCAACTTCACTTTCACTTTCTTTGATCCATTTACATTTAAAGTAACTATTAATATGTATGTTCCTATTGCCATTTTCTAATTGTTTGGGGTTGATTTTGTAGATTTTTTTTCTTCTGTTGTATTTCTTGACTATATAGGTCTGTTTAACATTTTTTGTAAATCTGGTTTTGGTGGTACTGAATTCTCTTCACTTTTGCTTGTCTGAGAAGCTTTTGATTTCCCCATCAGTTTTGAATGAGATCCTTGCTGGGTACAGTAACCTTGGTTGTATATTTTTCCCTTTCAGTACTTTTAATATATCCTGCCATTCCCTTCTGGTTTGCAGAGTTTCTGCTGAAAGATCAGCTGTTAAGCATATGGAGTTTCCCTTGTATGTTACTTGTTGCTTCTCCCTCCCTGCTTTTTAATATTCTTTCTTTGTGTTTAGTCTTTGTTAGTTTGATTACTATGTGTCTTGGTGTGTTTCTCCTTGGGTTTATCCTGTATAATACTCTTAAACTTGATTGGCTATTTCCTTTTCCATATTGGGGAAATTTTCAACTATAATCTCTTCCAAAATTTTCTCATACCCTTTCTTTATCTCTTCTTCTTCAGGGACCCCTACAGTTCAAATGTTGGTGCATTTGATATGGTCCCAGAAATCTATGAGACTGTCCTCAGCTCTTTTCATTCTTTTTACTTTATTCTGTTCTTCAGAAGTTATTTCCACCATTTTATCTTCCAAATGACTGATTCATTCTTCTACTTCAGATACTCTACTATTGAGTCCTTCTACAGTATTTTTAATTTCAGTAATTGTGTAATTTTAATTTCAGTAATTGTTTGTCTCTGTATGCTTATTCATTAATTCTTCTAGGCCTTTGTTAACTGATTTTTGCATTTCCTCCATTTTGTTTTCAAGGTTTTTTATCATCTTTACTATCATTATTCTGAATTCTTTTTCAGGTAATTTTCCTGTTTCCTCTTCATTTATTTGGACTTTTGTGTTTCTAGTTTGTTCCTTCATTTGTGCATTATTTCTCTGCCTTTTCTCTTTTTTTTAAGTTATTGTGTTTGAGGTCTCCTTTTCCCAGGCTTCAAGGAAAGTTGAATTCTTTCCTTGAAGAAGGTTGAATTCTTTCTTTTGTTTGGTTTCTGCCCTCCTAAGGTTGGTCCAGTGGTTTGTGTGAGCTTCATATAGGGTGAGATTTGTGCTGAGTTTTTGTTTGTTTGTTTGTTTTTCCTCTGATGGGGAAGGCTGAGTGAGGTGGTACTCCAGTCTGCTGATGATCGGGTTTGTATTTTTGTTTTGTTTGTTGTTTAGATGAGGCATCCTGCACAGGGTGCCACTGGACATTGAGTGATGCCGGGTCTTATGTTCAAGTGGTTTCCTTTGTGTGAGTTCTCACTATTTGATACTCCCTAGGATTAGTTCTTTGGTAGTCTAGGGTCTTGGAGTCAGTGCTCCCACTCCAAAGGTTCAGGGTTTGATCTCTGGTCAGGAATGAAGATTCCACAAGTGGTTTGTTATGGCATTAAGGGAGAGTAAAACAAATATCCAAAAATGAGAAACCAAAGATGAACCCCAGACAAATGCCAGTTACAAAATCAGGCAAATAATAATTAAAGTAATGAAATATACACATATACATATACACCCATGAGCAAAGTGAAAACAGTCCAACAAAAATAAAGTACAGTAGATTGATCCAGTGAACAAAGAAAATAAAAAAGTATATTTACCAGTTAAGAACAAAGCTAGCTTAAGCACAAACTGGAAAAGAAAACTAAAGCAAGGTGCCAAGTGGGGAATAAAGCAATGAAAAAAAAAAAAAAACTAACAAATATGTTGAGAGGAAAGAAAGAAAGAATAGATATGCAAAGTTAAACAGAGTTATATGAAGTTTATATACATTAAAGATTAACTGGAAGGGGAAAAAATCAGTAGGAAAGGAAATCGAATTAATAAATGTAGAAAAAACACAATAGGTTAAAAAAATTAAAATTATAAAAAAGAGGAATAAAAATGGAAGAAGAAAGAAAAAGGGGGGAATAAAAGGAAAACTCAACAGAACTGCCAAAGCCCAATGTAGAGGCAGAGGTTTATAACAATGGAGAGTGACTGAATATACACATATACATATACACCCATAAGCAAAATTAAAACAGTCCAACAAAAATTAAGTATGATAGATTGACCTGGTGAACAAAGGAAACCAAAAACTATATCTACCAGAGCAAAACTAATTACTGCACAAAGTTGAGAATGTTATGTTTAAGCCAACTTTTTCACTCTCCTCTTTCACTTTCATCAAGAAGCTCTTTAGTTCCTCTTTGCTTTCTGCCATAAGGGTGGTGACACCTGCATAATTCTGAGGTTATTAATATTTCTCCTGGGAATCTTGATTCCAGCTTGTGTACCCATTACCTGCAGCCATTTCCACATATGCTACCTCACTGGACCACTCTAATAAGTGAAGAGACAAACTAAAGCCCCTCAGCTGGTAAAGAGCAAAGCCAAGAATGGAAAGTTTATGCCCTCCTCGTATATCCTATGGCCTCATGTAGCTCAGATTTCTCACATTTCCAGTACAATTTATTAGGAGTTTAATAGTTGGCAATAGAGGGCCTGTAAACTTCTCTTCCAGAGAAGGCACTGGCACCCCACTCCAGTACTCTTGCCTGGAAAATCCCATGGACAGAGGAGCCTGGTAGGCTACAGTCCATGGGTCGCTAAGAGTCAGACACGACTGAGTGACTTCCCTTTCACTTTTCACCTTCATGCATTGGAGAAGGAAATGGCAACCCACTCCAGTGTTCTTGCCTGGAGAATCCCAGGGACAGGGGAGCCTGGTGGGCTGCCGTCCGTGGGGTCGCACAGAGTCGGACACGACTGAAGCGACTTAGCAGCAGCAGCAGCAAACCTCTTCATGGTATCATCTGGTCCTGCTTGTCCTCCAGTTTATTCATGATTCTGTCCTGGAGTAGAGGGTGTGAGAGCCTTCAGATGCACTTACATCCTCATGACCCATCAGCTCTGTTGTCTTTCATCCCACTTCTGCATGGTGGATCACAACCAATCGATCACCAACTCAAAAGTGCTCCTGCTCCCTCCAACGGCTCAGGGAAAAAGCCCACACCAATATTCTTGCCGGGAGAATCCCATGGACAGAGGAGCATGGTAAGCTATAGTCCAGGGGATCATGAAAAGTCAGATGAGACTGAGCATACAAAATGCATGCCACCCCACCTCTCTTCTCTCCAGTCATCTATTTATTTTAATTTTTTTATTGGAATATAGTTCCTTTACAGTGTTGTATAAGTTTCTGCTTCATGGCAAAGTGAATCAGCTATATGTATACAAATATCCCTCTTTTGGGGGATTTCCTTCCCATCTAGGTCACCACAGAGCATCGAGTAGAGTTCCCTGAGTTATATGGTAGTTTCTCATCAGTTGTATATTTTATATGCAATATCGATAGCATACATATGTCAATTCCAGACTCCCAATTCCTCCCACCCTCCAGTCATCCATTTAAGTGCCAAAATCAGTCTCTCTAGACCATCCTCCCACTCCTGTCCTTTCAGCCTACACTCACTGAAACTCCTGTCAGAGGGGATCTCCCCTACAGCTCTAACCATGGACTTTCTACAAAACGCCCTTCTTCTAGCACCTCCAGGTTGTCGGCTCATCCATGTGGCCCTCTCAAGTAAGAGCTGCTTACCTCTTGCTCCCCAGAATCTACAGCATTTGAGGAATGAGGGGTAGCCTGGGAATGAACAGTCAGAACTCTTCTTGTTGCCTGCAACCCTGCCTCCTTCATATCTCATTTCACGTTCACACTCCTGTCACTCTGTGACACTCTGTGATTCCATGTCACTATCATATAATGTTTCCCTCGACACTTTCCAGAATTCACTGAAAAGCTAAACAAGTTAATCTTTCTCTTCAGCCCTCCTCTTGGGCAAGTTTAGAGTCTATGTGGATAATCCAAAAATGGATTGAATTCCTTGACCTCCTCAATTTAAAGGCCTTTTTGTCTTATTCCATTTTGACCACACCCCACCCCATGGTCTTATTCTGAAAACTTGCCAACACCCAAAACAGCCTGAAGTCTTGAGCTCTGGTATATGACACCACGAACTTCAAGTTTTTCAAACTCTCAGTCACCATCTCCATTCCTATAGCTTCAACTATGAACTAGGCTTAATTTCTCCCCTCAGATCCACTACCTTGGAGACACTTTAATTTAGATGCCCCTGGAGCACTTAATATTTATCAGGACCCCACTGAAATTCTACATTATATAATAGTTTCAAGAATAAATTCTCTCCAGAAGTCAGCTCCTTCTTCTGATGTTCATGTTTCTCTTAGTGGTAAAACCATTCTGTTACAAAGCATTCAGTTCAGTTCAGTCGCTCAGCAGCGTCCAACTCTTTGTGACCCCATGCAGCACAGTGTGCCAGGCCTCCCTGCCCATCACCAACTCCCAGAGTCCACCCAAACCCATGTCCATTGAGTCGGTGATGCCATCCAACCATCTCATCCTCTGTCATCCCCTTCTCCTCCTGCCCTCAATCTTTCCCAGCATCAGGGTCATTTCAAATGAGTCAGCTCATTGCATCACATGGCCACAGTATTGGAGTTTCAGCTTCAAAATCAGTCCTACCAATGAACACCCAGGATTGATCTCCTTTAGGATGGACTGATTGGATCTCCTCGCAGTCCAAGGGACTCTCAAGAGTCTTGTCCAACACCACAGTTCAAAAGCATCGATTCTTTGGCACTCAGCTTTCTTTATAGTCCAACTCTCACATCCATACATGACTACTGGAAAAACCATAGCCTTGATTAGATAGACCTTTGTTGACAAAGTAATCTCTTTGCTTTTTAATATGCTATCTAGGTTGGTCATAACTTTCCTTCCAAGGAGTAAGTGTCTTTTAATTTCATGGCTACAATCACCATCTGCAGTAATTTTGGAGCTCCAAAAAATAAAGTCTGCCACTGTTTCCATCTATTTGCCACGAAGTGATGGGACTGGATGCCATGATCTTAGTTTTCTGAATGTTGAGCTTTAAGCCAACTTTTTCACTCTCCTCTTTCACTTTCATCAAGAGGCTCTTTAGTTCTTCACTTTCTGCTGTAAGTGTGGTGTCATCTGCATATCTGAGTTTATTGATATTTCTCCCTGCAATCTTGATTCCAACTTGTGCTTCCTCCAGCCCAAGCATTACATTCACCCAATTTTTCCCTGGATGAGATATTATGTATGCATGTATGTATGTATGTATTTCATAGCTTAGTCTTTAAATTAATTTTTATTGAAGTACAGTTGCTTGAAAATGTTAGTTTCTACTATATGGCAAAGTAAATCAATAAAATAGGTAACTAATGATAACCTACTGGGAATTCTAATCAGTGCTCTGTGGTGACCTAAATGGGAAGGAAATCCAAAACCTAGGGGATATATGTATACATATGGCTGATTCACTTTGCTCCACAGTGGAAACTAATATAACATTGTAAAGAATGTAACAAAACATTATATTCACTTTTGATATATCCCTTCTTCTGAAATAACTCTTGAATTCCTCTTATTTTTTTCAGTGCCACTTTTATTACTATAGTTTCTACCACCATTGACCTAGAGAGAAACAATTGTAATAACCTTCTAAAATTTCTGCCTATCTAGCACCATGATTTCCACAGTATTTCATAAATATTTGTAAAGTAAATTTATGCATGCATGCATGAACAAGTCCTCCCCAGAACTAACGAATCCTGTTGCTCTTCAAAAAGTATTGATTCCACTTTCTAAGGAACAAAATGTTCTTTAGCCAAATATTTGAGTTCTACTCTCATCTGACCCCAAACATTTTTCTAGCCACTTCTCCTTTATGCACAATTCACTTCTACTCAGATGTTTCCATAAGCCAGTGGGTGTCAAAGTATAGTCTGCAAACCAGGAACATCAGCATGTCCTTGGGAACTTGTTAGAAATGAAATTTGGGGGGGGGGACCACCCAAGACCTGCTGAATCAGAAACACTGGGTAACCTGAATGCATGGCAGTCTGAGATTATGTTTACAGCATCACATGCATGTCAATGTCATTCTCTGAACTTGTAATTTCCTCCTCTACTTTCCTTTCTATAAAGATTATACGTCTGTATTTCAAAGCTCAAATCAAACGCTATCTTTTCTCTGAAAACTTCTTTGCTCTTCCAGTAGCATCTAGTTGCTAATTCCACTTACCAGTCCCTTCTCTGAACTCCCATATAAGGTGAAGTTCTTTATAAATGTTAATGGCACTCATAGCACACTATCAATGTGTGTGTGCTCCCTTGCTCAGTCATGTCTGGCTCTTTGTGACTCCATGCGCTGCAGCTTGCCAGGCTCCTCTGTCCATGGAATTTTCTAGGCAAGAGTACTGAAGCAGACTACCATTTCCTATTCCAGGGAATCTTCCTGACCCAAGGATCAAAACTGCATCTCCTGCGTTGGCAGGTGGATTGTTTACCTTTGCATCACCTAGGAAGCCCCAATAGGTAATAGTTCACATCTACAAATAAGCAATCAATGCTGAGGCCAAAGTTTTAATGTATCAAGGTCAAAGGCAAGCTCTAATCCAGAAGAAACCATGAGATATATATGTATGTATATATTTGTCTATCTTTAGTAAAGCTGAAGCTTAACAAGCATCCTAAGAAAATCCACCTTATTAAAAGTAGAGATGGCACTTCCATAAAATACTGGTGATGGCCACTCAGCAATGGAGTTTGTGACAGCCACTGTGCTGCCTAGAAAAGAAGTTGTGGGAAGAGTCTCATGGTTAGAGTCTGTCCCCCATCCAACTGTCAGCAATAAGTACATTTGAATTTCTCACTTGTACTTGGAACAGGGCTACAGATTAAATAGATACAATTCAGCCAATATTTACAAAGCACATACTATGTGCCAGGCACTTTTTGGCTACTGAGAATCAAGCAGTGGAAAGATTTGTGAAGAATACAATCCTCATTGTAACAGGGAAAACATGACATCATCAAATAACTAAGGTGTCTGTCACATACTTGATCATTGCCTAGAGTTAGTGTATTTCTAGGACCACTCATCCCTCACTTACCTGTACTCCAGGATGGCCATTTCAGCACATCGGCATAAAGGTAGTCAAATAGATGAGTCCTCGGCCACTTATATTATAATAAAATCTTGCTATAGTTTATGTTTTATAGATATTTACCCACCAATCCTACAATTTTAGCAAGACCTAAACATGTGCTTTCTTATTTTATTAGAGAAACAATAAATTATTAGAGAACTTCCCTTTACCAATTAGTGTCATCACTTTGGCTTCCCAGGTGGCTCAGTGGTAAAGAATCCACCTGCCAGTGCAGAAAATATGAGTTCGATCCCTGGGTTGTGAAGATTCTCTGGAGAAGGGGATGACAACCTACTCCAGTATGCTTGCCTGGGAGGAGGAGCCTGGCAGGCTATAGTCCATGGGGGTCACGTAGAGTCAGACACGACTGAGCATGCACGCAAACACTGTCATCACTTTAATAGATTCAGCAGTAAAGAGCAAGGAGCAGTGGTCCCAGTACTGGAAACCAGGAAATGTAGAAAGCGGAAAAGATGCAGTGAAGCTAATGAGCATTCACAGTAACCTCTTCTTGCTTTGCAACATGGGTAACATTCCCTGATTTGGAGCTGCTTTTTTTGTTGTCTTCTTTTAGTTCATGAGTCCCAGAATGCCCCTGAGTTCAGAGGAGCATCTTGTATAAGTGTCCTGATGGTGTCCAAAAGGCAGAGGTCTCTGTCTGAGTGATTGAAGAAGTTCAAATAGAATTTT
Organism: Antilocapra americana; assembly: GCA_007570785.1. Lineage (NCBI taxonomy): Eukaryota > Metazoa > Chordata > Mammalia > Artiodactyla > Antilocapridae > Antilocapra > Antilocapra americana. The sequence continues at coordinate 8,028,081 of ML661885.1, forward strand.
TAAAAAGTCAGTCCTTCTCTGGGCAGGAGGGAGACTCTCTCAAAGGTCAATTAATAATTTCTCATATTCAAGCTTGTAAAGACCTCCTCATTACAGCTTCTGATTATATTTAGCAATTCTATGCACTCACATTAAACCAAAACAGGATAATAACAAATTTCAAACGAAGACCTTTAGAGTCAAGATCATCGATTTTACACTCAAGGCTATAAAGCAAACTCAGCTATTATTTTGTCTCTCATGTTCTAAGACCACAAAGACTAAATAAAAGCAATAATCAAGTGGATGTGGTAAACCATGGCATGGATTCAAAATCTATTCTTTCACTAAAGGTAAAATATTTACATACTAACAGTGTACAATGTTGGAACTCTTTCTAATGGGAGTTAGAAAGACTGCCTGTTCTGAAAACTAGAAAGGGGACCATCCCAATAGTCACGGTGACTGCTGAATCCCCACATGGCACACACCACCCCAAACGCCCTTAAGGAAAACAAATTCTTGAAAATAGATTCTATGATCGGCAGCATCTGGATTTCTCAAGGTTTACATGGCATTTTCTTCTCAGCAATAAGGCCTGGACATGGTATATACATTGGATATACAATAGAAAATGAATCAACATGACTTCATTTAGGGATAATTCAGTCAATTAACTATAAGACAAGATCAATTAAATCTCACCCGTCTTCCTTTTCGGCCAATAGAATCATTTCTTCATTAGCCACACTTCTACTTTTCCACTTTTGTTTTTTTTTTTAATTTTTTTAATATTAATAACAGACCTTTTTTTAAACATTAATAACTGTGCTCTTTTTATGTGGCTACTACTTCAGAGAGTATGCAAGAAAAATAATGGAAATCCAGTCAAACTGAGTCCAATTTGCAATTGGTTAGGAGCTCTCAATTTCAATGGGAAATTAGGTTAAAATTACTTGCTTTAAAATGAGCCTTGTTAATTAGTTGTAAAATTTAATTGTCCATATTTTCCCTGCTCCCAGTTACCAAGGCTAAACAAAATTTTCTTATATTTATTTGATTATTCATTTCCTCCTATTGAGGGGGGAGAAGAAAAAGGCACTTTTGAATTTAAACTTCAAAAAAATTGAAAGTTCTTAAACTTTTATAAGCACTTTTTAAAATATCACATCCAGCAGCTAGAAACTCAAAGTAAAAAAAAAAATTTCCTTTCTCCTCCCAAAGAAATGTTTTTTCCTCACTAACCAGTGTGCTATTTATAATTTTTATTCATGTATCACATATAGTCTTCAGTTATTCTAAATTCCTAAAATTTAGCCTACTAAAGTCTCACTTGAGCCAGAAAAAAAAAACCTCAAGGCATCAATTTTATTTCTAGAAATCTTATGTAATTCTTAAGCTGTCACAATCAGTTTAATTTTTGAAGAGCCATTATTAAATAAGTAAAATGAATTTAAGATACTCATTCAATGATCTGTTGTCTAAGTAAGCTATTGACTACACTGTTATTATCTGGGACTCAAATAAATGGCCTCTCTCACATCTTGCAAATGACACTAAACAAACAATTGAGTTTTCAGTCGAACAAACTGCTAGAAGCCAAGAGAACAGGGAAAATAAAGAACATTCCATTCTGTTCTTGTAGAAGGTAGTCAGGAGGAGTGTTAGCGATACTAGATGGTGCTAACGTGAGTGAGTGAGTGAAAGTCGCTCAGTTGTGTCCAGCTCTGTGACCCCATGGACTGTAGCCCACCAGGCTCCTCTATCTATGGAATTCTCCAGGCAAGAATCCTGGAGTGGTTTGCCATTTCCTTCTTCAGGGCATCTTCCTGACCCAGGGATCAATCCCTGTATCTGAGCCACCAGGGAAGCCCAGTACTGGTTTAATTCAATTCTATTCTATTTTATTTCATTCAAATGGTGGCACATATTCAGCACCTCCTGTTTGTAGGGACCAATACAAACATCACATCACAACTGACGTTAAGAGACCTAGACTTGGAAAAGACTTCAGAAATCATCTATCTAGTCTGCTGGGCTTCAAGCTGTATCCCAAGGCAATACTTGAAGAGTCTTGAAAGATGCGACAGGAAGGCTGGACCACGCAGCTTCTGGATGCACTCTCTTCCCTCTTCTGCAGAACGTGCTTTGCTTTTAACTGTCACATATTGAAATGCCAAGTATGACTTTAGTTCTAAAATGTTACTGTTACTAAAAAAAAAAAAAAAAATTGAAAAAATACCTAATTTAACCCATTTCCCAAAATGTACAGATGAGGAAACTTAGACTGGAATTTAAGTCACTGCTGAGGGATTCGTAAATAATTTATGGTAAAATAAGAAGCTCCAATGAATGTGATTTCCACAGAGTCACAGAGCCTAGATCAGGGCCTTGTAAGGGTTAAATTGAAAAAACAAAAAGATTTGAAGTGATGATACAGGAAGGTAGAGATAGATAGACAGATAGATAGATAGATATTAATAGATAAATTATATTCAAGAGATTCTATCTTCTAGGGGCTTCCCAGGTGGCACTAGTAATGAAGAACCTGCCTACCAGTGCAGGAGACATAAGAGGTGCAGGTTCAATCCCTGGGTCAGGAAGATCCCCTGGAGGAGAGCATGTCAACCCACTCCAGTATTCTTGCCTGGAGAATCCTATGGACAGAGGAGCCTGGCCAGTGGCAGTTCATAGGGTCACACAGAGTTGGACACGACTGAAGCAACTTAGCACATGCATTTCATCTTCTTCTTTATAGCACATTTCAAGAGCCCCATTCACAGAAAACGCATGCGTGCACACTCAATTGCTCAGTTTGATCCTTCTGATATCGCTTTGCAACTTCATGGGCTGGAGCCCACCAGGGGCTTCTTTGTCCATGGGATTATCCAGGCAAAAGTACTGGAATGAGTTGCCATTTCCTCCTCCAGTGGATCTTCCAGACCCAGGGATTGAACTCACATCTCCTGCATTGGCAGATGGATTTTCTACCACTGAACCACCTGGAAAGCCCCAGAGAAAACACAGGATGGAAACATTATATCAATTGCATATATTCTTAGACTTACTCCTAGCATTAAGAAAGGTAAAATGAAAGAAATAAAACAAGTATAGCATATGAGATTCAAAGTTTTTAATTTACTAGGAAAGCAAAGAGAAAGCCTCCTAAAGAAAATAAGAAATGGTGTGTATACTGGTTGTATTACAAATTAATGGAGAATTATTAAATGAGGCCTGAAAGCTGAACTGAAGGTAAAAATGGGGACCAGAGTGAGAAAGAGAATTTAAGAGGAAAATAATATTAATGGCCAAAATAATAATAATAACCAAAATATAAGTGAAAATCGATTGTGCACATATCAATACATACTATCTTTAAAAAAATTTTTGTCTGTATATATTGTACGTTTTTGATATTTTGCATTCCAGACCACTTTAATGAGCTACTACCAGAAAAACATGTACATTCTGCTGTTTCTCCAGTTGAAATGGGCATACACAACATCTAATGGTGCTGATGGAACTTTATGATGTATTTGGCTGGATGATAGATGCATTTCGTATCAGAAGAACAAAGAAAAGCTATGTAACTCATGCTGGGACATCGAACCTTGGACGTTAATCTTTTTAGCCTGAGTTAAGTAGCTTCATTTCCCCAAGTAAATAAAACCAACAGAAACACTAAAATCTTACCCTACATTTTTCTGCATGCTTCAAAGAACAAAAACACCATCATCAATATGCATAATTCAAATCAACCTAAAGTAAATTCGATATGCTCTTCACAGTGAGCAAACCTGAGATTTCAAAATATCATGAAGTAACAAATATGAAGATACAGCAATGTGGTTTATTATCCACACCTACCCATTTTCTCACCCTGGCATCAGTCATAACTTCCATCTACCTGACTCGTATCTTTCAAGTAGATGTATCGATGATTGCTAATAAAATAATGATCTTCATTTTCCCTAGTTACCCTCCTTTCACCATGAGATGATCTTGTTCTGAAATACACAGTAGAGGTAAATAAGATGGTAACAAAACATTAAGAACACTAAAGGTGGTACCACAACAAGGAGGTGAAATGAAAGAAAAGGGTTTTTATTTATTTTTTTTAGAAAAGGGGTTTTAAATAAATTATAGCTTTAATTCTAGATTTATACAATATGAAATTGTAGAGGAACATTGAAATGAAATGTTACACCTGATGAACACTATGCAGCAGAGGGAATTCAAATATACACTGCAATATGTTAGTTTATACTATAGGAGAGAAAAAGCAAAAGACAAATTATGAGCATCACAAAGGCACACAGCTCACTTTAAGTAACTGAAAACAATTGATGAAAGTTATTCATAATTATTGTAACTCTATGTCTCGGTTGCTGAGCATGCCTTAGTGACCTATTTAGTTTAAGGCCAGATTGATATTTAATACCACTGTAGTGACTTATCTTGTTAAGATGGACTAAAATGGGATCATCCAAAAAGTTTCTTCAAATTGCAAATCTTTATTTTTTCTGAGACCTTCCTTTAATAACTACACATGCTTTAGAGAATAGCAATATTTCAATACATGACATTGTGTCACATACACACACACTTTTGTTGTGAAAAAGCACATATTAAGTCTACTGGAGAGGAATTCTCTATAGAAATATTTCTATATAGAAATATAGAATTTCCCCCACCTATCCCTAGCTCAAAGTTTTAAGTAAAAGTTTAATAAATCCTCTTTTGAATCAAGAAACTTTTTTCTAATATCTTTCAGGAAACTTTTAATTTCCTATATATCTACAGTTCTCTAGTCAACTGCTCAGATAATACAATGCATGTTCATTAAATTCATGGCACCAAGTTGGTCATACTGCCTAATACTTCGAGAGACAGTATTATCACTTCAAATGATCTCAACATCTTGTAGAGATCAGAAACAAAAGGTAAAAAAAGAGAAATTGAAATTCAGAAGGCAAAGCCAGTTTCACAGAACTAGATGTGGGCATGGGGAATAAGCAAACAGGTAAAGACTGTGGTAGAACTTTATCCACAGTATTGGAGAATTATAAACTGAATGACATGATAAGGAATGTAGGAATCATTGAGTATTCTGTTATTGCAAATGGCCAGGATTGGGATCTCCATATCAAGAGGATATTGAAAAACTCATCCTTTAATAGGAGAAATATCTACGCCAGGGATGGGCAAACATAGCCTGCCTGCCAAATTCAGTCCGCTGCCTGCTTTGTAAATGAATAAAGATTTATTGGATACAGTCATGTTTATTCAGAGAAGGCAATGGCAACCCACTCCAGTACTCTTGCCTGGAAAATCCCATGGACGGAGGAGCCTGGTGGGCTGCAGTCCATGGGGTTGCACAGAGTCAGACATGACTGAAGGGACTTAGCAGCAGCAGCAGCATGCTTATTCATTTTTGTACTGTCTTTGACTGGCTTTCCCAGTGGTTCAGACAGTAAAGAATCCACCTGCAACGCAGGAAGACTGTGGTACTATCCCTGGGTTGGGAAGATCCCCTGGAAAATGGAATGGCTACCCACTCCAGTATTCTTGCCTGGAAAATTCTGTGGACAGAGGAGCCTGGCAGGCTAGAGTCCATAGGGTCACACAGAGTCAGACATGACTGAGCAACTAACACATACTCACATCCACAATGCCACAATTTGTGTTAGAAAAAGAAGATATATACAAAAGTATGGTCACAAAAAACTGAAGGTATGACATGGTTCTTCCTCCCATTTTCAGTTTCCCAAATATGACTGTGGGCAATGGAGCTTAGTTGAAATTACCTGTGAGGTCTAGAGAAGATGGGAGACTGTGATTTCCCTGATGGTCCACTGGTTAGGACCCTGCACTCCCAATGCATGGGTCATGGGTTCATTACTCGCTCAAGGAACTAAGATCCTGTATGCTGCATGGCATGGCCGAAAACAACAGAAAAGCAAAAACAAAACAAACAAGAGCACGCTCACTTTATTAAAAAAAAAATGGAGGAAGAGATTTATTTATGTCCAATAGCAATTGCCTTAGGAGAATAAGAAGTAATTTCCTACACACTAAGACTGCCAGGCCTAACTCCATGGGAGAAAGGATCTTATGTCTCCTATTTTCTGCCAAGTAATCCTTCAGATTAAAGTCAAAATTGTTAAACAACAATAAACCCATACTATACAAAAAAGTTGTTCTTTTCTATTTAGGGTTCTTTAAAATATAAGTCACTGTAAAATGTTGTAATATTTTCTTTCCTTGTTAATCACACTGACTTTGACAGATCTAGATTGCTGTTAACAGTTAAATTATTTCTTCTGCCCTTTCATCCCGAGAATCCTGTGATTCTGTATTCCAGTCGGCCTGAGCTTCAGACACTTTAAAGCACGTAAATAAATAAGTTGATTCCCTTTGTTTACATGTCCCTGTTTAACTGACATCAGCAATTAACTTCATTCTTATTCTCTAAGAATTTATTAGATCCCATGAACTGAGAGAGTTCACAGTTCAGTTCAGTTCAGTCGCTCAGTCAGGTCCGACTCTTTGCAACACCATGAACCGCAGCACACCAGGCCTCCCTGTCCATCACCAACTCCCAAAGTTTACCCAGACTCGTGTCCATTGAGTCGGTGATGCCATCCAACCATCTCATCCTCTGTCATCCCCTTCTGCTCCTGCCCTCAATCTTTCCCAGCATCAGACTCTTTTCAAATGAGTCAGCTCTTCGAATCAGGTGGCCAAAGTATTGGAGTTTTAGCTTCAGCATCAGTCCTTCCAATGAACACCCAGGATTGATTTCCTTTAGGATGGACTAGTTGGATCTCCTTGCAGTCCAAAGGACTCTCAAGAGTCTTGTCCAACACCATGGTTCAAAAGCATCAATTCTTCAGCTCAGTTTTCTTTAGAGTCCAACTCTCACATCCATACATGACCACTGGAAAAAACATCGCCTTGACTAGATGGACCTTTGTTGACAAAGTAATGTCTCATCCATTTTTGTCCTAAGTACATTCTTAACCTCCAATCAGTATATTTTCTCTTTAGCCCATCAAGGCTTGATATATCATTTCGCGCAATGTAATTTCACATAAACCATACATGACCTTTAACATGCCAATGACTGCATCAAATGTTATGGTAAGTTTTTAAATGACTGAATTATTTGGGGACCACTGTAAAAATGTAAAATAACAAAAGGATGTGAGGAAAACAAATGAACTGCTTAACAAAAAGGGTTAAAAGTATTTTTTTTTTCTCCCTTGTGCCTGGGAAGACACACAGCCTCTCTGTGTCTTCCTAGCCTCTGTTTTGCCTGGTCTTTTTATTATGTAATATGACATAATCTACAAAAAAGCAAACTATCTTAAGAACTATATCTTTACATCATCATCCATTCCCCAAGCCCCACAAATTCAATTCTAGAAACAGAGAGAAATGTACACTTTTATTGTATGCTTTCCTGAAGGGAAACAGACTTGACCGGTGGTAAGCCACACACACACACTCACGCTGAGCTCTTCGCCTGAGCTCTTCCAACCTCCGAAGCCCCTAGCTCTGCCCCTCTGACCACACCCTCTCCAGGCAGCCTCCCCATTCTGCCCAGTCTCTCTTCTTCCATCAGCTGCCCTACACGTGGTCCTCTCTGCCAACTGCCTCTGGGAGGTGTAGCCATGCCTTACACTCTGATTCTTCCTTACCAAGCTGGAAAATACACTTCGAGGTATATTTCAATTTAACTCAAAAATCAAAAATCATGGACTTCCCTGGTGGTTCAGCAGTTAAGAAATCCCCTGCCGATGCAGGGGACGTGGGTTTGATCCCTGGTCAGGAAAGAGCCCACACGCTGCAGGGCAACTAAGCCCATGAGCCACATCTGCCCTGTGGTGCACGTCCCTGTGCTCTGGAGCCAGGGAGCCACAAGTACTGAGCTCACGCGCTGCAGCTACTGAAATCCCTCATGCCCTAGGGCCCACGTTCTGCAAAAAGAGAAGCCACCACAGTGAAAAGCCTGTGCACTGCACCTTGAAAGCAGCCCCCAAAATCCTCAGCTAGAGAAAGCTTGCACACAGCAATGAAGACCCAGCACAGCCAAAAATAAGCAATTTTAGAAAACATTAATAAAGTACATATAATCTGTGCTCAAAGTTGATGGCTAAGTGCTAGGGGAAAAAAAATCAGTTGAGTAACAAAGGGCCTTTGCATAATTTTGGCTCTAGAAGAGGGCTGGGGTGTACATGTTTCCCTGCTCAGTCATGTCTGACTCTGTTGAGACACCATGGACTGTAGCCCACCATGCTCCTCTATTCATGAGATTTTCCAGGCAAAAACACTGGTGTGGGTTGCCATTTTTCTAATCCAGGAGATCTTTCCTTTCCAAGGATCAAACCTGCAACTCTTGCACCTCCTGTGTTGGGAGGTGGATTCTTTACCACTGTGCCACCTGGGCTGTGAAAAATAAATGTGTCTTGTTTAAGCCCTGGTCTATGTTGCCCTGCTATAGCAGCCCAAATAGACTAAGACAAAGAACATGCAATATGGTTAAAGGAAAAAAAACAAAGAAAGAAAAGGTTGGGTGCCAAAGATATAATTAAACGTTGTAGAAGTACTCAGAAATAAATAACAAATTTTTAGTGGGGGGTGGGGGGTGGGGCTAGGAAATGACTGTGAGAACAAGACATTTAAGCTATCAGCCCAATTTCAATGAGCATAAAATGCATTTCAGACTGAAGAGAGATGATAAACACAGGCAGATAAATGTGAAAGCACATTATGTGTTTGGGGAATATCATACTGACATTAAGATAACAGGAAAATAAAGAGCAGAGGGAAATGGGAGGATAGTGGGAAATGAAATTGGGAAGTGACTTGGAGTCCATTCAGTCATTAAGCACATAATAACTGGGTGTCTACAGCATGGCAACCATACCGTGTCAGGCACAGGGGTACATGACCAGTCAAGGCACACAACACAATTTCTCCTCTCGAGTGATTGTGTTAAAACATAATGCCAGGAACAAATCATTGTAAACTCTGACAAGCAAATGAAGGAGAGGTTAGTAGTGTGGAATCATATTGTATGGGGACCTAGCTTATCGGCAGCTTGGGTAAAAGCTTCTTTGAAGAGGGATATTAGAGTGAAGATCCCAAGGATTATATTTCATCACAAGAAGAGATGAGATGACAAGAAAGTATTCCAAAGAGCATCAAAAGGGAGTTTCCAGATGATCCAGTGGTTAGGAACTGGCACTTCCAATGCAAGGAACAGGGTTCTATACCGGGTTGGGGAACTAAGATCCCACATGTTTCATGGCCAAAAATAAATTAATTAATTAATTTCTGTATACTTAAAAACATAAAGATATGAAAGCATAAAACTAAGTAAACAGGAAAGAAATGATGTGCTGTCCCAAGTCTACCATCAGAGGATCGGGAATCACTGAAGGTGATGGGCAGTACTGATTTGAAAATGAAACTTTTTCCTGGACCAGGGAAGTCTACTAGGCTAAGGACTTGGCATACAGAGATGTGTTTCTAGAAAAAGAAAGATTGAATCAGCAATACCTGAATCATGCTTACAGAGGTATATATTGTCAGCATCATCTAGATAGACAGGGGGAGAGAGTCACTCTTTCATTCTCTGCAGATCTCCTGCAGTCATAGCATACCTCCAGCCACACCAGTTTGCAGCCATAGTTTAATGTAATGGTTGACCAGTACTTCCACACAGTCTGGATGTTTTTGATACTCTTTCTAAAACAAAAGCATTAGTACCTCATTGCCTGTGATCTTTTTATCTTGCTCTCTCTATCATTTCATTGGGCTTCCCTGATACCTCAGTTGGTAAAGAATCTGCTTGCAATGCAGGAGACCCCGGTTTGATTCCTGGGTCAGGAAGATCCCCTGGAGAAGGGATAGGCTACTCACTCGAGGGTTCTTGGACTTCTCTTGTGGCTCAGCTGGTAAAGCGTCCACCTGCAACATGGAAGAACTGGGTTCGATCCCATTTCATTAAGCTCCTTCAGCCTCTTGAAAAAATCAATCTTTATGTTTGGCAATATATCTTTTGCTTGTTTTGGGGGATGGTGGCAGGTCCATTACATTTTCTGGCAGCCATCCTCAGTCAAAATTATTTACCAGAATATATAATAATGGCAAAAATAGAGCCTGAAATTGAGGGCATTTGCAGTATGGTACAGTGATCCTCATTGGCTGAGACAGCAAGTCTAGCCCAGTTTGTCACATTAGCTCTTATTGGCTGAGAAACCCTGCCAGCACACAAAGCACGGAAACAACTCCAGTCTATGGTTGCACTGTACATGAATGAATATGCATATAGGTTACTTTTATTGTAGAAAAAAATACTTAGAGACAAATAGTACTATAATATGTCAGGTCCTTATAACAAGGACACTCAATTGAACATATATTTGTGTGAACAGTTTGTAATGATATGATCCTATGGTTTTTTAATGGTTGGCAATATTTTTTTTTTTTTTTGCATTTAGGAGAACGTGTTTTGGTATACACAACAAACATGAATACATTAGTAAGGTCAGCTATAAAAGGATAATGCTGTCTTCTTGCAATTACAGAAATGACAGCTCCAAGTTGAGAAAAGATTCTTGCAGGAAAAGAACGTCATGGTGTCACTCCTGATAACTTCTGTTACAAGATCTCCTCCTCAACTTAATAACATTACAATGAGCAAACACATATGCAAATGTGATAACTAATAATCAGAGGCAGAGTAACACATGACCAAGTGAGATTCACATTCAGGGAGGGAGGTAGAATATAAAGGCTTTGAATAAAGAGAGAACAAAAAATGAGATAACAAAACAAGGAATGACTTGAGTGATAAATAGAGATGAATTCACAGAGCTTGAGATCTTGGAAACTCTAGGAGGGGAGGGGTGTGCAGAACACTAGCTTGTTCATTTTCACTAAATGAACAAACTCTAGACAGAGAGGCAATGGAACTCATTCAGTTGGTGGCTTTTGTTAACTGTCGTAGACTATGGCAACTGTGGCAAATGCACTCCTTTGGACTGCTCCTGCTACCCATTGACGTAGCCAAAGAAGTCCAAGTCAGGCCAGGAGACTTAGGAAATTAAGGCAATAATAGATGTGTTTGGGGGGGCAACATCCAGCTTCAGCGTGGAAAGGGGAGTTAAGAGAGGGCAAGAATGGAATGCAAAGAGCTGACTCTTTTTGGAAAAGACCCTGATGCTGGGAAAGATTGAAGGCAGGAGGAGAAAGGAAAGACAGAGGACAAGGTGGTTTAATAGCATCACTGCCTCAATGGACGTGAGTTTGAACAAGCTCTGGGAAATAGTGGAGGACAGGGAAGCCTGTTGTGCTGCAGTCCATGGTGTCACAAAGAGTCGGACATGACTGGAGACTGAACAACAACAAAGAATGGATTAAAGGAAGCCAGTAAAGAGATTAAGACAGCAGCCTAAGATGGCTCCTTAGGAGAGATCATTTCATGTCCTGATAAATAGTTCTAGGCTTATCTTGTCACTCGTGATGGGTCATTTTGAAATTCCACTGTACAACAAACCCGGGAAATTTTCTTCCAGACTCTACTGAAGGTCAAGACAAAACACTTACTTCTTTTCCCTACTCCACACTACTTCAGTCCGTTGCCTTCTGACAACCCCACCCATGAGTAGACTCACATCCTCTGCTGCCCTTCCACTACCTGCTTTCAGAGCTGCCTCTGCCAGTGCTCAGAGTGCCAACTTGATGGGCAGCCCTGGCACTCAGCTCTCAGGTAAGCAACAAGCAATGATCAAATGGCTTGTGTGTGTATTTCGCATTGTACATTGTTATCTCACACCTCCTAACAATAACTCTTCAGAGAAAACCATATGTCCACTCCTCAGATGCAAAAAGGGATCATTCAGGAAGTAAAAAGACCTGGTTTATGTCACACACAGCTAGTCAACAACTGGGCTGATTTGAACCCAGGTCTTCTCTGACCTCAAAGTCCTGGACCTTCTCACGGCACTGTGCTGCCTCCTAGTGGAACATCTGCCTTTGACCCAGTTTTGTAGTTCACAATACCAAGTAAGTCATTATTATTATTTCTTTCTCTGATGGACTCCTCAGTTTAAAATCACTGGTGGCTCAGAAGGTAAAAAATCCACCTGCAAGGCAGGATACTAGGGTTGGGAAGATCCCCTATAGAAGGAAATGGCAAATCACTTCAGTACTCTTCCCTGGATAATCCCATGGACCGAGGAGCCTGTCAGGCTGCAGTCCACAGGGTCGCAAGGAGTTCGCACAACTGAGTGATTTTTCACTTTCACTTCTCTTGAGTTTATTTTTTACATTCTTATTGGAGTAAAGTTGATTTACAGTACTGTGGTAGTTTCAGGAGTACAGAAAAGTGAATCTGTTTTACATACACCCACTCTTTTTTAGATTCTTTTCCCGTATAGGACATTATAGAGTATTGAGTAGAGTTCCCTGAGCCATACAATAGATCCTTATTAGTTATCTATTTTATATATAGTAATGTGTATGTGTCAACTCCAATCATCCAATTTACCCTCCTCCCCATATTACTTTTAAACTGCTTTGAAAACAAAAAGAAGATTGATATCCTGTTCCCTATATAGGGCATACTGTGGACCCTAAAAGAGGATATATTGTTTCCTTATATATTCAGTTATTTACCATTGCCAAGGGAAAGTTGATCAATAAGCTGTCTACATCAAGGCTTATAGTCGGATTTTGTAGGAAATAGGTCATATTTTTTTTATAATTCTAAATTACTCTATTACCCCCGCTATTGATAGCAGCAGGAAGTATATCAAATGAAGATCACTGGACATGGCTTAATAAAATGAGCATGGGTCGTTAGGCTTCCGTGGTAACTCAGTCAGTAAAGACTCTTCTTGCAATGTGGGAGACCCAGGTTCAATTCCTGGGTAGGGAAGATCCTCTGGAGAAGGGAATGGCAACCCACTGCAGTATTCTTGCCGGGAGAATTCCATGGACAGAGGAGCCTGGTGGGCTACAGTCCATGGAATCGCAAAGAGTCAGACACAACTGAGAAACTAACACACTCAATAAATAGAGGATGGAAAATAAAAGCTCAAAATAGCAATATTACTAAAATAATAATACGACCTACTATCTTCCAAGAACATTCAGAAGTTGAATCTTTTACTCTCCTAGCAGGCCAGCAGTACTATCTATTTTATATATGAGAAACCCAAGGCCCGGAGAAGTTAGGAACCTGTCCAAGGACACACAGCTCATGAATCCAGAAGCTTTGGTTATAACCCAAGGTTACCTTACTTCAAGACCCTTGCTTTTCCTACTATGCAACTCTAGCTCCCTAGTTAGAAACCTCTCTTCTATAGATTAAAGAAGTTTTCAAATTTATTTATATAAAGCACTACAAGAAGTACAAGGGGGAAAACAAAGATGAAGAAGACAAAAATAAATGATAGTGTGTCCCCTCCAAAACTCAGTACACAGGAAAGTCTCTAAAATATTTTTTAAGTCTTTCTTATTTTAGTGGTCTATCCATCTTTTAAATTTTTATTTCCCATATGCTAACAAAGGGTACTTTTCTCATTATATGCTTCTTATTTTCAGTTAAACAGGCCACCAATTCAAAGTCATCATTAAAATTTTTAACTTGACTTTTCTATACATATGTCTATGTATGTATAGGTATTCATAGGTGTATATATATATATTGATGTCTATATATGTATCTATAGGAAGAGATATACATATGTGGATCTATACACCCTACCTATAGATATAGATATATAGAGATCAGACATGAACTAGTTAATTTTTAAGGAATTCATAAATCAAGACAACAATCTTCTTTTGAAAAAATGTATTCTTTATGTCAGTCGGGAAACTGAAGTGTACAGCCACTTTTGTTTTATGTGGTCAGATGAATGGATTCAGTGCTATTAACGTGTAAGACGTTTTCAGTATTACTTTATTTTTTCATTCAGTTCCCTAGTTTTGGAATCATATTTCACTCAGAAATATGCACAAGTCAAGTTGATATGTTCTATTTTTATTTCATTTTCTTATACATTCTGTTTTTAATTAACAAAGTACCAGAACAGCCTCCCACATGATCTATCACAGTTAGACTTGATCCTTTTTCCAAAATGATGACGGAAAAAAACAAAAATAACAACTTCTATATCCAGATTATGTTGCAAACATAGGTAGTAATTTTGATTACTGAAGACATATGTCAACTGAAAATAAGGCCAAGATGATTAACTCATTTTATCTTAACCACCAAATTGTTGCTGTTGTTCAGTCACCCAGTCATGTTCACCTCTTTGCAACCCCATGGACTGCAGCACATCAGGCCTCCCTGTCCCTCACCATCTCCTGAAGTTTGCCCAATTTCATGTCCATTGCATTGGTGAGGCCATACAGATAGTAATTTTGATGACAGAAGACATATGCCAACTGAAAATAAAATCAAGATGATTAACTCATTTTATCTTAACCACAAAATACCAGCCATAAAACAATAACCAGCACTCACAAATGACTAGTCCTGGGTTTGAGCTGGTGACCTGAAAGTCAGAGGCTTTTTACTTCCCCTTCCTGAAGCCAGTCCCTAAAGTCATGAACTGCCCCTAGTCTGAACATCACCAGAGCAGTAACGGGACACATAACAAAGCAACAGACAGTCTTCAGATTTCTAGACATAATGTTGAACTACGTGGTGTTTTCTTTTTGGTCTTCCTTTCCTTTCTAGTTTGACAGTTTAAAAAAAAATCATTCTACAGCATTCTGTTTAGATGCTCTAAGTTGAATTTTTGCAGGGCCCTCCAAAAGTGTTTCAAATGAAGGAGAAATGAGTCCTTGCCTGAGAGCCTTTGCAGAGTAATGCGGTCCCCAGAGAACCCGAGCTACACTCAGACACAAATGCTCAGCGAACTGTCTCCTAACGGCAGGGGTGGCCTAGCTCCGGTATAAATGTAAAACCCCATGAAAGCTAAAAGTAAAGGGAACGTAGAAAAGTAACGTCATGTGTTCTCCATTTGGGGCTTTAGAAGTGCGCGGCAAGATTTCCCCTTGGGATCGCTCCACTTTGTAGTTTGTTTCTCTGTATGTCCTACCTCATTACTTTCTTTCAGACACCTGAACTACTCGTTTCCTTAACTGGAGCTATGCTCTTAAGCGCTACCCCCCAAATCCTTCATTGCGGAGAAGGTCAGTATATAGCAGATAGAAACCTTCAGGGGGAAAAATCCGATATCAACTGGTGGTATAATCCCCAAGGGGAAACAGACTTTAGTTGAACAATCAGAAACCTGGCTTGCTGTATGGTGTTTACACTGCTGCTTGCTAATGGATCACCATAAAGGAAGCAAAAGGGCTCTTAGACCATTGAGTAGGCTATCATGGGAGTCTTCTGAGTGTGCCTTTTTTATTTGCTGCAGTCAGGTTAATGAGCTCACCAGCCCACTTGATGTTGAGGACTTTGTAACAAAGCAATCTCTCATTAAATGCTGCCTGGCACCACTCTCTTGAAGCAAAGGGACATTCAGATTATTGAATGCCTTTGTACTCCTCATTCCTACCAGGCAGTGGAGTCCAGCAGTGGCATGGGTCCCACACACTTCCTGGCAGGCATCCAGTCAGTCATCCGCCTGCCCTCTTCAAACTGCGTGGGCATTTGCCAATCTAAGCAGCACTGGTAGGCAAACAAGCATGGCACACGACTCCTTTGGCTGGGAGCCAAATGTGCAGCTGAACAATCTAATTTGTTTCTACTGTAGAGAGAAACATTCTTCCCCATTCTTTCCTATTCAGTTGAATTTACATGTAAAAGTTTTGTTATGGTACAAAGGAATGTGCATTTATCTACATTTCCTTTCTGCTTTTACACCTTTTTGGACTTAACAGTGCAGGTCATGATTTTGTCTGTGGCTTTATTTTAAGTGCCTCCTGGCTGACAGTTTCTTCAATGAAATGACCCCGGAGTGTTATCAGCTAGCTAGCAGGTGTGTCTCTATGCAGAATCTTGCAGACAGAAGTGCATCTTGGGTAAAGAGCAATCTATGCAGAAGCCAGCTTTTTTCAACATTACTCATGAGATTTAATGGCTCACTGTCATTTTTAAAAAAAAGCTAAATAGATTTTTTTTCAGTTTTGATATTTTTGTAGAGAGTTGATAATGCCCTGAGGCATACTGACCTCAAATGGGATCACATAATTATTTTTTAAATGCCTCTTATTATATTTTAATAAACAGTTGTCCTTTGCTACAATAATTTCTCTTTCCAAGCTAATAATTACTTACTTTAAAAATGTTGAGAGCACATAGAATAGACGCTTAAAAATTAAGTATAATTTTGGCTCTGGTGTTACATTTAGGCATAGAAGAACATGTAGGGGTATTTTGAGATAAATAAAGCTATAACCATAACTATACATTCTTAGTCTATTCAATTTTCAAATAAATATGAAGCTTATTTCACTATTTTAGAATAGCTCTTTGGAAAAAGTAATTATAATAACCTTAAAAAGCCAGAACATTTTGGAAATTTTCCCAAAGAGGCTTGTCTATCAAATCAGGTAAAAAGAATCTCCTATACTCCTACATTTGAGAACATAAACAAGACTATGAAATGCAAATTCAAAACTGCTCCCTGAGAAAGAGTCACAATTTAAAACCAAACCAGAAAAAAACTAAAATAAAAATGTGTAGTTTGAATGCACAGCAAAAGAGCTGTCAGGAAGAAAATAGTCTTAAAACTAGCACACTCTTCTTCATGTTTTTAAATATTAGAATGGGGAAGAGAGTGACTTAACAATATTAATTTGTTTTTTTCAGACTATGTCATATTTCTATTTATATCATGTCATTTAAGAAATAACAGTATTGTGAAGTATAAACCCAAAACCCTGCTCTATAGGTCATTTATACTGCTTACTACAGAGTTTGATATACATGTTTACAGTTTGCTTACATAATGTAAATTCAAATGCTTCTAAATTTTTTAAGTATTTGCTGTGTTTAGGTAACACAGGTAACAAATGCAGTGTTTATTAAATGTTTCCTATATTTAAATTTATAATAATTTTTCAAAAAAACATTTTCATTTCACATTATTATAGATTAATTTTATATCTGGTTCTAGGTATTATCTGTTACAAGTATGGAGTAAATCTTTGTTAAAAAACACATCTAGCTCTTAACTAAGTCATTAATTTAGCATCACTTGCTATATAGTCTTTATGAATTGTTGGCTAAAGAGCAATATGAAACAGAAAAATCACATTAATAGTCTAAAATATCTGTGATCATTATTTTTAAAAAAGAGTAGACTTGGATAAAATGTACACTACCTGCAATAATTTTTCCTAAAGGAGGGGATGAAGGAATTTTAAAAACACAAACTGTAGGCAGCAAGGTAAAAAAAAAAAAAAAAGCCTAAGAACAGTGAAAATGAGTTGGTAGGTAGATGGAGCTTTTCTTACTAGATGAGTGTTCTGTGTTGTTCTTAAGGATGTTTCAGAGTGATGGAAGTTTATTCTATTTTCCACCTATATGTGTATATGTATACATATATATATTCACATCTTAGGTCAGTCTGGATGTTTGAAGACTTGAAAACAAAGCATTCATCCAATGGTCTAAATAGACTGAGTAAGCTAACCACATACTTTGCTAAACTACAGACAGGCTATCTACAACATTTCAAGGAAATCTGTCTTACTAATTTCTAAAGTAGCTTAATTCTCTATTACTATGACCCAGGTAATTGCTATCATCTTTACTTGTACAAAAATCTATGGAAAATTGAGAAATGTCTCAATCACAAAATATTGCTGTTAGTATTAATCTAATAGAAACAGTTTGTGATTTTGGAGTATTTATAGGGCAACTGATTCATTTAAAAATATAACCATGTAACTATCTTTGAAAAATTGCACAAATGTTAGAATATGACTGATTCATGTGAAATATGATTGAAGAAAATGCATATAAATTCCTTACACTTTCCAAATATTCATGTCTTTGTTATTATCTCAGCTGATTTTAAAAAGCCTTACAATATTATAATTTGAAGATAGTCCTCTTGTCCTATATTTAGTCACTAAATTTTTGCTTTTCTAAAATAATGAATAACTAAGGAATCTACATGTATGTGAACACGTATAACCAGATAATAGAACACAGCTTACTCTGTTAGATGCTGGCCAATACTTACATTTAATTTTTCGAAAGGGTCACCTTTTAAAAGAATCAAGTTAATAACAAAGGTATACATACATAAACATATTTTGTGTGTATGCCCAAATAGTCTACTATCAAAATAACAATTTACAATTAAAACCATGGATAATGGCAATATTTTAAAAACCAGAATCGGAGCCTGTCTTAAATGATTCAGATAAGCAGGTTGGTTGGCTAAATGCTCGGCAAGTAGTCTTCAATTTTTTATCTAGCTATTTATAGAAAGCTGCAGAAACAGCTGAGCTGAGTGAAGTGATGTCACATTTGCTGATGGAATGGTTTGTTCCAGAGCACGCCCAGAGGCTGCGTGAGTCTACTTAAGGTTTGGTAAGCAACCCTAAGCAGTGAGAAGGTGTAAACATGGGCATTTTCCAGCCCCACCAATCAATATTGCATTGACGACTTTCTACTGACCTTTAACCCCACAAGGAATACCAATAGCACCATACTGAATCTTCCTTCTTCAAGGGCTGCCTAGCATAAGCTACCAATTTTGCAATCGATCAAAAGTCATCTCTGTGAATAAAGCTTGAGATTTCAGGCAACAGCAAGCAATTTTTGAAAGGTCAGGACTGGGTTTTTATTTGCTTGACCTGTGCTTTCAACTTGTATCATAGTTCTTTATAACCACTAAAAGTAGTACGAAAATTTCAGATTTTTTTTCCCCATGTATTTTTAGTAAGCCTTTGGGCATTTTCACTGTCCCTAAAAGAATATGGTTGCATGGCAACCTTCACAGTTGCTATGGAGACTCCATGTGTAAGCAGCTGCTGCAATCAGCATTAACTCCAGGCTTGCAGGTTTGTCATTCCAATACATAGGGAGGGGAAAGCAAATAGGACAGCACATTGCCGTAAAGGGGAAGTCACCTAGATAATGTCACTCACAAACATATGTTCCACAATTATTCTTTCCACTGTTTTATTGCTGCAATTATAGCTAAACTAAGATTACAAAATTATATGGTTTTAATTTGCCTCTATTGACTATGTTTCACTTCCATTAAAATTAAGTCTGAACCCATTTACGTGGAAAACTGCTGGCTTTCTGGAAAATTTTTTTTTTGCTTTCTCATTTAATGTCAACAGGAAAAAAATAATCAATGCCCATGGAAACCTTTGTGTGAAGCAAGCAACTTAGCCAAAATATAAATTAATGCAACATGGACAGCACAGCCCCATCCCGAAGTACCATACAGAGTTGTGTCAAGACAGACTACAAAGATGCTTCAGATGACACTGATCTGAGTCTTTAAAATGTAAGCAGAAAGGCCAGTTAAGCCATCTTAAGCTTCTATCCTCCACTGATTCCATCAAGCTTAAATATTGCAGCACATGATACCAAAATCAAAGTCCTTTAAAAAGGAAACTCAAGAACAGAGATGGTAGGAAAATTGTAGTTGATACTTCTCTCAAACTGTTATCTAACCCTTGTGAGCCTGGATACTGCAAGTATCTTGGATACCCACAATAACCGATCAGTTTATTCCCTAAGAGATAGGATCTCTTAATGCATAGACACAATATTATTAACTTAGAATCATTTACAATATAACATTAGTCAGCCATAGTTTTGCAGCACCAAAATAAATAATCAGTTAGTACTCTTATTCTAATATTTGTGTCTTTTTTGGAGATATAATACTTCTTCCCAGAAAATTAAGAATCATCACTAAAAATCAGCATTTTACTTAAGGGCAATGTAACCATTTGTTTTTTAATTTATAAGACATAATACTCACTATCCTACAAGCAAGTAAGTAGTTTTCATTGTATTTAATTAGATTCAAGAGGCAATACAGTGTTTTTACTGTACAATATAGAAGGGTTACCTTTCTTATTCTAAATTGTTGTTATTTTAATAATCATGAATCCACAAAAGATTTATCAAATATATTTCTGCTTGTATATATAAGTTGCTGACATGGAACAATGTTAAAATGAAGCCCTTAGTAAAACTTGAGGATAAACATAGGTGGTATCAGCATTAAAGACAGCAATTTTGTTTTAATATTCATGGAGGAAAAAACGTACTATTTTTTATTGTATATCATTTAAAAGCTTACATTCAGACATGTCAGACAAGGTATTTCTTGAATGAAATGATAATATACAAAATCTCTGTGTGTGTATGTATGTATGTTATGTATTCATACATATACATATAAAGTATCAGTAGCATTATCTTTATATTAGAAAAATAGGGCATGATAATAAAGTATAATTGCCTCTTTTAAAAAGCTTTACTTAGACACATGTAAAAGGTGAAATTTAACAATAGCTAAAAGGTAGCATGTTAATATGTTCATGATTAAAATATAAGACACAAAAATTTCAAAAACTTACAATTACCATTTCAATGGATCTTTAAGTAGATATCTAATTGCACAATTCATAGACCTTTTTAAAAAGAACCAAATGTCGAGTTATCCAGTGTTAGAATGATTTGTTAATCGAATGTTTTCCTTTTTCACCTCTAAGCATACTTTAGAGCAAACATTCATTTTTTAATTGCAGTATGCTTTAAAAATATACATCCTCCTGCAGACCTTACTCACTACCATTTGGATGGAAGCTTATTTAGGTTCAGGGAATCAAGATACAGTCTCCAAACCCTGAAAATGAAAACACTGATAGACCCTTAAGCATAGCAGCGTTAGCAGGCGCTGCTGTTAATACACAAATCCAGATAACATTAAGTGACCTATTTTTAAAGCCTGACCAAGAAATAGCAACATCAAGAAACTGAATTCTTTGCCCTTTGCTTTTATAGTTCCTTGTCATGCAATCTTTAAATCATAAAGGGTGATCACCACAAAACAAATCCCCAACCTGATACATACAACAGGGGCATCTTTTGCCATCCCCTAGACTGGTTCTTAGGGCCTATTTATTACGGTTTCCATTTTACTGGAATACAGGGCAGAGAATTCACACTCAAGTGAATGCAAACTTACCAACCAGGATTTCAAACCAGGTCTTTTAGATAATAGGCTATGTGAAATCATGTTGGGTTGTTTTAAATATTGATCACTTCTCAATATATTTTAGATTAACCTGGATATTATTTCAATTTGTATAAGAAAGGCACTTTAACATTTTCAGCTTGCACATTTTTAAAGTAAGATTAGAACTCCAAATTTGCCATTGCCAACTAATCAAAGCATGAAGGCTTTGAGCTCTAAAATTATAGAGTACATTCTAATTAATATAGTAAAGGATATACCTATAGTTGGAGATACAAAATGCACTTCAAACTGGTTTTCTGATGAACGAGTTGTAAGTGCCACTTTCTGTAAAAGTGACATGAATCCATGAAGCAATTATTTGGATAATTTAAGCACTATTCCCCTTGACTAAGAATGAGAAGTTTTTATTTGGGTTGAATAATAAGAGTTAGTTGCATCCATTGAATGTAGTATACCAGCTTCAACTAAATTATTTTTATGGCTCACTAAAATAAGAGAAAAATGTAATCTTTTCTCCAACGACTTTGAAAATTTTCACAGCTATGAAAGATTAGAAATAGTATAACAGGTACTCATATATTCCTTACTTACATCAACAATTGTTTACAATTTTGGCCACATTTACTTTCTCTAGGTCAAAAACTGTTGAATATTGGAAATGTCATGTTTCCTCCTAAAACATATTTTCTTACGCTGAACCATTTGAACTTAAGCTACAAACATCTTGACATCTCTCCCCTAAATACTTCAGCATCTACCTCCAAAAAGCAGGAGCAATGCACTTCATAAACCATAATATCATTCATACCCAATCAATTAACACTGTTACAACAGCGCTGTCTATTATAAAATCCACATGTAAAACTTTTCCTGTTCTCTTAATAACATCCTTTATACCTTATTTGGTTGGTGGGGAGAATGTTTGGGATCCAGCCAACAATTACAGACTATATATTGCGTTTAGTTATCCATCTCTCTAGTCACCTTTAATTTAGAACACCTCTTCACTGTTTGTTTTAAATGCTTTGAAATTTTTGAAGAGCCCATGTCAGCCATTTAAATGTCCCACAATTTATATTTCTCCCAGTTGTTCTTTGAACAATTAGATTTAAGTTAAGCATTTTTGGTAAGAGCACTACAAAGGTCATGTTATACCTGCCCATAAAAGATTACCTTCTGATAAAGGACTACACCCAACCTCCATCATGGGTGTGTTCATTTTTCTATTATTAATTTGAATGAATTGCTAGGAAAGCACAGTCATTTGCTATTGTCACTGAAAGTATGAAATCCTACCATTCATTTAAAATAATTTGTTTTATTATACTGCGGACCTGGATCCCTCAGCCATTTTATTCATGTGGCTTATGAAAATTTGGGGGTGCCTTAACACTCTGTGATTAAATTCCCTTCACCCAACCCCCTATTCCCTGACAGCTGATAGAATGGCCAGCTTGGAAATAAAGGCATTTCATAGCATGTTTGTGTTCTAAGGGCTAGCAAAATGAATTTTTCTCCCAGCATTTTAAATATATACTATATTTACTACCTCAGTACTTCATATCTTTGTAATACTTACCAAAAAAGCAAAAAATGACGATTATTTGCAAAAAAAAAATTACTTTCCCCACACTATTCCAAAGAGCACAGTGAAAGATAGAACATAATTGTTCACATTTTAAAATCTCTTAAAATAATTATATAACTTAAAATGGTATTAAAGAGACAGATATAAAGATATTTTATTTCATTGATTGGGAAAATCAGGAGAGAAAAGTATTTGATGGAAAACAAAGGACCTCCAAGAAGTGTCAATGATATCCAGCAGCTACCTGTTTTCAAACCACCTAACAATTTACATGTATAAATGAAGCTTTGTCATTTTTTGAGAGCAAAAAATCCAGGAAATATCTCTCTTTACTGCTCCCATTCAATCATTCATTATATAGTCCTTGGTTCTGACTTGCAAATATAAAACTACATTTGGAACACATGCTCTAAAGGCCTCATATTGAATAAAGTATATGGGTCTTTCAACCTTTATAAAGCTTTTCTATAAAAGGTAAAATAATATGCGTTTTATTTTTGTCAACCTATCAAGAATGGAACTACCCCCAGATGCCACCAAGTTCATTTACTTTTTAAGTATTTTAGACATTTTTTGTTTTATTAGAACTCATGAGCTTTATATCCTTTATATCAGGATGCCTTATAAACTTAAATCTTTATACAAATGCTGATACAAAGAGGCCAAGTGGATTCAAATGTACAGGGATCAAAACTCACATTTACTGGTGGCATTACATTTGGCAAGTCACTTAACCTTTCTGAGCCTTAATTTTCCTTATAAAATTAGGATGTTAATAGCTACCATTTAGGAGGAAATGTATGAAAAGTACATGACATAGAGTAGGTGCTCCGTAAATTGTAACTAGTTGTATTTTTTTAAAAACCATGATCATTTATTCATTCTCCCCCAAACTCCCCTCCCATCCAGGCTGACACATAACAGTGAGCAGAGTTCCATGATCTATACAATAGGTCTTTGTTAGTTATCCATTTTAAATATAGCAGTGTGGATACATGTATATGCATGACTGAGTCCCTTCGCTGGTCACCTGGAACTACCACAACATTGTTAATCAGCTACACCCCATTATAAGATGTTTTTGGCGTTAAAAAAAATGAAATTACAATAATTAAACCAAGAAAAAATAAAAACCATGATGATAGCCCTAATTTCATATACAATGCTATATGCTAATAATCTTTTGACTTCTTTATTTAAATAGGTAGGTGAGATACATCTAATATAAATTTTCTTAGGTAAAAGTACTCTTTCTTGAAACTCTATGGCTAATTTGGACACATATATGCACCTGCAGTTATATATACACAAAATTACACATACATCAATGGAAAATTTTGGTGTAACTAAAGTTCTGAAATGATAAAAGAAATGTAATTGACCTCAGGGGAAAAAATAGCCAAATACTTTGTATTATTCCAGAATCCTAGCATACCTGTTTGATGTCACATAAAACAAACATACAATCAAAATCTGAAAAATGGAAGCTCTGCTTATACACCACAGTCAAGAATTATCCCCAAACGCAACTATCTTTCATGCTCTCAACATGACAATCAAACAAAAAGAAGGAATTATCTAGAACATAGCAACATTTGTTGCTCAAGAACATGCAAAGCTCATCATAAATTCTGCATACAAAGCAACAATCAATACTAATGTATTTCTTGAATTCAATAATTTTTTAAATTGTTCCTCTGTATCCTTATTTTCATTTCAATTTTTAGTTTTACTTGCTTTCAAAGTAGTCAGGCAGTATTATGTTTTGCCTAATAATCTGGTTTAATATCTTTCTTTTAAATGGAAATCATAAGATTTTCTGCCTCTTAAACAGTGTCTTTAAATACTTCCCTTCCCCTTATATCAACATCACAATATTGTAATTATCCTCCAATTAAAATTAATCAATTAATTAAAAAATCAAATAAAAATTTAAAAAAATAGTTACCTTTCCCAACAGACATGTTTAAATTTTAAAAAAACACTGGCACCGAGTATGTAAACCTAACTATGTGAAACCTATATAATAAATGTTTCCAAAAAAGGGGGGAAAAGTCATAGCAATGAAAAAAAGGAAGAAGCTGAAACTGTAGGCATTTAACTGAATTCTCTTAATTCTGACAGTCAACTCTGGGATACTAATGTATAATGACAGTGTAAAGATACAGTATTCTTACATAGAAAAAAATTAAAAATTCAAGTCACTTAATTTTTAATAAAAGTCTAAATCATGTACAAAACTTAGCTCTTTGAACACAAATATATGACTCTCACTAAAGGTTTATATTTGGAAAGAAAATTGCTCCTCTGATAGCCCACTTTTACAATCTTTAATGTCAGAGCTGATAAGTTACTGCCAAGAGGACAGTGTTATAAATGAAAATAATTTCAGTATGATTCTTGACAGTAGGAAAACACAAACCAACTTACAACAGCACAAAGTTGTAACAGCACAGTTTCTATAAGGCAGAATATAGAGTGTTATATATTAGATTACTATATCAAAATACGTACTTGTTTATTACCAGCTGTAAAGAAGCAAGCTTACAAAAGCTGTTATTTAAAAAAAAAAATTATAAAATCACCTACTGTCAATAGCACCTCTAAGATCTGAGTTAAGCTTATGAGAACTCACAGTCAGTCTATATTCCAACCAAATATTGTCATTAACTCTTTAAGTGATTATACAAAATACAATCTATTATTTACAAACCTACATTTATATCAGTAAAACACAATAGTAATTGCATTTAAAAATATATTAAATGTATTGTGTATTCTGATGTTCAGCTTAAAGGCCTTAATCACACTTCAGCTTCTTTTTTAGTAAGACAACTTGGTTTGGACCAGACATGATTCAAATGACAACAAATTTTAAAAGTCAAACAGTCTAAAATATCTTAGGAAGGTATAAAAATTTTTTTAAAAAAGCCACTTTTTCTCCTTTACTTCTCCTATCAACTAAATTTTTTTCCAAGATGGAAAAGAAATATGTTTATCTTACCATCTACTGTAACATAAAAATTCACCTTTTCTAATGGCTTGGCTCCCTATTACTGTCATTTTGGTCCTTTTGTGTTTTACAGAGGAAATCCTCTCTGGTCCTAAAGACTATAATGCCCACTCTCATTCACGAACAATGTCCTTATTACAGAGACTGGTGCAAATTAAATCAGTGACAGAGGTGTAATACTGACCCAAACCCATCAGAATTTTCATGGAAAGAGGATAATCACATTCCAGGCTACTTTTGTGGGCTTTCATGGGAAATTCCTTTTAACAAAAAGTGATATAAAAATGATATTCACACAGCAAGGATAAGAACAGCAACTAGAGATTTGAAAAGCCCACCAGGAGAGAAAATTCAACCCACTTATAATAAATCAACTGCTATATATTTCTCTAGGTTTAGTACCCAAAAAAGAAGATGATATGAATCCATTTTTCTGTTCAGATTCTTTTTAATCCTACAGATGAAAACTACCCTACTGTTTCCAAATGCTTTTTCATTCTAATGGTAAAAATAGCTATCCGAAAGTAGCTTCTCTTCACTGTGCTTCTCTTACAAAGGACACAATATTGCAGAGGATAAAACACATACACTTCCTTTTTAAAGTCACTAATTGCTAGCTTGTATTGTTAAAGCCCAAAATATTTTCATAATGTCATTAGCTACATCATCAATATTTGCTCAATGATAAAACCTTAAATATCAAAATATAATCAGAGAATCTTGCTGTTAAATAAGATTTTATGCAAAGGACACGTTTAAAGTAATATGATTCTCACAATGAATACCAGCAAACTGAGCTTGTTTGGCACACTGTTAACCTGCCTAATTTCAAATTCTTACTTCTTAAAAGCACAGTATAGATTATTCATACTCTCAGTAAAATGCAACAAAGAAAGAGGCTTTTGACAGACTAATCAAATTGACTTATAATAATCTATTTGGGAGGATGAGAAAATTATCATAAAAGATTTTAAAACAAAGTTCTGATATTAAATGTGAGATTCCACTTGAATTAATTGCTCTAAACAGGAACTTTAAAAAGAAATGAATTTACATCATCATCTAATATCCCATAGCTATCTAAGTATGACTCTCTTTTGTAGCTCACATTTTTTTTAACATACCTGATTTTCAAATATTTGTTCAAGAACTTTAACTAAAATTTATTCTCTTAATGGACTTATTTATTCTTCTGAAAAAGAATAGCTAGTGCTGACACTTTAGAAAGATAATTATTTTGATCAATATAATATCAAAGAAGCCTTACAAACACTATTTTTACTTGAGGTAGAAGTAGTACCTCTAAAACTAGTTCTCTAGTATGTTAATTTTTTCTCTTACCTAGACTTACAGAGTCACCTTATTCATTCCTTCATGTTCAATCACCTACTCACATGTTCCTGGATGTTGAACATGTGCTTTTGAAATTTTGCACAGCTGCAATGAAACTTAAAAGCTATAAATGCACAAGTGGAATTCTTATTTTACAATATTTTAAAAACTTCATGATAATCTAAATTGCCGACTCCCAATACTGAACACTATTTACCTTTTAATTCTTAACTTGGTCAACTACTAATAGACTTTATAATCTATTTTTAAGAGTAAAATGATTGCATCATTATTTTTGATTACCCTAAATCATAATTATTAATAGTCAGGTATTACTTTCTTCTCATAATATACCTTATCAGCTAGCTGCAGATGTTTTTCTAAATTGAAAGAAAATAATGATTATTAATTATAGCATCATGTATCACTCATGTACATGATCTTTCTGACTACCTGTCATTCTGAATAGGTTCAAGTAGGTAATGGTTTTCAATATAATTTCAAAGGTATGCACTCTAAAAATTAAAATGTGAAGAAGGACATAAAATGATGGTATTTTAACAATCTCTGAGTTTAAAGACAGATCTTCCTTCATAAATAGTAATGTTTGTAATTCAGCTTTTATTACTCAAAAGCAAGAAGAAATTTGGATAATTGGAGATATGAGATGGAACTTTCAAGTGAGTTAAGGTTTTTAAAAATGTGGATATATTGAACTCTGTTACTTACTACCCATGAACATCAGGTATCTTTCTCTCCTGGAGTGTCAGCAAAACCACACACATTCTTTCTCACTGCAAATCTGTAAATCTGAAAAGGAGTAAAGAACCTGAATAGAAAATCTCTTTATAGAATAAAAAAAGCATGGCATGTTATTAAGGAGAACTGTAAGCCCCATTCTATTCATAGTAATTACAGGATCAGATCAGGTTAATGTGGGGACCGAGGGCAATAAAATGCTGTAGGTTCACCTCTTTAATCTCCTTCAATCCTATAGTCTGCGGTTCTGGCTGCTCTGCTTGATTCACCAAATCACTATAGGTACCATGGATGTCATGGGAATTTGGGGCAGAGTGAAAATTTATGCCTTCAGTCAGTCTCGAGTTTTAGACGATGAAACAAAAACCTAATTTCTCAGAATAATTTGACAAGTTTTCTTCTCTCAACTCAAATAATAAAGGCCAAATTTCATTTCTAGATAATGCCATTTTTAGTCCTCTTTTCACAATAAAATCTGTTTCCTTATTAAATTTTTCACCCACCTATCATTCACAGAAGATATTACACAATCTTGATAAACATATAAATGAGAACTAAAATAGATTACAATTTGGCCTTGTGCACCTTGAGATAATCTCTTTCGTTTTCCTATGATTTTCTCTAAAATTTCTGTGGAAGATGAATAACTAAAAGTTCAAAACTGGTTACCTCATACCCAGAGATAATTTGATTTTTTGTCTTTGAAAAGTGTTTCCCAGGTTATATTTCTCCCCTACTATTTTGAAAATTTCTGCCAATAAAGGATTCAAAGTTCCAGTAATTAGAGTATTTTAAATTGTGATGTGTGAAAGTTATGAATGATGATTCTTTTGCTTTTTCATTGTTTTTTTTTTTAACCCCAAAGGTTTGTTTGTGGTTAGTATCAGGAACATCTTACTCTTGGAAAAATTAAAAGACTGTGCTAAATTTACAAATTTTAAACACTTGTCTCATTGAATGGAAATTCATACAATGTTAAAAATGGAAGAGAGTCAAGTTTTGAAAATGCAATTTATTATTTCAGTTTAATGCCTGTGAATGAAGTACACATTGCATCATTCACCCATCCTAAGCCAGTGGTCCTTTGGTGATGGTTTTCCTTCTTCGGGGTTTTGGTAAGTGCTTTTGCCACTCTTTGCATCTTAAATTGCCAATCACTATAAAATAGTTCATATTCAAAGCCAACAAATACTAGACTCTAGTAGGAGCTTACACGAAGAGACTCTGAAAAGTTAAGCAAAGAGAATGGGTGCTTATGTGGCTGTATCACTCTTGACTCCTAGTTTTGGGATATTTCATACTCTGTCTTTCTTTCCTCTCAAATACATAGAGTATTGATGAACAAAACAGAGAAGAATCACAGTCAATAGGTAATTAGTCCCAAAGGCTAATAAAGTGTTCTTATCATGGAATAGACTATTCTGGACCCTGGTCATTTAAAGATTCACTTTTTAATCACTTAACTTTTCTATAAACTGCTAAGTATTATATCTAACATGTGTGTATCAATACTTACAACATCAATATTAAAATAGACTTGGCACTCATCTTGTCTCTGTTAGTACACAAGTACCTTGAAGGTAGGAACAGTGTCTTCTATTTTCCTTTAAAGTTATTATGGACTTATTAACTTGAATCATAATTACTACTCACTAAATACTTTCCCCACAATTTAAACAGGTGATTATTCTAATTTGCTTTAAGTATTTATTACTCAAAATGAATAATATATCTTATAAGCATGCAAAAGTACATTGAAAGCATACAATTTTTTTCTGAGTTAAATTTAAGAAGCTATTTAGCAGAACTGGGCATTTGATATAACAAAGAAAAAAGATGGATTTTAAAGCAGGGGTCATCCTTTAAAGGTTTTTTTTTAATGGTTAAAAAAAAAAAAAAACCTACCAAATATGTTACGACTTGAATGATGTGAACTGTGGTAAACGCCAGCATGCAATATGGCAAAAACGAATCAATCAGTTCAGCTTAGTTCAGCCTCTGCAACTGGCCATCTGGCACAAAATCAACCGAATGTATCCCTACATATTCATCTTCATTTTCACAAATACTCAAGAGAATGTCATTCTAGGGCAAAATAAAATTAAATCACCATAATTTTTAAGACATCTCTCCTTTCATACCCTCTTGAGAATACTGTGTTTATATGCTATAAGGTTGTATAATTCTTACTTATTTGAATGCATTCTCTCTTTCCCAAAGGTTGAAAATAAAACACTTAATTATAAAACTTTTCATTTTTCAAAGACTATTCTTTCAAGAGAGAGAAACTTCTATAAATAGGTCAGTTTACTTTCAGTCAAGTCAATACAAGATAAAATGACCAAAACCACTTTCACAGAAATTAATAATTTTGTAATTGCACTAATCTTCAATGAAATTGGCCTAACATATGATTAGTTATTGTTCAGCAAGACCAAAACAATACAACATTAGGTCACATTTCAATTTCTATTTACATGAAATCAGAAACTAAGATTTCATTTGGTCAAACAAAACTTTTACAGAATATTATTATTATATAAAATTAGTTATTAAACCCTGAAGACATAAGGTTAGATTTTATGGCATTATTTTGTAATAGTTTTGAAATTCTGTTAAACTTTTTCTCAGGTAGAAGCAAAAATATAATTTATACTTAGACTCCTTTGGTCATTTTTAATAAAATAGGGGAGTAGTTTCATAACCTATTTTTAAGATTCATACTGAATAAAGGACTGAATCAAGTTTATTGTTGATTTTATCCATTAATTTTTGTCTTAGATCTGAACCACTATATTTAAAGCTTTGACTCTTTAAATAAAATAAGTGAATTTTAACTAAGACACATAGAAACACACTAAATAAGTCACAGTGTTTTCCGAATTATGTTTGTAAGTATACCAAGACTTTTATAAAATATTTAATTTAAAAAAATGGTACAGTTTAAATTCTACTCACTATGATTTTGCTCACTAAAAACTACTTTGTTAACATGGACTGTAGCCTGCCAGGCTCTTCTTGCCATGGAAGTCTCTGGGCAAGACTACTGGAGTGGGTAGCCTTTCCTTTCCCCAAGGGATCTTGCTAACCCAGGGATCGAACTCCAGTCTCCTGCACTGCATGCAGATTCTTTACCATCTGAGCCACCAGGGAAGCTCTTAACTTAAAAGGATGGGAGATTATAATTTAAATTTCTTCTTTATACATTTTTCTTTTTCTTACACATAAGGTTAGGTTGCAAATAATAGTTCACTCTGTATTTGAGTAAAGAAGTTTATCCACAAATAATTTCTAAGCTCAATGTCCTATTCTGAAAATGTTTCTTTTGATAATTTTATACTGATCTACATCAAAGTACTTTTTTTAAATTTTATATCCTGCAATTTTTTTTCTGTTTTAAAGTTGCATTGTACCACAAGCAATGTTTCCTGAAGCTCTTTCAGCCCAGAGCCCGCTAATGGCTTAAGGTCATTTCTATAGATTTTGGTTTGCCTTTGTGTGAGTGTGTAGCATTCAGAGATGTTATAATTTGCTGTTTGTAAATTAACTCATAGTTTGGAAGCATTCTTTTGTTATCAAATACACATGAAAAGGAGACTCTCTGTAGGCAGAATGTACCATCAAGCGGAATGGACAAAAACTTGGAACCATCATCAGTATTAAGAATCTGGGCTCATCATCTTCAATGTGAAGATGTCAGGTTTACTGCGGTTCATCTTTCTGTTGCATCACTGACTTAGAAATGTTGCCAAGTGCATGCAAATATAAAATAAAATAAACTCAGCTATAAAAGATTTTGTATTTACGTATCTACTTGGTGAATCCCTGTACCCATTTCCCTGGAGTGTTTTTAAGAGTTAGAACTTTTTGTTCAAAAAACCTACATTTTATAACTTCTGAACATTAAGTTTTTATCCTGGCAAAATTAGTAGCTATTGATGACTAGCTTACATTTATGTATTTTTATATTTCTTTTAAATAACACACACATACATTATCTCATTGGATTCTCACAATAACTTGCAAAAGAGTGTTAAATGTTTTCTCCCTCATTTAAAAAATGAAAGAAATAGGATCACAGAAGTTATACAGTTCACACAAGTTTCCTTCTATATAGCAGGGGACACAGATTTACAAACAACATATATAGACTGCTAGAATTTGTGCTATACCACAGTCTCTGCTCCTTGGAAAGAAAACTATGACAAACTTATAGACAGCATATTAAAAAGCAGAGACATCCCTTGCCCAAAGAAAGTCTGTATAGTCAAAGCAATGGTTTTTCTAGTAGTCATGTATGGATGTAAGAGTTGGACCCTAAAGAAGGCCTAGCAGTGAAGAATTGATGCTTTCAGATTGTGGCACTGGGGAAGACTCTTGAGAGTTCCTTGGAAAACAAGGAGATCCAACCAGTCAATCCTAAAGGGAATCAACCCTAAATATTCATTGAAAGGACTGATGCTGAAGCTGAAGTTTCAATACTTTGGCCACCTGACATGAAGAACCGATGCGCTGGAAAAGCCCCTGAGGGTGGGAAAGACTGAAGGCAAAAGAAGAAGGGAGCAGCAGAGGATGAGATGGTTAGGGGGCATCACTGACTAAATTGCCATGAATCTGAGCAAACGCAGGGAGATTGTGAAGGACAGGAGAAACTGGCATGCTGCAGCACATGGGATTGCAGAGCTAGACATGAGTTACGACTGAACAACCATAATAACAATCTTTGCTCCTTGTAATAGACCAACTCCAGAAAAGAGCTTATCAAACTCCAATAACCAGATTATCCATCCACCTGTTTCTTTGGAAAATCTCTGAGCTGGCTACAAAATGAAGGCACTGTTGTAAGCCACAACCCTCTTTCCAATCCACCACAATCACTGCCTAATATTTATAACTACAATTTTGAAAAAAAAAAAAGTTTAAACCTGCAACCTCCTTTCTCTAGTCCAGTCACATCTCAAGATTCCTCAATCTGGCATCAGTCTACAATGCCAGATGTCTAGCCATCCCCTCTCCATCTCCTCTCAGCACCATGCACATCCTTTTTCCTTTCACTTTTATTCCCCCACCAGAAAGAGTTCTTCAAGATAAAGGACCCAACCTCCTTAACACTTAGAATGGTGCCTAGCACCTCATGTACCTCAATATTGAATGAAGGAATGAATGAAAGAATTATAATGAGAGTTAAAAGGCATTGTTTTAAGAAAGGAACAGTTTTTAATTGGCCAAGATAGCTTGAAAAACTGTTCTAGGTAAAAAGTGAGGGCAGAAGGCATATGTAAACCCATGGTGATATCATGTCATTGTATGGCAAAACTAAAAAAAAAAAAAAGAAGACATGGATTAGAAAATAAAAGACTAGCTAGCTAGCAAGGTCAGAGAATAGCTAAATTGTTTTGTACAAGATGAAGGAGAATTTGGCTTTTGTAAAAGAGTTACAGAAGAACATTCTCAAGTGGTGCTAGTGGGAAAGAAACTGCCAACCAAGGCAGGAGATGCAAGAGACACAGGTTTGATCCCTGGGCTGGGAAGATTCCTTGAAGGAGGAAATGGCAACCCACTCCAGTATTCTTGCCTGAAGAATCCCATGGGCAGAGGAGCCTGGTGGGCTACAGTCCATATGGTCACAAAGATCAGACATGACTGAGTGACTTAGCATGCAAGAAAGAACAAATAGATTAAAGGAGCACAAAGATATGGTTAAGAGAATCACTGAAATGGACCAGTTAGAGACCCCTGGTGGTGGTAGATTCCATTTGAAGCTGTTTGCACTGCTGGAATATAAAACCCTCCATATCTTCCATCCATACCCTCCTTCCCATTGTTTCAGTAAAATTTCCCACAATCACAATTCTTATATGTAAGAATCCTTGAAAATTGTGAAAGACTTGAGTTTCTATGGTCCAACTTGATGCAGAAAAGGAATAATACTCCTAAGAGCTTGGGGAGTCAGTAGTCGACGAGCGCAAAAGCCAATCAGAAATATGACAAGATCCTGAGGTGAGGTTTGAATTTCTAGGAAAAACGGTAATGTGGGCACTCATCTCATATGCTAGTAAAGTAATGCTCAAAATTCTCCAAGCCAGGCTTCATCAATACGTAAACTGTGAAAGCCCAGATGTTCAAGCTGGTTTTAGAAAAGGCAGAGGAACCAGAGATCAAATTGCCAACATCCGCTGGACCATCAAAAAAGCAAGAGAGTTCCATAAAAACATTTATTTCTGCTTTGTTGACTATGCCAAAGCCTTTGACTGTGTGGATCACAATAAACTGTGGAAAATTCTGAAAGAGATGGGAATACCAGATCATCTGACCTGTCTCTTGAGAAACCTGTATGCAGGTCAGGAAGCAACAGTTAGAACTGAACATGAAACAACAGACCGGTTCCAAATAGGAAAAGGAGTACGTCAGGCTGTATATTGTCACCCT
>ML661885.1:8067407-8082522 GCA_007570785.1 Antilocapra americana
AGGGTGACAATATACAGCCTGACGTACTCCTTTTCCTATTTGGAACCAATCTGTTCTTCCATGTCCAGTTCTAACTGTTGCTTCCTGACCTGCATACAAGTTTCTCAAGAGACAAGTCAGATGATCTGGTATTCCCATCTCTTTCAGAATTTTCCATAGTCATGTTCAACTCTTTACGACCCTATGGACTGTAGCCCACCGGGCTCCTCTGTCCATGAGATTCTCCAGGCAAGAATACTGGAGTGGGTTGCCATACCCTTCTGAAAAAGGTTTTATTTCACCTTAATTCTGACAGATATTTAAGTGACCATTTTTCCTTCTTTCAGTATTTTAGATGTTCTGCTTTCCTGATTTGCAATGGAATACTCCAATGGCTCACTTCCATTTTGACATCTACTGCTGCCATTCTTGCCTTTGTTCCTCTGTACCTAATATGTCCTTCATCTCTGAGTCCTTAAAGATTTTTCTTTAACCTTGGTCTTAACGAATTTAATAATGTGCTTTGATGAAGTTTTCTCTGAAAGTATTATGCTTGGGTTTCCACAAATTTTGGTTTTCCACAAATTTTGAAAATTTTAAGCCATCATTTCTTTTTTTTCATTTTTTTATTTGTTATTTTATTTATTTTCTCTACATTATCATGTTGGTTTTGCCGTACATTGACATGAATCCGCCATGTGTTCCCCTTCCAGAATCCCCCTCCCACCTCCCTCCCAATTCCATCCCTCTGGGTCATCCCAGTGCACCAGCCCTGAGCACCCTGTATCAAGCATCAAACCTGGGCTGGCGATTGATTTCACATATGATAATTTACCTGTTTCAATGCCATTCTCCCATATCATCCCACCGTTGCCCTTTCCCATAGAATCCAAAAGATTGTTCTATACATCTGCATCTCTTTTGCTGTCTTGTATACAGGGTTATCATTACCATCTTTATAAATTCCATATATATGCGTTAATATACTGTATTGTTGTTTTTCCTTCTGGCTTACTTCACTCTGAATAATGGGCTCCAGTTTCGTCCATCTGAGTAGAATTGCTTCAAATGAATTTTTTTTTAATGCTGAGTAATATTCCATTGTGTATATGTACCACAGCTTTCTTATCCATTCGTCAGTTGATGGGCATCTAGGTTGCTTCCATGTCCTGGCTATTGTAAACAAAGCAGCGATGAACATTGGGGTACACGTGTCTCTTTCAATTCTGGTTTCCTCAGTGTGTATGCCCAGCAGTGGGATTGCTGGGTCATATGGCAGGTCTATTTCCAGTTTTTTAAGGAACCTCCACACTGTTCTCCATAGTGGCTGTACTAGTTTGCATTCCCACCAACAGTGTAAGAGGGTTCCCTTTTCTCCACATCCTCTCCAGCATTTATTGAAATTTAAGCCATTATTTCTTCAAAGGTTTTTCTGACCGTCACTTCAGGAACTCCAATTTCACATAAATTAGGTGTCTTTATATTGTTCTACTACTCATTAATTATTTATTTTTCGTCAGTTTTTTTTTCTGTGTACCATCTTAGTTCATTTTGCTTTGGCATCAAATTCATTACTGTTTTCCTCTACAGGGTCTGATCTGATATTAATATATCCAGTATGTTTTTTATTTCACAGTATTATTTTAGCTCTAGAAATGTGATTTGAGTCTGTGTAAAATATCTTTTGTGTCTCCATTTACCATATTCAATCCTTCCCCTATCTTCTTGAACATATAGAATATTCTTATAATAACTTTTAATATCTCTAGTGAATCTATCACATGTGTCATTTCTGGGTTTGTTTCTGTTAATTGACTTTTCCTTTCATTGTGTATCATATTTTCCTGCATCTTTGCATGCCTAACAATTTTTATTGAATGGCAGACAGTGTAAATCCTACCTTGTTTGGTACAAGATGTTTTGTGTTCTTATAATATAAATATTACTGGATGCTGGATATTTTTGTACATTGTTAAATAGTCTTGAAATTTTTTCTGAGCCATAGTCAAGTTAGTTTCAAATAATCTGATCCTTTTGAAGCTTTATTTTGTCCGCTAGATCAGAGTCATCTTATTTTAGGGCAAATGTTTCCTCGTTATTACAGCAGTGCCCTTTGGAGTACTCTTCCTAATGCTGCCAATGCAGCAGACATAGGAGACAAACAAGCTTGATTCCTAGATTGGGAAGATCCCCTGGAGGAGGAAATGGCAACCGTCTCTAGTACTCTTGCCTGGAAAGTTTCATGGACAGAGGAGCCTGGCCGGCTGCAGTCCATGGGGTCGCAAAGAGTTGGACACGACTGAGCGCATGGACACACACACACACAAATACACACACATCTGGTATTTTATCAATGAACAAGTTTTTCAACTAAGGCTAGTGATAAGGCACTTCTCCCAATCTGATCCTGAATGAATTACAGCCATTGTTTTCTCCATTACTTCTAAGTGGTTCTTTCCTCAACCCTGGACTCTTCCCTCACATGCATGCGAAGATCATTACAAAGTTGAAGAATTTAAGGAACCCTGAAGATCTCTGGAGCTGCTGCTCCCCTTTCCCTCTCTCCCTGTCTCTCTCCTCCCCCTTCTAGTGCTCTACTCTGCAAACTCTTCTTACTTTGGTGTTGCTGAAGTCCCAGTTTTGTTTCCTCAGGTCAAAGACGCTGTTAAGCTACATATGGATAACTCCCTTCTTGTATATAGGTGGAAATTTTCCAGGCAGCCATCTGGAGTAATCTTAGGGATCACCTCATTTATTCTGTCCTTCCTTTTCTCATTAATACCCTTGAAACATGCTTCTTTTTATTACCACTGCCATCACCTTAGTTTAAAAACTTATACTGATACAATACAATCTGGTTACGTTGCAGCATAGTTTGCTCCAGTCTCATATCTTTCTAGCCATGTTCCACTCTATTGTCATGAAAATGCCTTTACAAGACAAACCTGAAAATAGTATCTGATGTTAACACTCTTCAAAGATTTCAGACTATCATTGATGTCAGGATAAATACAAAGACTTTCACATGAGCTATAAGGCTCGTCTATAACCTAGTTGCCAGATATCTGTCTAGAGTTTCTCTGCACCTCCTCTCTGTCCTAATTCTCTAACACCTCTATACTATACTCTGTAATAAATTACTTGTAATTGTCATATGCAGCTTGTTATAGTATGTCTTCATGACGTTGTCCATGTTACTCTCTCTGGAGTATTCTTCTCTTGACTAATTGCTTTGTTCCTCAAAACTCAACACATAGGTTATTATTGCCTCCCAACAAATAGTTACAGAACTAGACTTCATTCTTCATAGTCTGGACTAAGCGTTCCCTTAAAGCTTCCATGACATTCTTGTATCTTATCTGTAATGACACTTAGCATTTACTTGCCCGGTCCTCTATTAAACATAATCTTCTGGATTATATGCTATCATATATTCTATCTGTCTATTCTATTTCCAGCACCAAGTACAGTAGCAGTTACAAAACAAAATTTGATGAAGGAATGCCTTAATAAATAGAGGGATATGATTGATTCCATTCAGCCATAGAATCATTCCTTTTAACTAAAAGCAGTCGAGAACACATTTTACATGTCTCTAATACAAAAAATAACTACATTAGAAAATGTATTACTAAAATAATATCACTCAAGCTTTAGTTAGCCAGAGACAATACACAAGTTTACTTTCATGCAAGGTATGTCTTTACTTTTTCACCTTAAACTTTAGGGTAAACAGTTATTTACAAGAACAGGTAGCTATAAAGACATTCATATTGACTCCATGCAGTTTGGCATAGTAGTCAAGCATTTAAAAGGCTAATCATTCAGACTACATTTCCAAGTCAGCTGACTCAATCCTTGATCTCTACTCTTCAAGTAATACTGTTCTTTCTAAGGCCTCAAGCTCTCTTAGAAACTTGATTCCAGTTTCAGATTTCACTGTCACTCAACGACAACTCAGCAAAAGTATCAACTTTTCCTATCACTTTATTTTATTAATCAAGTGACTTTTCTTTCCAAAATGCTACTCAGATCCTTTCCAGACTCAACAGCTTCTTCTCTCCTCTTGCACAGCTTTCCAGATACTCACAGCAAACACGGGCATTTCTTTACCCATCGGTGCTGTCCCTGTCTTCAGCCTCTTCACTCATTCTATATTCCTTACTTAAGCTACTCCACTTCTTCATATCACCTGCCAACTCCAAGTGTAAAGTTACTCCACTCCAGGTAAAATAATTTCTATCACAACTTGACTGAGCCATGGGTTACCCAGGTATTTGGTTAAACACTGTTTCTGGTATGTCTGTTTCTCAATAGTATTTCTCTCCATCGAAATGGATGCCCACCCCCCACCCCCCACCGCTCCAGCACTACAACTCTGCCAAGACCTAACTCTTTGCCTGCCTCCTCTGGTCTACAGTGAGTATAAAATGAAATTTGGGAGCCAGTAACCATCCAATGCTAAAAATTTAGATGACCTATTTTAACACAAAACAACAGTCCAAAACTTCTAAATAAGCATATTTTCATGAAATTTAAGATATGTCAGTGTATTTAGTAAATAGTAAACAGAGAGCATTGAAGCCATGGGAATGATTAAGCAAACAGATGAATAAACAGGAGAGAGAAAGACACCATATTGGGTAGAAGGCATTTAAAAAGCAGATGAAGAAATGAGACCGAATAGGAGCAATTGGAGAAGTAAGAAAACAGCACAAAATGCCATTAAATAGTCAAGGTAAGAATACTGCACAGAAGGATAAACATAATCATGCAAAATACCTCTTATCTTTGAAAGAAGTAATAAGACCTTAATATATAGTGATGGGCTTTTCAATTATTTTTTAAATTTTTCCCAGTTTTATTGAGATATAATTGTCATATAACACTGTATAAGTTTAATATGTACACTGTAATGATTTGATGTTATAGTGTTGCAATTCTAAGAGTTGCTAATAACCTAAAACAGAGATTCTTTCTTTAGTGGAGCAATAGGAGAAAAGTCCAGATTGTATTCACTGAAATATTCAATCATTTAACTATTCTCAATGAATGTCAGCTAAGCACCAGAGCCTGTACTTATTGATGGAGACACAACAATAAACACAGTAAGAATATTTCCTATCTTCATGGAGTTTAATGCACTAAACCAAGGCATAAATAAAGATTTGCCACAATACAAGTTATTTAATTCTTATTTTCTTATACCCACAAGGCTTCAGAAATTCATGTTACCTCCCTGGCCCCTATAGTGTGGGTTACTGAATCCAGAAAATACTTCAAAATGTATTTTAATTCATTATAATCAAATATGTGCACCTACAGTACATACAAGAACTGCTCTAGACATGAAGTCAAGGGAGGCTTCCCCTCCTAAAATGCAGTGAGTCAGGAAAATTGTAGATAACAAAAATAAAAAGAAGGAAATGTCTAATATTATTAAATGGCCAAATTCTCAAAATTGCGTGGGTTTTAACAGAAGTATGCACAAGCGAAAACAACAAAAAGGAAAATGAGTGAATATTAATACATACTTCCATCTCTGGTTTGGGGATAAAAGAAGGAATAGCTTCCACTCAGTGCTAAAGCAATATTTGACAGTAAACAGCTTAATATGTTTTTATACATAAACAAGGAGACTGCTTCTCCCCTCACCCCCTCCATTCATCTCCTGATTGCTATGGGAGGACTGATGCGGGCTGGTTGAGAACTGGGTAGGCTTTTGTGAGGCCAGTTGTTGGAATGGAGGTCACGGGTACGCCACTGAAGGAACAGCCGAGCTGAGTGGACCACACCTGGCTCTGTCTAAAAAGTGACTAACCTGAACAGTTACAGAATATAAATGAATCAAACATATTTCCTCACCAGTGTCCTCAAGCTTTTACTACCTGCTCCACGTATACTTTCTGAGACATTCTAGACAATAAATAGTACTTCCTTGAGATTGCTTTCCAAAAATCCAACATTGGACAGTATTTTACATTTTTTTTAACTTTGTCTTTATAAAATAATGAATTTCTTTTGTCTTCTTTTTGCTTCACTTTTATAAATTTTATTGATTATTTAAAATAAAAATTTTCTCTTGAGGTGTAAAGCAGAGAATTTATTTAGGAAATCCCATCTGCTGCCAAGTTACTCGCCAATATAAAAGTGGCAAACACAGTTAATTGTGAGTTTTAATTCAATATCTTACTTACAGTGTTTTTAGTAGCCATTAGACAAATATATATACATGTATATAACTACTTTTACCTTATCACGAAGTTATCTTTAAAACCTTGAAAATGGGGTTGTCAAACTTTATTTAGATTCTGCAACTGCTTACAGTCTGATATAAAATATGATAATATTTAAATTAAGAGCAACAAATATTTTTAAATAAAAGCAGAGGAGAAGCAAGAGGGCATGGCTTCTATCAGGTGCAAGGTACTCAAAAGGGGAAAAAAAATGCTTTACCTTTGAATGTGCTTTCTTTGTTGTCATATCTTCTCTATTATTGTTCTTCATTTCTCTCAGTGATTTTCCCTAATCTTTCTTAAAGTCCTGTTTTTCTTTCTGTTTTTCTCTGCTTTTCAAAATAAGATTAACTGAAATAGCAAGAAAATAAACATTGAGGGATATATATCTGGTAAAACAATTCTAAGCCAGATTGCCACAGATTATTTATAAGGACCTTCTTAGGTGAGTCACAGTCAGCATATGCTTTTCCTAAGAAAGTTGAAAGGACACGGGAAATATTTATTTTGAGTCAGGTCAGTTCAGTTGCTCAGTCACATTAGCTCTTTGCTACCCCATGGACTGCAGCACTCCAGGCTTCCCTATCCATCACCAACTCCCAGAGCTTGCTCAGACTCACGTCCATTGAGTCGGTGATGCCATCCAACCATCTCATCCTCTGCCATCCCCTTCTCCTCCTGGTTCAATTTTTCCCAGCATCGGGGTCTTTTCAAATGAGTCAGTTCTTTGCATCAAGTGGCAAAAGTATTGGAGTTTCAGTTCAGCATCAGCCCGTGAATATTCAGGACTGATTTCTTTTAGGATGGACTGATTGGATCTCCTTGCAATCCAAAGGACCCTCAAGAGTCTTCTCCAACACCACAGTTCAAAAGCATCAATTCTTCAGCACTCAGATTTCTTTATAGTCCAACTCTCCCATCCATACATGACTACTGGAAAAACCATAGCTTTGACTAGATGGACCTTTGTTGGCAAAGTAATGTCTCTGCTTTTTAATATGCTGTCTAGATTGGTCATAGCTTTTCTTCCAAGGAGCAAGCATCTTTTAATTTCATGACATACAGTCACCATCTGCAGTGATTTTGGAGCTCAAGAAAATAAAGTCTGTCTCTGTTTCCATTGTTTCCCCATCTATTTGTCATGAAGTGATGGGACTAGATGCCGTGATCTTCTTTTTTTGAATGTTGAGTTTTAAGCCAGCTTTTTCATTCTCCTCTTTCACTTTCATCAAGAGGCTTTTATTTATTTTTTGAATAAAAGAAAGAAAAAAATCTCTAGTAGCTTCCAATAACCATCTCAACAATAGAGTCAAGAACAGCAAGCATGCTTTCTAAGACCATCATGATACCCTCCACAATCAGAGCTTTCCAAAATAATTCCCAAGGTATCATGTCTCAGTTTGAGAAAGAATCAAATGCAGGACAGTAGCAAACAGAGTGGAAATATCTGTTAAGAGAGCTCTCAATGGCACAGTAAGAGCCTGAGGCAGCCTGCAAAGTAGCCTGTGTCTCAGAGGGTCCCACCAACAGGGAAATGGGTGTTTCTCCATTTGCATCAAGACTGAGCCCACAGTGGAACAAACAAAAGCCAGTCTCTCCCAAATGTATCTGTCTGGGGAGGGCAGAAGGTGTCTGCAAAGTTTGTGCATCAGAAGCAATGAGGCAGAAGCCACAGAGAAACCAATAAGAGGAGTTAAGACCACAGGGAGCAAGAGGAGATGCAGGCAACTAAGCACTGACCCAAAAGTCCAGTTCTGAAGAGCACAAGACTGGCTTCCAGATTCTGTCATGCCAAGTGGGAGGAATGGGTGAAAGATATTTTTTTCACAGAGTAAAAGGAAGTAGAGCCAGGAAAACTCGTTGATTTGAACATGACTGTTTATATGGCAGTATGGCCATTGTAAGGGCTTCCCAGGTGGTACAGTGGGTAAAGAATTCACCTGCCAATCCAGGAGACATTGGAGACATGGGTTCGATCCCTAGGTTGGCAAGATCCTCTGGAGAAGGAAATGGCAACCCACTCCAGTATTCTCACCTGGAATTTGAGGAGCCTACTAGGCAACAGTCCATGGGGTCTCAAAGAGTCAGACACAACTGAGAAACTGAGCATGCATGCACGCACACACAAACACACATGGCCACTGTAATCATAGGCTACCTAGTTTGCTCAAGGCTTGTCATTGTTGTTTTATCTTTCCTGGTAGTAATTAATGATTATAACAACCAACATTTATAGAGTACCTACAGAACAGTTGGTTTCAACTGCTGAGATATTGCTACCCCATTACACTTGTACTTTGAACTCTATACTAAGCACATGTGCATTATCTATATATAAATAATATATAAATATATATATATTTGTCTTTTAAAACCTTATGAGGTAGACATTAGTACTAACTTAAGTTCATAAATTATAAAGGAAGAAATAAGGTTGAGAAAGTGTAAGAAACATGTCCAAGTTTACAGAGTTAATACATGACAGAGTCAAAATTCACATCTGATACCTTTGGTCAAACTCGCAATTACTTTATTGCCCAAGTGAGTATTGTCCTAGAAGCTGGGAACTGGCATAATTGTCATGTACTTGGAAGCCATTTTAATAGTAAAAGAAAGCTAAGACAAAAAGGTCTTCCCAGATGGCACAGGGGTAAAGAATCCTCCTGACAATGCAGGAGACGTGGGTTCTATCCCTGGGTCAGGAAGATCTTCTAGAGAAGGAAATGGCAGCCCACTCCAGTATTCTTGCCTTGGAAATCCCATGGACAGAGGAACCTGGAGGGCTACAGTCTATGGGGTGGCAAAGAGTTGGACACAACTGAGCATGCAAACACACACACATACACGCCAGCATATTGAGTATTTGGAAGGAGTGCTGGCAGGCTAGAGTCCATTCTTATTTGGAGAGAACTTGAGATTGCATCCTGGAAATTACCACATGACTACAGATGCAGTGAGTGTTATTATAGATTTTGAACTCTATCATGAACATCATTTAAAGTAATTCCATGTTCTCAGTTTTCATGGTAGAAAACCAAATAAAAATAAGCAACAAAGAAGACTTCTGACAAATATGCCCAGAAGAATAAGAATCTGTGAATATATGGCTTTAACTAATATTAATAAGATGTGAGGATTTTTTTTTCCAGGAATGCTTTGAAAATCTGAAAAGTTTTAATGCTATTTGCAAAGAACAGTTCTGTGCTGCTTTTATCTCCCTATGTTCTCTAAGCACCCATGGATTTTAGTAGTTCTCTTCTTAACCAGCTCATGATGCCTGGAGAATCACATGGCCAAGAGAATTGAGCTCAGTAATTCCACTGGAAGAAAGTCCAACTGAGGTAACGTATCTGAATTTAGTACCTAAATTAAAAGTTTGAGACTCAGCTTTCCCCGAAGTAATTTCTTCTCTCATCAGGGAATGTATATGCTATAAATAAGATTCTGTGGCTCAAAAGCTAATTGTTTGAGAACACCTAATTGAAAGTAATAGCTAATGAGAGGGTCGCATTAACGACTTAATGCTAGTGGTCACATTAGGATTCTGCATTTATACAAACCTGGTTTATTTACCCTTTCATAGACGGCATTAGTGGATAAGTAAATTATTCTGGGAGAGCTGCAGTGGCTGATGTATGCTGGGCTGGACCACAGGACATTAAGGAACATAACAAAGAAAGCTCTGCTCCTAACTCACAGATCTTTAGAACTAGGGTATAATTCTGCCTGAACTAAAGCAAATAAAGGATTGTTGAAAACACCCAAAGAATAGTAAAAGTCAAGAGCAGAGTCCAAGGTTTTAAACCTAATGTTTAGGGAAACATGGAGAAATAAGAAAGCCAGGGAACAAATTCAAATGTTGTCTTCTCTCAGCATCTCTGCATTCTGTGAATGTATGGAGTCGGGTTTGGGTTTAAAAATGAGAAAGTTTCCCTCCAGTCAACAAACCTGGCCTTGGAGAGAAGCATACAAAACAGATTCACACGTCACTGTCTGACAAGATGTTCATTGATAATTTTAGCAGTGCTAAAGAACTTATCGATACACGTTTCCTCTTAGAAAAGCATCTTAAACTCATGGAAAAAAAGAATTCAACTACAAAAAGCAAACATGGAATTCAAAACTTTGTAAGAAAGTGGGTGTCTGAAGCAGAACATCTTA
Source organism: Antilocapra americana (assembly GCA_007570785.1). Lineage (NCBI taxonomy): Eukaryota > Metazoa > Chordata > Mammalia > Artiodactyla > Antilocapridae > Antilocapra > Antilocapra americana. The sequence continues at coordinate 8,077,784 of ML661885.1, forward strand.
GGAAAAGGTCAGACAATATGGTGGTGTTTTTGAACAATTGCCTTGTTATCAGCAAATTTCTGTCCAGGCTTTTGAACATAAAAACTATTAAAATAAACAATCTGTCACATGGTTAACAACAGACTGACCTTCTTTAGTTTACAAATTATAGAATACAAAGACAAATGCTACAGTTTTAGGTGTATAGATACATATGGAACTCTCACCAGAGACACGCCTACTCCGTTTACAATGGCTGTTGAAGAAAAAGTAGAACCATTAGTGATTGGTTTCAGTAAACTACATTAGCCACAAAAAAAAGTTTTCATTATTTGTTAAATGTTTACATAAACTAACAAAAGAATAGATTTAAGCATGGAGTTCTCCTGCATTTTGAATTTTCAAGTATCTAAAAAACAATCCTCTTTCTATAAGAATTTTAAATATATTTTAACATAGTTGATTTATTCCCTAATCCATTCATTTATTCAACAAGTATTTATGGATGGCAGCTATGCTGAAGGACAGAAATGCCCACAAAGAATGATCAGATATTATATTCCTATTATAGTATTCCTTTCTGTTCAATCTTATGACTCTCTCTTTTTGGCAATAAAAAGGGGAGCCAGCCTAAACAATCTAAAAGGAAAGATCACCACAGAGTGAAAACTTAATGCGTTGGGAAAGTCAAGCTGGGGGAGGAAAGTGACAGGGACCCATGATACACTTAACTAGCAAAAAAGCTGAAATGCCAGAAAATGTGTTTAGGGAGACAAAATTATTTTCCTATCTCACTTCCTTGTAGGGATGAGACATAATTTATCATCAAAGATCTTTAGGACTCTACAGAAAGTGGGCTTGAGAGCAAGTATTCTCAATGATGATGACAGCTAAGTGAGGCCAAGTAAATTAGAGATTTACACATGTTACTCTTGGACCACTGTTAACATAAGACCTTGAAAACTGCTCCCACTTCCACATAAAACTACTAGTGGGATTCATTACCACCTTGGCAATGTTTGTATGAGAGCCTAAAAGTCACAATGTTCAGGAAATTTTGAGGGGATAAAACTTTCACATTGAAATGTTACAAGCAAAGTATACTGGATAAATACCTGCCTCTCACCACATCACTAGGATTTTATTTTCAGCTTTAAGTACACATTTAGGGTTGTTATCATCTAGGCAGGAAAGACATGCTCCCTGGATATTTTGAAAAATATCTAAAAATGGTATAACTATAAATTCTACCATTTATTTACCTGACTGTGTAAATTAAAGTGTAGCTTTATACTGACTTAGGACAATACAGCACAGGTGAATTTAAGAATGTTTCTGATTAAAGTGATATTATTGTCATGAGGCATAACTTGTAAAATTTAAATGTCTTACATCTGTGCATGCTCAGCTGCTTCAATCGTGTCCTACTCTTTTGGACCCTATGGATTGGGACCTGCCAGGCTCCTCTGTCAATGGGTTTCTCCAGGCAAGAATATTTGTCAAGTCCTCCTCCGGGGGATCTTCCCAACTCAGGGATCTGATTAAACCCACATCTCTTGCGTCTCCTGCTTTGGCAGACAAGCTCTTTACCAGGAGCACCACGTTTGCATCAAAGTATACTTTTGATATAAATGACAATGAAAACACTAAATGTAAATGAAACACTAAAAACTAGCAATACTTGATGAAGAAGACTCATTCACAAATATAACCCCAAGAGCAAACTTCTGGGGACAATTAAAAAAAAAAGTTATCCTATAGATTCAAGGAGGGTTTCTATAACTGTGACCCAAAACCCGTCACAAAGTCCTCTCTGCTACCAGCCCCCAACTGAAGAAAGACTTCCATCATGTAGGCCGATAATACTAGGAGAATATCAAATCCCAAGACCATGGACAGGAAAATTTTTTAATGCAGGAAAATGCAGACCTACATTTTAGTGAACTGGATGATTAATAAAAATCATGTACCTAAGAGAATGTAAAACCAAGTGCAGCATGACTGTTTAGGCCAGCTATTTTTCTACCTACTTCAGAACTAAAATCAGTGACATGAACACAGTTATTTCATGCTAACACAGGCCAGTGCCTTCACTGTCAACCAAATTTAAACTGGCAGGGTATTTATAAATAGTATTGTACAAAATATTATTTTATCCACTAGCTTTTGGCTGAATACTTGTCTTCCTCCTACTCCACAATTCCCATGTGGAAGACTATTCACCAAAGTGGTGGTATTTGAGGTGAGGCCTTTGGGGGTTAATTAGATCATGAGAATGAAGCCCTCGTGATGGGTTAGCACACTTGTAAGGAGAGACACAAGAGATATTTGCTTCTCCTATATGAGGATGCTTCAAGAAAATGAGAATAGGTATCTATAAACCAAGACGAGTGTAGTCATACACTAGATCTGCTGGCACCTTGATTCTGAACTGCCCAGCCTCCAGAATTGTGTGAGACAAAAGCCTATTGTTGAAGCCACTCAGTCTATAGAATTTTTGTTTATAGCACCTCAAACTATAATACACTATACCAATATATTTCACTAAAACAGGTTAATGTTGAGGAAATAAGTAAGCATCTATTTCAATGAACTGCCAAAGAGGTACATAGAATGTAACCAATAGGGGTTTAGTATATTTAGATTACATAAATAATCTAAATAGAAACCAATAGCAAACACTGCTAAGTATCTAGAATTTAAACATGTATTGTTTTTCTTGTGAACATTCTAGATTTAATTCACTTTACTATTTATGGGAAAAAAAGCCACCTTAATGTATAGGCCTTTAGTACCAAGTTATGTAGCACCTTTCTACCTCACAATTTCAGAAACTATGACTAGAGACCACCTTTACTCATATTATACTTCCATTGAGAAAATTTTTGTTGGATCACTCCTGTAGACCAGATACCAAATTATTCAAAAGACTAAGGAATATGGGAGTAGATTCAACAAGTGTCTCCCTTTGTAGAGCCTATATAGCAAAGGAAGGAGAGATATTATACATGTAAAATTTTTCTAAAAGAAAATTATTGACTGGGATAAACTTCATGAAAGAAAGGAAAGAATTAATCTGATAAATAGTGATTTTAAATAGCATGGCTTCTTTTAGAAGATAGAAAATGAGAGAGACAACTTCTGAAGATTCATGAGACTTCTTAAAGTAGGGGGAATATGTGAAGGCCTTAAGGAAAATAATAACTTGTTTTTTGTTTTTTGTTTTTTTTTTAAGAATTGAAATGAGGCCAGGATGACTGAAGAACCATCCTGTACCTGAACCAACTTTGCACCTAATCTGTACTTTCAATAATGCTACTTGCCTTCCAATGATAAACAACTAGAAAATTGGACAAAATACATGAAGGGAAAAAAAATGTTTTCAGCTATTGAAAAATAGGCAGTGCCAGATTGTGACTCCTAAAATAAAGGAAGAAAATGAGCTGATTTCTACCATTGCTTCAGTTTTCTGATTGAAGTTGACAGATCATTTTTGGAGAAAGGAAGAACAGAAGCTAAGCACACAGAGACTGAAGCAACTGGAGTTGGCATCAAACTTAACCAGAGAGGAGAAAGCTATATTTAAAAAAAAAACAGAAATATGAATAGAGTTTCCTTCTGTCCTTGTTTGAATACAAAAGTGCATTAAGTATAGGGTAAAATGCCATAATGCCAAACATAACACTCACAGATTTAGAGATTTAGACGTTACTACACGATTTTCAGAGCTCATGAAGACTAGGGAAGTACTGAAATTCCCACAAGCCAAAAGGTAAGAGCTTGTTGAAAGCACTATATACTGAAATAGAACTAATAAAAAAAATCATGCCTTAAAATATTCCTACAATAAAAGCCTCTCTAGTCCCACCAAAGTATTAAGTAGCACCATAAGTAAATGAAGTACCTGCCAAACAACTGTTAAAAAAAAAATGACAAAATCCAGACACTCAAGATTTATGAAGAAGCAGTAAACTTTAACCAATAGCCAAAAGTAAAATCAGTCAATAGAATCAAGCCCATTAATGACAGAGATGACAGACTTAGTAATCAAGAACTTTAAAACAGCTATTATAAATATGCTTAAAGATTTAAAAATTTGAGTATAATGAAGAAAGGGATAAAAGCTTCTTGAGCTTCAAGACCTGAAAAACATAATATCTGAAATGAAAATTAGTAGATGGGTAGATTAGACACTGCAGAAAAAGAGATAAGTGAAATGGAAAACATAATATTAGAAGTTATCAAATCTGAGGCACAAAGCAATAAAATACTAAGAATAATTCCCAGAGAATAAAACTGATGGTCTTAGTGATCTCTAAAGCAATGTTGAATGACCTAAAATACATGTAGTTGAAGACACACAATGAAAGGATCAGAGAAATAGCTCAAGAAATTTGCTAAAATTTTCCAAATCTGACAAAAATTAAAAACACAGTACACGAAGCTCTTCAAACTCCAATAACAAAGAGAAATTCATAAAAAGAAGCATCATGATTAAATGGTTGAAATTCAGTGATAGAGACAAAATTTTAAAAGCAAACAGAGTGGAACAAAGATGAGAATAGTTGTCAATTTTTAACAAGAAATATTGCAAGCAAGAAGATGATAGAATGGCATCTTTCTTTTTTTATTATTTAACTTTTTATTTTATATTGGATTATAACTGATTAACAATGTTGTGATAGTTTCAGGTGAATAGCAAAGGGACTCAGCTGTACATATACATGTATCCATTCTCCCCCAAATTCCCCTCACATACA
>ML661885.1:8087522-8158225 GCA_007570785.1 Antilocapra americana
CCTGGTGGTCCAGTGGTTGGTACTCTGCACTTCCACTGCAGAGGGCATACATTCAAGCCTCGAGTAGAGAACTAAGATCCCACATGCCAAAAGGCACAGCCAAAAATAAATAAAGAGAATAGGTAACAATCCTACATGTGCATGTGACTGATAACAAAGTTACAAAATACATGAAGCTAAAACTGACAGAATTAAAAGGAGAGAGTCATATTCACAGTCACAAGTGAAGACTTCAACTTCCCTCTCAGTGACTGATAGAACAAGTGTACTAGAAAATCAGTAAGTAAAAAGAAGCCTTAATCAACATGCACAACCAAGTTTACCTAATCGGTATTTCTACACGACACCATCATGAAACCACAATGTGCCAATACCTGTAGCGCAGAGCCTGAGAAATCACATAAATGTTAGTGTGAAGGACGGAAGGTGACCATGAGAATGGAAGAGGTGAGGAAGTGCCGAGGAAGTCTGCAGAAAATATTCTCCGCATCCAAACAATTTCTGCATGCCAGCTGGCCTGAACTTTCATCAGCCTAAACCATGTTCAAAAGATAACCTGTTTGTAAGACAGAATATCAAGCAAAGCCAATGCCAATGTTCAAAATTCAGTAAAAAAAAAAAAAAAAATCAGGAAAACAAGAGATGAGAATATAGCTGCAAGATATGGGGTGAAGGGGAGGATGCTAGAATAGCTATTTTAAAGAATTCTGCAAGAGAGAATTTGAAATATTTTACATTAAAATGAAGCCACATACTTCCCATGTTTCTATACTTAATATCAGCCTTTGAAGACTAACTAGCCCATGTTCTTTTCATCTGGGATAACTCTGAGAAGTTACTGTGAGATCTCAGAATGGTCAGAATGATTGTGTTGGAGAACACATGCATTTAGAGTTTAATGCATTATAAGTCTAAATAAATATATTCATACATCTATTAGTGTCTATTCTAAACCCTCTTCCCCAAGGCAAAACAGCTTATTTGTTTGTGGGTGTATTCTTTTGACTCTGACATTGTCCACATCTCTTTCCATGCTCACCACATATATACTTATTCCATTCAGTGCTTTTCATTCCTTATCCCAGCAGGTATTCATTGTTTTGATAACATTTTCTGCCTTCTTTAACTTACCGCCAATGTCTTATAGTACAATACATCTTCCAGTAGGCTGAAATCAGTCCCAAGAGAAGATAAAAGTTATGTAGATTTGATAAATTTGTAGATCTATACTGCTTTGCTCTACATCCATAGGATATGCCCTTTGACAAAATAAGCTCAAATTTTTCCTTTTCAAAATGGGCATTTATAGCATCTGGCTCTTCAAGTCAACCTGTGTCACTGGTTTGCAATTTACTGTGGATGAGTAAATCCCCTATGAGATCTCTAATTTAGGTCTGTAGTGCATTGTGGATAGGAAAACAAAATCTAATAAGTGTGCCACCAAGAGGAGACAGTGCTCTTAAGCAAGATACAAACAATGCTGTGACATTTCCCTAACTAAAAATAGTCTTTAACTTTTTTATTTTTGAACAAATAAGGTCAAGAAGTAATATTTTTGCTCAACTGTAGCACTTCCAAATATAACTCTGCATATCTCTGTCTTCAATTTTTATTCCTTTTAATTTTTCCTTAATTAATCATTTCCCACTGATAGCCCATCAAAGAGATTGAACATGTAAAAACTTAATAGATCTACCAATCAAGTGTTATACCAGCTTTTGTTGTTCTCAGCCAGAATAACAATGCCAATTTTGCTTTTGAATTAAGAAATTAAACTTATTTTTCTCTGAAACATTGATGACATCAACTCATAAAGATGACAATCTTACTGTAGATTACTTATTACCTTGTGTTATAACTCATGTAAAGGGGAAGAATCAAGTAATATAACTGAAAAATTATATTTAGTAATGAGGTATTGTAGATGACAATAATTTTGTTGCAACCAACTATTTAAATTATTTTTACAAAGAAATTTAGCATTAGCTGTTAAATAACGAGACAAATTAATTTAATAAAATGATAGTAGAAATGAATAATCTAAATAAGATCACCCTAATTGTCCCCTAAATCCTTATTACTCAATGCATGATCCATGCATCAGCCTCACCAGGGAATTGATTAGAATCTCAGGCCCACTACAGATTTACAGAATCAGAATCTCCAGTTGAAAAGACTCCCAAGTTATGTATATTAAAGCTTGAAAATTCATCTAAATTAGTTGAACTTGTAGTACTAACTCAAAGCATCAGAATTCTAACACCACTGTGTTTCACAAAGCATTCAAAGACATAAGCTAACTGATATTTTAAATTCCCAATAGCAAAAGCCAGCAAATTTTGATTAATACTGACTCAAGTTCTGCTTTATTTATTGGGACAAGTCACTAAGAATTCACAGATACCATAGGTTGTAAAACTTTTTATCTCTTTAGATCCCAATCTATTCTGTATTACATCGTGAATTTCTGCTCTCTGTGTGATAAAGAAAAAAAACTAGAAAGTTTATCATTTATTACATATCATCAGTAATTCTTCTATTTAAAATCTAAAATGATATTTATCTTCATAATGCAAGCAAATATTATGTTAAATTTCAGAAAATCAAAATATTGCTTTGCTTTTTTGCTTATAACATGAGATATAAATGTTCAAAACCATAACATACAGTTGTGTCCTGAAATATTCATGGGAGCCAGTACAGTAATTCAAGAACCCTGAGGGTTTTCTCCCTTATCTTAAAAATGAGCTGATGATTTAAATTAAATCAAGACAATGAAAGGGCAAGAGCAGATATCCAGAACTTGCTCTGTCATGGAGCTTCTCTGAATAAGTTTTTTTGAAGAACCAAGACATCAGAAAATGGTGTTTCTCACCCTATTTTTCTGCTTCTGCTTCTGGCAACACCACTCTTCCATGAATGTCAAGTGAAATGTTGGAGTCATGCCTTGTCCCTTCCTTTCCTTTGTTTTCTTTTCTCTTCCTCTCACCCCCATTAAATTGGTTTCAGAGTTACATACATTTCACTGCACATCGATCTCCTTCTTTGTATACCAATTTCTGTCGCACATTCAGACACCCATCACTCCCTGACTATACTTTTAAAGAGAACACTAACTGATATCGCCTCCTATTTTTCCACATTTCCATCAGTCCTATTAGTTCTATGGTTAGTTAACTCTCCCAAAGCTCTGATCCAAACATGACACCTTCCATTTCTAAAACTTTCAATAACTGCTTGCATACAAGACTTCTCATAACAACTCCCCAATCTTCCCAAGTTCACATTTCTCCAATGCATCAAAATGAACTATCTCCAGGACATACTCTGTTCCCCTTTGTGGTTTTACTTCTGCAAATCCACTCCATTTGAAAAAGTCACTTTTCTTGATGTCCCTGTTAAGATTTTATCCACTCAACTCAGTCCATCTTAATGGTCACATACTCTTGATTCCCTAAACTGATTTTATCTCTACCCACTTTGAAGCCCCTCAAGAAGCTATCTCTATACCACAGTTATGGAGTCTCTTTTGTGCTTTGCATTACAGTTTTTTGTTCATGAGCTAGCTTCAAATATTTGAAAGCCTGTCATGAGGAAGAGGGATTAAACTTGTTCCACAAATCTCCAGAGTAGAACCAAGCCTAATGACTAAAAGACACAAAAGACAGCTTTTAGCTCTATATAGAAAATAGTTTTCTGACATTCAGAGTTGTCCTAATGTTGGGCTGCCTCAGTGTAGTACATTCCCTGTCATTGTAATGTTCAAGCATAGACTCGAAAAAGACTTTTAGGAAATGTGGTAGAAAAGATGGATGAATCGGACCAGATGGTCAATAATAGTACCTCACAAGCCAGTGATTTTATTTTAATTTTATGCTTCTAAAGGCATTTTAGAAACTCAACTTAAATATAGTCTTGTCATATATCGGTATACTGAATCTGCCAAGAAAATCAAAGCTGATTTTTTTTTTAATCCACTATCTCTCAACTCCCCAACATCAGAATAAAAAGAATTCATCCAGAAAACAAACTTATGAAGTTGGGAGTGAACCAAGAGGGGAGAGAACTTAATTTTTTTTATTGAAGTCCTCTATTACATAAATAATAATCTATCCCCTGAATATAAATTATATAAATATATAGATAATAGCAGGCTTCCCAGGTAGCACTAGCGGTAAAGAACCTGCCTACCAAAGCAGGAGAGTAAGAGATCCGGTTCGATCCCTGGGTCAGGAAGATCCCTTGGAGGAGGAAATGGCAACCCACTCCAGTATTCATGTCTGTAGAATGCCATGGATGGAGGAGCCTGGCAGGCTGTGGCCCATAGGGTGGCAAAGAGTAGGACATGACAGCTTCCTAGCACGCATGCACGTCTAGATAAAAACACATTCCTTGAATATCCATTTCAAAAATCACTTACTATATGCTTTATAAAATCTGTGAAAGCTTCTTCTGTTACATTGTCATTTTTAAAATTAGTTATTTATTTTTTAATCTTTTGGCCACACCATACAACATATGGGATCTTAGTTTCCAGATCAAGGATCCAACCTGCAACCCTTGCATTGGCAGCGCAGAGTTCCTACCCACTGGACCATCAGGGAAGTCCTATCATTGTTTCTCACATGAAAACAGAGTGCTTAGGACTGCAATTCAAAATAGAGCAGTTTTACCTCACTTAACTCTGTATATCACATATTTAGGACCTGAAATAAATACAGCGCATATGCACATTTTTGACATTTAAAGGGATTTCCTAGTATCTTTTTAAAATATAAGTTGATTTGACAACACTGACAGAGAGATGATTATGATAGTCTTAGAATTTAGTGAATGACTTATCAGAAATGTAAATTTCCTTTTAAAATAGAAACTTAAAAAGCACTTAAACCATTGTAGAAAACATTTCTTAGAAAGTAGCTGCTTTAAGATCTTAATATATAAACAGACATAGACTAAGAATACTCAATTGACACAAGAAAAAAAATCTGGCATATAAGTAAACACACAGAAAACTGTTCAACCATACTAATTATCAACTAAATCTTATGTTAAAATGATGAAGTACTATTTCACACCTATTAAATTATAAAACTATTTTGGAAACTATATTCAGCAATGGTATGGCTGCAGTGAATCTAATGTACATTGTTGGTGGTATTGCCAATCAGTACAATATTTTTGGAAGTTATTTGGCAATATATATTAAGATCTATTGTATTTCCTTATTCTTTGACCTAAGAATCCCAAATATCAGACTGTATCCTAATGAAATAATAAAGGAAAGGCTATTTGCATTGAGATTCATAGCTATATATGTAACAACTAGAATTTCCAATGTTTTCATATAATACTTTCATTTAATTAAATATTATATAACCATTAAAAGTATAATTTAAAAGGTTATATAGCAATGTGAAAAATGATAGGCATGTGATTAAGAATAAAAAGGAAGATTCGGAACAATATACTATGATTACATTTCTGTGCAACTTATGCCATATGGACAAAAGCTGGGAGGAAAATTTGATTTTTGCAAAGGTGATATGGAAAAAGCCCTATATGTTTTCTGTGTTTTCTGCCTTATCATGGTATTTCTTTGTTAAAGTGAGTTAACTGTCATGCACAGTCTTACTATGTGGAAGGGGGCGATGCCCAGCAGGTTCCTCAGCTAATCCTTTGGCAAAAGATTTTTTGGTGGGCATGATAAAGCTTTGGAAATAGGTTCTCTCTAAATTCTTTCTAGTTTCATTATTCCAAGTGATCTGAAAGAAAGAGTATATGTGAAATTCTCTGTTAATTAAGGAAACTCACTTTTTCATAATAGTGAATTAGCCTCTTTAGATAAATTTTAAGAATATCCTGAAAGCATAGGAAGATAACTTCATTTGAGGCCACAATAACAGGTACCATGCATTAGGTGTTGACAATACAACAGGCACTGAACTTGGACTTTATTTCTTTGCCTATTTCTCAAAATAATCCTATGAGTTTATTTCTCCCTGTTTTCTGGAGGAGACAGTTGAGGCAAAAAAGAAAATAAGAAGTTACTTCAATATAAAATAAGAAATTTAAATTTCAAAAAAAGAAAATAAGACACTTGCTTAAAGTCGTACAGAACTTATCAGCAGGTGCAGAATTTGATTTTAGATCTATTTCCCTTTCCTGATTTCAGATCTATCTCCCCTTCCTGTTTTTTTGCATCATAATAGGCTACCTTCCAGAAAGGTTTCATTTCAGGGGAAATTTTCTCAACTCCAGGGGAAATGCAGGCAATGCAGGAGACCCTGGTTCAATTCTTGCACTGGGGGGATCCCCTGGAGAAGGGATAGGCTACCCATTCCAGTCTTCTTGGGCTTCTCTAGTGGCTTAGTTGGAAAAGAATCCACCTGTGGTGCAGGGGACCTGGATTCGATCCCTGGATTGGGAAGATCCCCTGGAGAAAGGAATGGCTACCCACTCCAGTATTCTGGCCTGGAGAATTCCATGGACAGAGGAGCGTGGTGGTCTACAATCCATGGGGTCACAAAGAATGAGACACAACTGAGTGACTTTCACTTTCAGGAGAAACGTTACAAAGCTAATCGTTGCACCAACCGATTACAATCCAATGCAGGCACCTGGAGTCACTGCAGCCCGAGTGCTGTGCTGTGAATGCCAACACTCTCAGTGTCTGGATGCCACAGACCATCATCTCCTGCCCTGGACATCCACTGATGGAAACCACTCACAAATTTCTCCCTCCTCTAGGCACAGATGTAAAGTTTGAGAAAGTTTATTTTCTCAACTGCCAATCTATCCATTCTTTTTATAAAACATTTTATATTGGGGTATAGCTGATTAACAAGGTTTTAATAGCTTCAGCAGTACAGCAAAAGGACTCAGTCATATATACACATGTATCCATCCTTCCCCCAAACTCCCCTTCCATCCGGGCTGCCACGTAACAGTGAGCAGAGTTCCCTGTGCTATACAGTAGGAACCTCCAACCTCTTCAATCTATATATCTCTCACCAAGTGGTCAAGGTTTTAACAGTGGTCAGATCGTTATGCTAAAGAAATAGATATTTAACTGTGGAAACTGAGATAGCAGCCAGTCAACTGGTAAAGTACAAGAGGAAAGCAAACTTTATTGTAATTCCTAAACTCACATAATTGAGGTAGCCTCCCAAGTGGTGCAGTGGTAAAAAAATAAATAAATAAAAATCCACCTGCCAGTGCAGGAGACCCAGGTTCGATCCCTGGGTCAGGAAGATACCCTGGAGAAGGAAATGGCAGCCCACTCCAGTATTGTTGTCTGGAGAATCACATGAACAAAAGAGCCATAGTCCATGGGGTTGCAAAGGGTCAGACACGAGTGAGCAACTAAAAACCAGCATGCTCTTCCTCAAAATAATATGAATTCTTTTCTCAAAAGATAGGAAAATAACTTACAATGCTGTGATCTGAGTAAAAACATGAAATGAGATATTCCTTTTTAATTTTTAAAATTAAGGAGGGAAATTTCCTGGTGATCCAGGGGTTAGGACTCTGCACTTCTACTGCCATGGGCCAGGGTTCAATCCCTGGTCAGGGAACTAAGATCCCACAAGCAAAAAAAAAAAAATTAGTGAAGATTTGAGCAAAGTGAGAACAAATTAATTTACCAGAACACTAGAACAACAAATTATCCTGGAAACATTTTTAAAATATAGTGTAAACCATAAATCTATTACTGCTAAGTGTATCTGGAACTATTCTAAGGGGAATCAAACACAAATATGCCCCCAAAAATCTATGATAAGATAATATATCAGGCTAGGGGTAAATAAGAAAATTTTGGAGGAATTTTGAAAGTCAGAAGTTGAGGACAGCCAAATATTCCCTTAAAATAGAGTTTTTAAGGCTATTGCTAGAAATAAAACTGGTGAACTTGGCTCAGGTTCAGCGTAGCAGTCCTCATGCTCATTTACACCTGGTGGTGCTTTAGTTGCTCAGTCGTGTCTGAATCTTCGTAGCCATGGACTATAGCCTGCCAAACTCCTCTGTCCATGGGATTTTCCAGGCAACAACACTGGGGTGGGTTGCCATTCCCTTTTCCAGGAGATCTCCCAACCCAGGGACTGAACCTGCATCTCCAGCATTGCAGGCAGTCTCTTACATTGCAGGGGGATTCTTTACCAACGGAGCCACTTGGGAAGCCCCATTTATACTTGTGTGCTTGTGTGCTAAGTCACTTCAATCGTGCCCAACTCTTTGCAACCCTATGGACTGTAGCCTCCTCTGTCCATGGGGTTTCCCAGGCAGGAATACTGAAGTGGGTTGCCATTTCCTACTCCAGGGGATCTTCCCAACCCAGGGATCAAACCTGTGTCTCCAACATCTCCTGTATTGCCAGGCAGGTTCTTTACCACTAGCGCCACCTGGGAAGCCCCTACATGCACACAAATAATAGTACTTCATGCAAATATAGGAATTTACTTTTATATTTTACCTCTTTATTATTTACACTGTTTCTTAAAGCTATGAATCTTCCTTTTCTCTTTGAAGCTTAGTGGCTTTAATTAATGAATATTATTTTTAGAGCAGCTCTAATTTACAGAAAAACTGAGCAGAAAGTACAGAGCTTCCATATATCCCCTCTTCCATCTCATCCACGCACACGTGGTTCCCCTATTTTCAACACCTTGCATTTTTGTGGTACACTTGCCATAATGCATAAGTCAATGTTGTTAGCTAAAGTCCATAGTTTGTGTTAGGGTTCACTCTTTGTATTATATTAAATACATTCCAAGAGTTTTGATGAACATACAATAATGTGTATCCACCATTATAGTATGATACAAAACAGTTTCACTGCCCTAAACATCTCTAAGACTACATATTTTAATGGAGCAATCGCCTCTCTCAGTTTGATATTGCCTCCCCATGAATGATGACATGACATGCAAAGCAAGTAACATGGTGAGCCTTTACAAAGTAATGAAGAAAAGTCAATAGAACTCAAAATATTGGAAAGGTTAATACCTACTCCAACTATTGCTGGGAAAACTGCCAACTTCATAATAATACTGTCCTTGGCTTTCTCAAGAAGGAAAAGATGATGCATGCACTTAAGTTCTTTGAATAGATCACTGTTTAAAATATGAAAGAAATTTTGCCTACTATAGCTAAGCATGATACCAATAACTGAACATAGTATTACTTGGTAGACCCCAAAGTTCTAAAATTTGGTTAGCAAACACACAATGCATAATGTATATCCAAAGGATTGATATTGTTCAATGTCAGTCTCTTGAAAGATGAAAATCTTTTAAATAGCATATTGTAAAATGACAGCAGCAAAAATGGAAAAGACTATCCAAGAAGATAACAGTGCTAAAAAAAGTAAATAAGTATGCTCCATATACTAGGTAACCATTAACACGTCACCTGTAATTAATAAATTTATTTTATTGAAAAAAAGAAAAAGGAATATATGATCAATGGTTGCAGTCAATCAAGGTTTCTACCCCCCGCACACACAAAAAAAATGCTGATGAGTTGGAAAGTGACAATGCTACAGCAGATTATGCAAAAGAAGGAAAATTTATTTCCTTGGGGGAAAATAATCTTAACTTGAGAGATTGATATTGCAGTGGACAAGCATTCAATTCCATAATTTTCTATGTGTACCCCCAGGCTACTTAACATTGCAGAAGAAAGCTGCAGAATCATGTCAACTGGACTCACTACAAATTATGATACCTAAAACCATGCCCTCCACACTGCTCAGAAATCATTTTCATTTTTGTCTCCCTATTTCATATTACACTGCAACTGAATTAAACCCTTTGCAATCATATTAAGACTTCATCCTCAGCAGCAATGGGCTGATGACATTGTCATTTCACTAAAAAGATGGAGACTACCCTATTAAAGATTCTCTACAACCTCACCATCCAGTCTACCTAACCCCACCCCAGAGAAACATATGGTAATTCTTCCACCCCAAAGCCTTCTCTTCTTGCCTATCAATCTTTCTCTGAGATTTGTTCCATCTGCCATCTCCCCTTATTGCGTTTTCATTCTCTCCAGCCTCATGCACTTTTTATCCCATGCCTCGACACTTAATCAAGTTTCTTTTAATCCCTCAAAAAAAGTTTTTCCATCTCTCAAGTTTTCACTGTACGCTGCATATACTGAATCTTTAAAGAAGACCACAAGTAGTTGATTGGGTAATAATATACTATATATCATAAATTAGACATTATATATTATGTATTATATATTGTTTATTTTAGAAGTTGCCTGAAAATAGGCTGGAAATTACCTTGCCAAACAGAAGAGAAGATAGAGAACTTTCAAGATGCTCAACTGAAATGGAATGATTTCCATGATTCCCCAAGATACACTAAAAAATATAGATAATTCTTCCCTCCCTACCCTCAGTCTTTTTCCAATACCTTTAGAAATAGAAATCTCAGATCAGTTCTGATCTCACACCTACACTGAAAGCTTCTTAAAATCCTGCTTTAGATCTCTGTAACTGGTGCTTGAGGCTCATCAGGGATATCTCATCAGTTCAGTTCAGTTGCTCAGTCATGTCCAACTCTTAGCAATCCCATGGACTGCAGCACGCCACACTTCCTTGTCCATCACCAACTCCTAGAGCTTACTCAAACTCATGTCTGTCGAGTCAGTGATGCCATCCAACCATCTCATCCTCTGTCATCCCCTTCTCCTCCCAGCTTCAATCTTTCCCAGCATCAGGGTCATTTCAAATGAGTCAGTTCTTCACATCAGGTGGCCAAAGTATTGGCACTTCAGCTTCAGCATCAGTCCTTCCAATGAATATTCAGGACTGATTTCCTTTACGGTTGACTGGTTTGATCTTGCTGTCCAAAGGAATCTCAAGAGTTTTAAGCTAGCTTTTTCACTCACTTCTTCCACTTTCATCAAGAGGCTCTTTAGTTCCTCTTTACTTTCTGCCATAAGGGTGGTGTCATTTGCATATCTGAGATTATTGATATTTCTCCCTTCAATCTTGATTCCAGCTTGTGCTTCATCCAGTCCAGCATTTCAATATATCATTTCACCTGATGTATTCTGCATATAAGTTAAATAAGTAAGGTGACAATATACAGCCTTGATGTACTCTTTTCCAGATTTGGAACCAGTCTGCTGTTCCTTGTCTGGTTCTAACTGTTGCTTCTTGACCTGCACACAGATTTATAATATCTCATAACTACCCACTAATAAAATCAATATAGCAATAAATTAGTCATGATAGGAGTTTGTCCATTCCAGATGTACTTAAAAATATTTCCAAGGCAAGTATAATAATATTGTTGTTGTTGCTGTTTAGTCTCTAAGTCATGTCCAACTCTCTGCAACCTCATGGACTACAGCACACCTGAGTTTCCTGTCCTTCTTTATATCCTAGAGTTTCCTCAAACTCATGTCCATTGAATTGGTGATGCCATCCAACCATCTCATCTTATGTCATCCCTCTCACTCTTTCCCAGCATCAGAATCATTTCCAAAGAGCCAGCTCTTCACATCAGGTGGCCAAAGTGTTGGAGCTTCAGCTTTGGCATCAGTCCTTCCAATGAATATTCAGGGTTAATATCCTTTAGGATTGACAGGTTTGATCTGAGTCCAAGGGATTCTGAAGAGTCTTCTCCAGCACCACAATTTGAAAGCATCAATTCTTCTGCACTCAGCCTTCTTCATGGTCCAACTCTCACATCTCTACACGACTACTGGAAAAACCATAGCTTTGTCTATACTAACATATCAGATCCTAGAGTAGAGACTCAGAGCTGAGATACAGAAGGTAATAGATTGTATCAATGCTCTCTCTCCTTCAATCCCACTTTGAATTCCTCTGCCACTTCTATTAATCAGACAAAGTAACCCATTGGCTGTGAATGATACTATACAGAAAACCATAAATCAGAGTTACTCTCATCACACACAAGAAGCTCTCATCCCAGAGAGGGGGAAAGTTGTAGACACAATTTGTCTCTAATATCTATTCTAGGCCTCACAACTGATTTCCTTATCTTTGAAAAATTGAACCAAAGGCAACAATAACAATTTATTAAGTGCCAAGTGCTTTACATGCATTATCTCATTCAATTTTTATAACAACCCTAAAACATAACATTTTTATTTTTATTTTATAGATTAAAAAGGAAATTTCAGTGGGTGGCTTTGCAGTCACCTCATATTTGGGTATGTCAAAGCCAGAACATTTTCACCAACACTATATTTTATAGTGTTCTCATATTATATAAAGATGAAATGATTAATGTCTATTGGCTGCAGATTCCGTGCTAGACACTGCTAACTTTTATTTAATAATCTTCACAACAACCTAACTTACAGGTACTGTTTTTATTTCCATTTATAGCTGAGTTACTTGCTCAAGGGGCTTCCCAGGTGGCGCAGTGGTAAAGAATCTGCCTGCCAATGAAGGAGATGCACAATATGTGGGATCAATCCCTGGGTCGGGAAGATCCCCTGGAGAAGGAAATGGCAATCCACTTCAGTATTCTTGCCTAAAAAATTCCATGCACAGAGGAGCCTGGTGGGTTACAGTTCATGGGGTTGGAAAGAGCTGGACACGACTGAGCCTGCGTGCATGTCATGTCATGTCAGCTTGCTCAAAGTTTATATAAGAAGCAAAACTATCTGATTCCCAGAACCTTCACATTATAACTTCCATTAAATACTTTGAAAATCTGCAGAATATACATCTGGTGAAAATCTTGGGAAAGGTTATCTGTCTGGCATGGTTCCCTGAGTATCCAATACAAACACTAGAAAATGTAAAACCCACCATCGCAATTTTTTCCCCCCAAATCCTAGCATTTCCATAGAAGACTAGGATAGACTAGAACAGGTCTCATAATGTAGATGTCTGTTGTGCTTACTCCTGAATGAGCTCCATCTCAGCGACTCTTCCCTGCTTTGTGAAAAAGCTAATTTAATAAACAGAAGTGCCAAGTCACACCTGAACCTACTAGCCCTTCTGCCTCCTATGACTTGGACGCCCTATGTCCCCTCTCTAGAGCTAAATTCTGAATTTAAATTGATTTCCTCAAAACTTGACTGAAGCCACACCTTTATGAGTGGGTCAACCCAAATCCCAAGACCCTCCTCCATGCTACTGACACTTTATTGTGAAGTCCTAGAATGCTTCACAACTAAACCTGATAGCAATATTTCAATAAATACTGATGAATGAATTTAATGAGTTTTTAAAATGCATTTACACTGCCTTTTGGGCTTCCCAGGTGATGCTAGTGGTAAAGAACCCACCCGCCAATGCAGGAGATGTGGGTTCAACCCCTGGGTTGGTAAGATCCCCTGGAGGAGACTATGGTGACCCACTCCACTATTCTTGCCTGGAGAATCCCATGGACAGAAGAGCCTGGTGGGCTACAGTCTATGGGGTTGCAAAGAGTTGGACACGACTTAAGCAACTTAGCACATGTGCATGCACACTGCTATTTACTTCCTTTCCCAGAGTTTCAAATCAATTGAAATAAGATTTATTGAGATACTCCCAATCACCTTTCAACATAATTCTAAAGCTTACCTATTCTTTGTTTGTTATTATAACTTACAGATTTCTATAGAGTATTGTCTCTGTTCTTTCTGTGTCTCCTAACACATCCTAGTTTACACTCATGACTCCAGAATAGTGCTAAGGGTTCCTATACTATAGAGAATATACATATTTAGGCATGTAGGGAAACATAAAGGATGCCTCTAACCCTGATGGCACTGATGGTACTTGGTCTCTGCTTTGGTCCAGGCTGCAGTGGAACCTGTAGGGTAGAAGAACACCTTATAAAGAGAGTCACCTTGGCAGTTCATATGACAGTCAAAGTTGCTGCCAAAATCCTCAAGAAGTAACTATTCTGCAGTGTCATCCCAAAGTACACTGAGTAGCTTACTACAGAGGATCATTCAAAATCCTAATATTAGGATATTATCTAAGGCAACAGCCATGATTTTGAAAGTGAAGGACTAGGAAGATGGAAGAACCACAGGCACTCTCTGCACTTATGGTGGCTGGCAGACATTAAAGAGGTTTAGTTCATGGAGTAAGTTTTTTGAAGAACATAAGGATGTTCCATAAATAATTACAGTTGATTATGGTGAATAAAAATAGTGCTATGAGCTACTCGTTCCCTATTGCCAATGAAAAAGAACACCACAATATTTTTTAAAAGTTCAAGTTAGTTGAAGCA
Source organism: Antilocapra americana (assembly GCA_007570785.1). NCBI lineage: Eukaryota > Metazoa > Chordata > Mammalia > Artiodactyla > Antilocapridae > Antilocapra > Antilocapra americana. The sequence continues at coordinate 8,101,748 of ML661885.1, forward strand.
ACCACACTCTGAGGTATGTTCATGGAGCTGAAAGTCAGTTAAAAATATGCTCTAAGATTCTCAAGTGACAAAGCTATTAGGGATTGCTTATTATACTCAAAATACATGTTTACTATGTGCCATGTCAATTCTAAATATTTTACAAAGGTAATTTATTTAATCCTCATAACAACCCTGTGAGGTAGGTACAGGCTTCTCTGGTGACTCAGCAGTAAAGAATCCGCCTGCAGTGCAGGAGAGGCAGGTTCCATCCCTGGGTTGGAAAATCCCCCGGAGAAGGAAATGGCCAACCACTCAGTATTCTTGCCTGGAGAATCCCATGGACAGAAAAGCCTAGTGGGCTACAGTTAGTTCATGGGGTTGCAAAAGAATTGGACACAACTTAGTGACTGAACTACAAAACAACAACAAAAGATGTGGAAACTGGGGCACGGAGAAGTTAAATAATTTGCTCAAAGTCACACAACTAGTAATTATTGGAGCAAGCTTTCAAACATTGGCTCATAAGGCTAAGATTATAAGCTCTTTAATATTGAACTGTCCTCCCCATCCTTTATGAATGTTTCCTATGGTTTAAAGAGATGAATGCTCAAAGTCTCTGAGGAATCAGAAAAAAACTATTTTTGTCCATCATCAAGTGTTGATTCCACATATATAGCATGACAGGGCACCACATAAGATATGGGGACTATCATGGAAAGCAAAAGAGATAGTCTTTATCTTTGAGGAGCTTATCTTCTGGTGGGAAAAGTAAACCAGGAAACAAACACAGATAATTTTATGATATGGGTAGGACAGGGCCCCAGGGCACACCAGGAGGGCACATCACCCTCTAACGCTAGAATGGGAGGCTTTCTGGAAGAATTCCAAGAGAAAATCTGAAAATTGAGGGAGAATTATTTGGGAAAACAAACTGTAAGAAATAGCAAACACAGTAAGGAAAATGGAAGATCAGTTAGCATGTTCCATGAGATGGAGAAGACTTTGTTTTAAAAAAAAGTAAATTCATTGTGGCTTGATTGTAGAACGTGTAGTAGAGCATGGAGGGAAATAAGGCAGGCTAAAGGTGAAAGAACCAAATAATATACTGTATTTTAGGTCTTTTGAAGGAATATAGGTTTTTATCCTTAGAACAAGGGGTATCTTTGAAAAGACTCTCTGGATGCAATGAACAGATGAAAAATCATAACAACTCTGAAAACTAGAACCAATGGCTTGACTGTTAATATAAATGTGACATATATACACTATTGATATCATGTATAAAATAGGTAAATAATGAGAACCAACTGTAAAGCTCAAGGAACCCTACTCTTTGCTCTATGGTGACTTAAATGGAAGGAAATCCAAAAAAGAGGGGATATATGTATACACATAGTCTTCCCCATGGCTCAGCGGTAAAGAATCTGCTTGCAATGCAGGAGATGTGGGTTTGATCCCTGGATTGGCAAGATCCCTTGGAGGGGGAGATGGCAACCCACTCCAGTATCCTTGCCTGAAAATTCCCACGGACGGAAGAGCCTGGAAGGCTGCAGTTCTTGGGGTGGCAAAGAATCAGACATGACTGAAGCAAATAAGCACACACACACAGGGTAGCTCTATTTTAGTTTCTTGAGGAACCTCCATACTGTTCTTTATAGTGGGTGTATCAATTTACATTCCCACCAACTCTATAGGAAGGTTCCCCTTTCTCCACATCCTCTCAGCATTTATTGTTTATTGATTTTTTGATGGTGGCCATTCTGACCTGTGTGAGGAGATATCCCATTGTAGTTTTGATTTGCATCTCTCCAATAACTAGTGATGTTCAGCATCTTTTCATGTGTTTTTCGGTCATCTCTGTGTCTTCTTTGGAGAAATGTCTATTTAGGTCTCCTGCCTATTTTTTAATTAGGTTGTTTGGTTTTTTCTTTTTATTGAACTGCCTGAGCTATTTATATATTTTGGAAATTAACCCCTTGTTAGTGACTTTGTCTGTAAGCATTTTCTGTCATTCTGAGGGTTGTCTTTTCATCTTGTTTATGATTTCCTTTGCTGTGCAAATGTTTTAAAGCTTAATTAGGTCCCATTTGTCTATTTTTATTTTCATTACTCTAGGAGGTGAGTCAAAAGAAATCTTTCTGCAGTTTATGTCAAAGAGTATCTGCCTGTTTTCCTCTAAGATAAAACTGTATTTTTTAAAATGTAAAAATGATAAACTCAAGATTTGAGATTGTAATTACCTCTAAAATGAGAGGAGGGGTTATTGAATGGCTGAGGTTAACACATGCAAATCATGTGAATATGTTGGGTAATGTGTTTCCTATATTTATTGCATTAAAATTAACTTAAAAGTTTAAAAATTAAGTAGTTAGTCAAAAATAAAACACCATGTATAGGACCAATGATTAGAACCAAGGTTATGATTAATCCAATTTGTTCCCATGTTTGTTTGTTTAAATCAAAGCCTTTATCAATTATCTAGGAATGCAAATCTAACCATGAGTTTGAAGATCAGGTGGTGGGGGCAGGGCAGAGGAACAGTTACGGGGTTAACTGTATCTCTAATGGTTGTCACAACAAAAAAGTAACTACCATTTGTTGGTTCACTGGAGTTCACAAAAATATTTCACCAAGTATTAATTCATTGACTTACACCGTATTGCTACAAATGTTCTATGCAAAACCCTTACAATATATGACCCTTATGTCTTGAAACATTCAAAAAAACACATTCTGCATAGCCTAAATTGCCAATCTGTTTTGCTTTTTGGAGAAAAATTATTAGAACGTGGAAGATGTTGAGAAAAATGAGCTAAGAAAGATCACTCTTTGGAGCAGGGAGGGTGAAGGCATATAATGTCTAAAAGGAGAGAGGAGCAGTGCAGGGGCTTGTCTGGATCCAGACTGTATGAGCAAGAGAAGAATCCTCTGGCAGACCACATCTCTCCCGCCCTCCTTCCAGCCCCCTATACTCTCTGGTTGTCTGCCTGATCAAGTGGGAGTCAGCTACCTACTAAAAACTAAAAGAGGGAAAAAATATGAGCTTTCTTAAAGGCATACATCTATATTAATTTACCTTTCTAAATCTAAGCATTTAACACTTGCCAGTTTTAATATCCTAAACTATGTCTAATCCAAAGAAATATTATAGTTCATATGCCAAGATGGAGTCTTTTTTGTTGTTTTCTGTTTCTTCAACTAATAAATTAGTCAGATACATTGATAATTCATAAATGTACTAATGTAATATAAATGTTGTTTGGAGCATTGATATCATACATTACAGATTCAACAATGTGCTTTATTTATAAACTATGTGCTAGTTAGTTCCTTCCCTAAACTCAGATAAATACAGAAATAAAAAATAAACTCCAGACACTGACTCTTACTTAAATTATGAGTCTGGCATGCTTGAAAATTCTTTCCTTGGAAGAAAGAAATGATATACGGGTGAAGGAAGAACAAAGGTTGGGTAATGAAACCAGAAGTAAATTACTCTAAACAGGACTTTCTCAAATTTTCCTTACAAGTTAATGGATGTGACATATCCATTTAGCTGGAGAAAAAATTTATCAGAGGTAATAGTGGAAGAAAGGAAAAAGAACATTTTCCTCTCAGTGCCATATTTTCAAAAGAACATAACCCTTGGGAAAGTTGATAAAACACGTTAACTTGGTATCTCAGTGGAATGAATGGTAACAGCCTCAAGTAATAATCTATCATCAAAAGGTGGCAGTGATAAGGGAAACCAACCTAGCATTTCAGCTGACTTCTCCAGGGACTGGCAGCACCCTGGTGTGTTTGGTATGAAGACGGATGCCTCTTTGGAAGAAAGATGGGAGAAAATGCTGGAAAAGTAGGTTGAATCCCTGGAGGTTTGCCATGCCAAGGAGATTTGATTGCATTCTAATCCAAAGCGATGTCAGTTTTCAGGAAGGCAAGCAACCTCTTGTTGCTGTTTTATAAACAACCAGTTTCTTGTCAAAGACGCTATTGTTTTTGTTTAGTCGCTAAGTCATGTCCAACTCTTTTGTGACCCCATGGATTCTAGCCTCACCAGACTCCTCTGTCCATGGGATTTCCCAGGCAAGAATACTGGAGTAGGTTGCCATTTCCTTCTCAAGGGGATCTTCCTGACCCAGGGATTGGCAGGCAGGTTCTTTACCACTGAGCCCCTTGGGGAGCCCAAAAGATGCTTTTACACATGTCCATTCTCTTATGTCTAGCCACTGACATTAAAAGTCAAAGCCCCTTACAGTACATGAAAACAGAATTTCAAGCACAACACATCAATTTATTCAAGAGGTTGTACACAAACTTCTTTAAATTTCCATATCCACAACTTCTGTTACCAGCACGTTATTGATTTTTTAAACTTCCTCATGTTTTCTTCTTAACATTTAGCATTCTCTTTTCTCTAATCATCCAAAATCAAAAGAAGAACATCTAAAAAAGAAGTGAGATCCTGCTGGCCCTCTGGATAGAAAACTGCTAGATGTTCATGGACCACTGGCTGCTTATCTGTGTGCATAGTAAAACAGAAATGGTCTCACGCAGATTTTCAAATTCTTTGAACACACTGCAGCTTTATTTTCCCAATGTTTGGGTTCATTACTTACAATACCTTAAGATGCTGAAAGTGGGAGAAAGAAAAACAAAAGGCTCATGAGTCCAATCCAATATGAATGCCTCAATTTATGTCCCACCTCAGTCACTAGCCATCTAGGTGATATTGGGAAACCTCCTTGACCAATCTGAAGAAAATTTATAAATGGTGATCAGAGTAATACTTGATTTATGGCCACCACAAGGTTTTACATGCAGATCAGAGCAAATGATGTCTATAGAAGCACTCTATAACATGCATGCTGTTACAATCATAAACAAATGATCCTTTATTTGTGATGATAATCCTTATGAACAACATGCACTTTCAGCTATTTATCTGGTGGCAATGTTGATTCACCCAGAGTCACATACACTGTCTAGTCTCCTTGTGACAGGACAGAGTTAGAAGTATTATTTGTATCATGGACGAGTCTCCTAATGAAGCCATCTAGCCCAGAAAGAAATCTATTGTAGTTAGAGTCTCAGCACAACGCTCCCCCAGGTTTAACCTCTACAGGACCATCTTGTACTGAGAAGTTCTGTGCCTTAGGCAGCCTTGGCTGGATCAGGTCTGGTGAGTTAATAAGCTTCACATTTATAGAACATACATCAGTTTCCAGCAACTTTATCAGCTCTTTTGAGCCTCAAAACAATTCTGGGAAGATACCAACCTCTGATTACTATTCTGGTGTTGTAAATAAGAAAATTGAGGCTAGGTACCTCCCAGGTGGTCCAGTGGCTCAGAATCTGCCTGCCAATGCAGGGGTCATAGGTTCGATCCCTGGTCTGGGGAGATCCCCCATGCCACAAGGCAAGTAAGTCCATGCCTCACAACTACTGAGCCTGCACTCTACAGTCCATGCTCCACAAAGAGAGATGCCACTGCAATGAGAAGCCTGCCAACTAGAGAGCCTGCATGCAGCAACAAAGACCCAGCACAGCCAAAAATAAATGTTAAATAAAAAAGAAAGAAAACTGAGGCTAACATTAGGTGTGTGATTTGCCCAAAGACACACAACTTCTAAGCAGCAGAGCTAAGAGCCAGACCCAGGTATTTAGATTTGGGGTCTCATTTTTACTTTCGTGCCCAGATTTCAGAAACTTGCACAACTCCCTCTTCTGAAAAGAAGAAAAGAAATCAATAGGTTTCGGATAATTGTCACTTGTGAGAAAAAGAAGTTGAAGTGAAGACAGTGAATTTATGACAACAGCCTTGTCTCCGAGATCCATGGGGTTCTGTATCTCAGGATATGAAGCATCCAACAAAGACTAGGAGAAAATGCCTCATTCCTACGCACAACGATAACCAATCTGCTTTAGGGGAGCAGTAGGGACCTGCCAGCATGTTACAATGTCAAAATTTCAAACCCTGCCTGGAAATCTGATTCCTCGGACTCTCTGAAAATAACTGGTAGTGCTTGCTTGGTTATGATCACTCAGCTCCTCAACAGTGTCAGCAGGTACATTAGCCATATTGGCAGGGAGGGACAACATTAGCTCTCACTAAACACCTGTCTTCACGATGTGCTTTATTCATGTGATACTTATAATAAGGAAATGCAGGATCAGAGAGACGAATAACTTGCCTACAGTCACTCTCATGACAGGTGGCACACTTAGGATTCAAAACCAAGGCTTTCAGACTCCAAAGTTCATGATCTTTCAACTATAGCTCCCTTCTAATCTCTTGAAGCAACATTTTAGTCATTAACTCCAGGAACTCTCCCAAGATCCTTCTTAATTTATAGATTCCTTATTAACATGGATATTAGGTATATGAATCATAGACATAGATGTTCTTTACTGATTATCAGACACTTTGTGTATTTTACTTTTAATCATCTCTTCAACAGCCCTCTATATCGAGTACTAAAAGTGACCCACTTTTTGTGTAAAGAAACGAACCATCAGAGGCAAAATGGGGTGTGTTTCACACACACACCTTGGAGTGCCAATACATCTACAATTCCCACCATCTACTCCAATGGCGATTTCTTCCCCTGCACTTGCCTGTTTTTCAAGTCAATGGCAAGCTAAAAAGAATAATTTTGCAGTGTTAAAATATAGTATTATTAATAGGTTCCATTTTTCATTCAGCTGACTCTCATGTTTTAGCTAATAGAATGTTTTACTTTTGCACTGTGCTTTGAGGCAATTTGATAGCAAAGATTTTGCTGGCATAAATTGAAAATAAGTTAAAATGTATTTAGAATCATGTTTTCGACAAACACAAAACAAAAGGCAGAGCCTAAGTCTTATAAGAAAAATGTAACTGCTGATGTCATCTATAGTTCAGCCAATAAAAGACTGGATTCCCAAAAGGAAAAAATACATGTAATGAGTTATTTTTTTAAGTCGTTCATGTATGCCTGCTTTAACAAATCACCTCTTTGCATTACTACCAAAAACCTAAATTTTCAATAAATTTAATAACTTCTCACTCATCTATTTAGCTTTATAAATTACATTCAGGTTGATTTTGCTTTACTTCATTTATTGGGATAAGGCAAAGTAGTTTTTTGCAAGCAAGCTACAAATCCTGAATGAAAAAGAATCAGTTAGATTAATACTTACATCTATATCTCCTCATATAAGGCAGAATTTTTTAATCATTTGAGTGCTGTAAACACAGAAGAGCCTCATCAGTACATTCTATCCCCAAGAAATTCAGGTAGAGGATCACTGGGGTATTCTAAAGGGAATTTGAGCATCTGATAGAGAATGAAGGTCCCTTTCCAAGCTAACTATCCATGAAATTCTGTGAAATAAGTAAAATTTCAAGTTGCAAAAATATGCATCCTGCAATTTTACTAACATCATTAATTGTCTATCTTTAGAAAAACAGTTTGCTTGATTTAAAATAACCATACCAAAGACCTCACAGCTGTGGCCACATATGCAACCAAGACAGGATTTCAAGTATCTGAGTTTTATGGTCTTACTATGTTTCAAGAGGTTCCATTTGATCCTAGGCTGCATATACTTACAGTCATCCTATAAAACAGGAGTCTCAACTTTCTTGGTAGCAGGGACTAACTTCGTGGAAGACGATTTTTCCACAGACTGGGGGATACGGGTGATGGTGTCTAGATGATTCAAGTGCATTACATTTATCATGCACTTTATTTCTGATCTAATGCCACGCTGGTCTAACAGGAGGTACCAGTCTGCAGTTCGAAGGTTGGGGACACCTAGATAAAACGTCATATTTAGAAACATTGAACTTTTCTGAGACCCCTTTTTTTTTCTAATTTGTCAACACATTCACTGTTGCTAGCAGTTAAAGACAATTTAGCAGCAGATTTAACATTGCAGCATTTCTGAAAGTCAGTCCAGAGAGAGAAAAGAGACCAGAAAAGGTGATGGAATTTTCTCATCTATATCTTCTCTATAAAGTGTGGGGTGGCCTAAGGTGAGAGAAGTGGCCTGAAGGACTTCCCAAAACCCCCACGAGTCCTTTGTGATATTCTCTGCTTTTAACTAGCAAGAGCAGCTTCTGGTAAGAGACCTGTATTCATGTGTCTGTTCATTCTTTTTTAAAAAGCAATGGATTTTATGTGAAAGGAAGAGAGGGAGAGAAGTGAAAAGCAGAGCAACAATGAAAATCACAGATACAGGTATATCATCTAATGGACAAAAATTCTCAGTTCCTGACTAGCAGAGCAGCACGAGAAAGCTGCATTCCCCGATTCGATTTAATTTTTGCCTGAGCATTCTTAGGTGAGCCCTGTTGAGATGTCAGGGTCTGCTACGCAGCATACGTGGCGCACTGCAAGATATTTGGCGTGAAGACGATGAATTTTCAAACTAGTTCAAGAGTAATTGAAAATGGAATTCTGAGAAAAGCTAACGTGTATCCTTATCTCCACATAAACACATCAATACTCATTTTAAGCCTGCCAGCTATCTATCTGCTAGGAAACACTCAATACTGCTTCTTGTACACTGAGCAGATCATTGAGTTTTCTCTCAAAAACTAATAGTACAATCATTTGCAACAAGAAATTCTTCTTTGTCTGATGAAATTGTACCATCCCTGAGCTGCTGCCTTCTATTTCAGGAGACACAGGAGTTCAGTCTGTGAATTTCATACCCAGAAGAGGAGCTCAGACTCAGGTCCTAATATCACAGACTGAAGATGTCAGGAACTTCTGAGATCATCCAGCCAAACCCCATCATTTCATAGGTAGAACAGGGAGCTTTCAAAAGCCACATTAATACCCAAGTCTGCCTGTTACTGTTATTATCAAATCTGACTGTTCTCATTTTTCTTAACAAGCAAGGCTCCACATTTCGAGAAAAAAAAATTCTCCTTGGGGTAGCAGTAGAGCCTAGTTTTGTAATCACAAGTATGTTGACATTTACTGCACCTAGAGTATGCTGCTCAGTGTGATTCTGGTCCTACTCAGAGCAAAGCTTAATGACTTTGGAGGAAAAATATTAGAACTCTGCTCCAAAGCTAAGACTATATATCACCACAAAGAAGCATAGACACATAAGAATCCATAACTGGAAAGACACGTAAGAATCCATTATTTCATTTGATCCTTCTGCAATTCAATGAGATGAGTATAATTTTTTTTCTACAAATGAGAAAACTGAGTCTCAATGTCAATGACCTACTCAGAAAAACATACAAGGAAGTGGGACATCTGGAAACTTAAAACTTGCAAGAAATGAGTGAATTCCTTGAGGAATCAGATTGTAATAGGATCAAGCACAAGTTGCTGGAATTAGCCATGGAAAAAAATGAACAGCAGTCAAAAGAACAATGAGTGGAGGTCCAAGAGATTTTCTGAATGGAAGAGAGAGAAGTTGGAAGTATTATTGCCACAGATGCCCTCAATGTTTTCAGTAAATAAGGAAGGCTTATCTTTTAAGTGTAAAACAGTAAGAATAAGACTGAGGACATAAGGAATAGAGAAATGGATTGAAACTGTTGCAACCCTGTGTGATGTAACATCGCAAAGAACAAGGAAGATCTGGCTGAAGACAGACTGCATCCATTTCCATAGGATCCAATTAGTATGCTTTTGTGACCTTCTTTCCAACTGGCAAGACAAGAGCTGGGAATGCATAGTCAGGCTGCATTAGATCCCAGAACTGGCAATCAAGATTCACTGCGAGACTGAGAACATGTAAGATTATTGCACTCAAGATATCAAGGTCTCATCAGTGGTCACGGGACCTAGAGTAGATACAGATTTCAAACAATTCAGAAGTAAATCAACAGCCCCAGGAAAAGGGAGTTTTAAAAATACTGTGCAGGGGACAACTTTAAAATGTGCAAGGGACAACTTATAAAGATCGATGATCAAAGGAAACACTGAAAATAAGACAATGATATTATTATTATTATAACTGATCTTATAATAGAGATAAACCATTCTAGGTGGGCATGAGATCCCATGGGAGTAATCACACTGATAAAATGAAGGTGAAGATGAAGAAGTTAAAAAAAATCAGTATCTAGTAATTCAGTAAAAAAAAAAAAATTAAGGATGTTCACAGGAGCTAAAAATACGAAAGCAAACTATAAGCTGAAATTATCAAGATGGATGAGAGAGATAGAAATCAGTTGATGGATTACAAAGCAGATAGAAAGAAGTGTGTAAAATGGATAAAGGGTGTTTGAAATATAATAAAAGGTTATTTATGGTAACTGTATGGGACAATTTGAGAAAGTAGCACTAAAATATACATTGAGAAAAAGTAAAAGTGTTAGTCTCTCAATCGTGTCCGACTCTTTGTGACCTTATGGACTGTAGCCCACCAGACTCCTCTGCCCGTGGAATTCTCCAGGCAAGAATACTGGAGTGGGTTGCCATTTGCTTCTACAGGGGATCTTCCCAACCCAGGGATCGAACCTGGGTCTCCCACATTGCAGGCAGATTCTTTACTGTTTGAGCCATCAAGGAAGCCCAAAACATATACATCACCATAGGTAAAATAGACAGCTAATGGGAATTTGCTGTATGACTCAGGAAACACAACTCTGGTACTCTGTGACAACGTAGAGGAGTGGGATATGGTGGGAGGTGGGAAGCAGGTTCAAGAGGAAAGGGACATATTTATACCCATGGTTGATTTATGTTGATGTATGGCAGAAACCAACACAGTATTGTAATAATCCTCTAATTTAAAATAAAATTTAAAAACAGAACAATATAAGTAATTGACAATGCACGTGTCAATGCAACTTCTCTTTCAAATGCAATAAATACAGAAGGCACACTTCCTAAAAAGGGGACATGATGAAGAGATTTTTTATTAAGATTAGATTTTAATCATCTATTCCTTCCTTCATTCTAAACATTCCTTGAATACATATGCCAAGAACTGTACTAGGAACATGGTATAAAGTAATGTTCAAAACAGATAGGATTCCAGTTCTCAGCAGCCTAAAGTGTTTATTGCAAACATGTAAAAGGCTAGATAGATAATCTTCATAACATCAAATCCAAGAATAAACTAATTGGTCTCTCATTCATAAATTATTAAAGATACAACTAGCTAGTGTCAGAGACACAACCAGAAGCCAGAGTTCTAGGTTACCAGCCCAGAGTTTTATGCCAAATCACTCTAGTACTACACCACACTTGGAAGACATGTTAAAAAATATTGTTTTCATAACTCTAAGACAACTTCTTTACAGTCACTGCTGTAGAGCCCCCTCCCTAGCTGCTATGTACTTGGAAAAGACAGAGTAGACTGATTTGAGATTTCCCTGGTCTCCTTTGCAGTTCTCATCCTACAATGAGAAATTACCACTCAGTGGGTGGTAAAAATAGAAAGTAGGAAGAACGAGATAAGAATCTGACAAATTCTGGGCATCCTTTTTATTTCTCCATTATGCCTAATATAGTGTCTTTGGCAAAGTAGGTAATCAATAAGAACTCATTTTGTTTTCAATTATGTGTCCTTTCAGTAATCATATGTACATTTAAAAATTAAATGCTTCAAACTTTGTTCATGAAAAATTATAGGAATAGATTTTTAACTTTTACATTCAAAGAATTGTTTTTCTGACTTTTAGATTTCATAAATATTTAAGGCCCATATGGCATATATGCAATATGTGTTTCTGAATCACCACTATTGGAATTAATATATCAGCAGAGCACATGCTGACATTTCTACCAGTTTCGGGTACATACTGTGCCTGACTTTTCCCACCATAGGGCAGCTGCTGAGAAGCAATGGTAAACCACCTAGAGGTATTCTGCACAACATCCTGTGAAAATTAGGGCTTCCCTGGAGGCTCAGATGATAAAGAAACTGCCTGTAATGCAGGAGACCCAGGTTCGATCCCTAGATTAGGAAGATACCATGAAGAAGGGAATGGCTACCAATTCCAGTATCCTTGCCTGGAGAATTCCATGGATAGAGGAGCCTGGTGGGCTACAGTCCATGGGGTCCTAAACCAGGAAAAATAATCTGAAGGCTAAAACTACCTCTGAAAGAAAAGACCATCTCCTTTAACCCCTTCTATGAAAGCCAGAATATCATTACATACAAAACATGGTCTTTAATTGACAAGATGTGTGTGAACCTGACAGGCCAGATCTCTGCGAAGACCAGCAGCCAAATACCAGGAGAGCAGAGCCTTCCTATAGGTACCTAAAGGCAGCTAGGAGGATTCACAGCCTCTCCCCAGTGTCCTGGTGTTGCCATGACTCTGCCTCCTGTACACGCCCCTCCCCTTAAACAGATATACATTCACACACACACACCATGTTTGACCCTCTCAGCAACAAGAGACACACACAATTCTCTCCAACAACCACTGCAGAGGTTAGAACTCCAATAGTATTTCTCTATGCTTTACCTGTAAACACAGACACCCACAACAAAACACACTTCCACGATAAAGAAATCCATCATTATAAGCTTAACAGTCCCAGGAGGTGGGCACCTGCTTACACTGGATCATCTTAGTGATAATTGAAAGAGAAGAACACGGTTGAGTCTACAGTTTGAGTGCCTCTTCTTGGTTGATTGAATAGATTATAGTTTTATCCCTAGAATCTTTCTGTGAAAGAGCAAGGCTACAGAATCCTTCTTGTTCTTGGTATCTAATTTCATTCTCTGCCTGGAGAAAATCTCACTCTTCAAAATCTCTCAAATATTCCTCTCCTTAAAGCCACCAAGAAGAATTCATTCTTCTGTAATTGTGCTAGTACATAGCACTCTACTCATGATATTAAAACATGTAAGACTTTGCATAATAGTTTGTGTGTGTTTCTGTTCATAATTAGTCATCACTGTTTCTGCACTTTCAAAGTACCTTCTATGTATATGCCAGTATTATATAACAACTCACTCTTCTGTGATTTATTTTTTGACTTTTATTTTATATTGTACTATAACCAATTAACAATGTTGTGATAGTTTCAGGTGGACAGCAAAGGGACTCATCCATACATATACATGTATCCATCCCCCGCCTCAAACTCTCCTCCTATCCAAGCTTCCACATAACATTGAGCAAAGTTCCTTGTGCTATAAATAGGAACATGTTGGTTATCCATTTTAAATATAGCAGTGTGTACATGTCCATACCAAACTCCCTAATTATGCCTTCACCCCATCCTTCCCCTTTGGCAATCATAAATTGGCACTCTAAGTCCGTGAGACTGTTTCTCTTTGAAAGAGAAATAAACTCATTTGTATCATTTCTTTTTAGATTCCATATATAAGGGATGTTATAGGATATTTCTCCTTCTCTGTCTGACTTGCTTCACTCAATATGACAATCTCTAGGCCCATCTACGTTGCTGCAAATGGCATTATTTCATTCTTTTTTCATGGCTGAGTAATATTTCATTGTATATATGTACCACATCTTCTCTATCTATTTAGATTGTTTCCATGTCTTGGCTATTGTAAACAGTGCTGTACACTGGGGTGCATGTATCCCTTTCAGATCACGTTTTTCTTTGAATAGATGCCCTGGAGTGGGATTTCAGAGTCATATGTTAGCTCTATTTTTAGTTCTTTAAGGAACCTCCTACTGTTCCTAGCAGTTGTTCCAGTTTACATTGGAAAAGGGAGGGCAAAAGACAGATGTGACAGATGTGTGAAGAAGACAGATGTGTTCCCACCAGTAGTGTCAGAGGGTTGTCTGTAATCCATCTGCTTTCACATCTGTCCTCTTCTCTGCCTCTTCCATCCACCTTCACAAGATGATCTCATTGAGACTGGACAGAGATATCAGCTCATTGACCTTGGCATCTGCCATTCAATCTTCTGGCAGAGACTTGCAAGAGACAAAATGTTGTCATTGCGTTTGGGGTTGGAAGGCCAGTCAATGGAGCCCCAACTTTTGTCTAGTCTACCTGACTTCTCTAATGTGTTCTAGATCTAACTTCCATACTTGTTGCCTTTGTTCCTTCTCCTTAAGATCTTTGAAGGAAAATGTTTTCTTGCTCCTGATCACAGAGCAGAATCTAAAACCACTTTGTAAGAGTCATCCTTGATACCTCCCTCTAGGAACCGTGATTGGCATATGTCTTCTGACTTGGGCCATACTCTCTTGATCTCCTGACATCCTGGTAAAGAACCCACCACCCAATGCGGGAGACGTAAGACCTAGGTTTGATCCCTGGGTCGGAAAGATCCCTTGGAGGAAGGCATGGCAATCCACTCTAGTATTCTTGCCTGGAGAATCCCATGGACAGAGAAGTCTGGTGGGCTATGGTCCATAGGGTAGCAAATGGTTGGACACAACTGAAGTGACTCAGCACAGAGCACGCACTCCTGATCATAGGTTCCTGTGTTCTTTGTTGCTTCTCTGTCTTGTTTCCTTTGGCTGCCCTCTAGGATACCAAACATTTTGCTTTCTGTCTTTTCACAACTCCTCAGTTGATACAGAACTTAAGGATTTACGATACATTTTCCTTTCTTTTGTGTTATTCTAACCAATGTTTTCAGATCTAAGAGTCAATAGGCATTTCACAATTTTATCCTCCTTATTCTCTCTCCAGAGCATCCACCCTCACCTCCAAGAGAACTATCTCCTACCTTCATAACAGCCTTATTCATAAATTTAAGATGTAAATTTAAATTTAAGGGAAAACATCTCTTAGCTGTTTCCTTTAAGAATTTTAAAATATTGGGCTGGCCAAAATGTTTGTTCAGATTTCACTGTACCATTATACAGAAAAACTCGAATGAATTTTTTTGGCCAAGCCAATACATTAGATTCTACGTTGTCAATTCCACCATTCTTTCTAGATCTGTGTCATGGTAGGAGCAGGGACTCTGGAATCAAAGAAATATAAGTGGAACCCTGGCTTTGTGATCTTGGTTTTTAAATTATTTACAATTCAGGCAACTTCATTTCCTCCTAAGTAAATCTGGAGCAAAACCACATAAGTAACATGTTGCTGTGAAGGCTCAAAAAGATTAGATGACATGTGGCAGGCACACAATAAATGATAACTATTTTTAGTAAAGAAAAAACAAGTCTCTACTCATTGGATGAGTATACTCAATTTGTGTCACAGAAAGTCCAATGGAAAAAGTGATATTTAAAATCAGTTTCATTATAGTGGTCTCCAGATCCAACACCTTGACTAATATTTGTCTGAATTTGAGATGCTTGCTTTCTCATTTTCATAAAAAGTTTCTGCATACAAGAAGACTATTTGGATCATTTTATGAAAGACCAGGGAGTCTAGAATGAACTATTTACTGAACTATCTACATTTCTGAGTCCTGCACACTGATGTGCCTCTATAAATAGTGGTATTGCCATCACTTCTGCCTAGAGCAAAGATTTAACTGCTCCATAAAGATGGCAAGGCCAAATAAAAGCTATTTCATTAATTCAGAAAATAGATTTCTTTTGAGCCAAATCTCTGCCATCCTGATGAGTGACTGAGCTTGAAATTACAGCCACAGATCTGTTGCAAGCTCACAGGGCTTGCTCCCCAGCTACGGACACGAAGAAAACACCATTGATTTTAAAATCAATAAAATGAATACTGAGGGGTCAATAAAATTAGAATGATGACAAAGGTCACATTCTAGTTCTCCAACTTCTTGTTTGATTCTACTGTGTTCAAGCATTCAATAGTTCCCAGGAATAGCTCTAAGGTGGAAGATGAAGAGACACCCTGCTGAAGGAGGGCTTTGGCAGTCTTGAAACTTGCTAAATATTCTTCCAGGGAAAAGATTCTGACAATACTTTTCCCTAGAATCTACTTATTCAAAGTGTTTTATTTTTCACATCTACTTCCTGCTTACCTCTCATATCTGCCCAATCTGTTGGACAGAGTAAACCCTGGATATACCCTTTTTAAAAACTCTCCTCCAGTGAAAGCTTTCATCCATTCATTAATTCATTTACACATCAACATTCATTAAGAGCTTCTTATGGGCCAGACTCTAAGCTAAAGCTGTGGATCCAATGAAGAATAAGGAAGACCCTGTGTGTGTCCTCTAATAGGGCAATGACATCACCTTATAGTAGAGTGCTAGTGTTCAATACGGACAGAGAGCTCCCAGTGAGGCATCTCAAGAAACCTGATGTTTCCATTGAAGCCTGAAGAATGACCAAAATATAGTCACGTGAAAATCAGTTTCATCATAGTGGCTTCTAAATCCAACACCTTGAATAATATTCATCTAGATTTGAGATGCTTGCTTTGTCATTTTTATTAAAAAAAAATAAAAAAACCTTCTGCATATGAACAGACTGTGTGGTCCATTTTAAGAAAGATTAGGGAGTCTAGAATGAACTATTTACTGAACTATCTGCATTTCTGAGTCCTGCACACTGCTGTGTCCCTGTAAATAGTGGTGTTGCCATGGCCACCATCCAGAAGAAACTAGTGATAGTTGGAGATGGAGCCTGTGGCAAGACACGCTTGATCATTGTCCTTAACAAAGACTAGTTCCCAGAGATGTATGTACCCCTGGTGTTTGAAAACTATGTGACAGATGTTGAAGTGGATGGAAACCAGGTAGAGTTGGCTTTGTGGGACACAGCTGGGCAGGAAGCTTAAGATCACTTGAGGCCTCTCTCCTACCAGGATGCCGATGTTATATTGATGTGTTTCTCCATTGACAGCTCTGATAGTTTAGAAAACATCCCAGAAAAGTGAACTCCGGAAGTCAAGCATTTCTGTCCCAACATGCCCATCATCCTGGTTGGGAACAAGAAGGATCTTTGAAACTGAGCACACAAGTCAGAAGCTAACCAAGATGAAATAGGAGCCAGTAAAACTGGAAGAAGGCAAAGATATGGCAAACACAAATGGTGAAAAAAGAGAGTTAAGAGATGAGGCTAAAGGTAATAAGAAATCAGGATCTTTACTCATGCTAAGGTGTTTAAACTTTACAATAGAAGTTGTGCAGGGAAGGTTACTGGAAGATTGGGGTGGGGGCAGTGAGATAAGAGTATCATTCAACTTTTTATTGTATTTTTTGAGTTTCTCATCATAAACACGTATATTGATCTTACAATAAGAAAGTCAGTAAGGAGTAAATTTAAGTTTGAATTAGTAAAAAGAAAGAAAATATAATAGCAGCAAAGTAAGGCTGAGCCAGAAACTTTGGGGTATTTTTTTAAATGTGTATTATCATAGTCTTACTGGAGAGAGTCCATAAATTTAGCTCTAAACTTACAAGAAACCAATGAAAAGAGAGAAAAAATCCACTAGTTTCATAAGGCACAAGGTCCATGAATAAGAAGGCCAGAAAGGCTAAAAAGAAAGAAGTCAGGGGGAAAAAAGAGAGAAGGAGCTAGAAAAGAAGGTGGTAGGTAGATGGTATGGATCACTGCAAGGCCTCTGAATTTTATTCTGAGTGTGGCAGTAAGTTTTGTGTGGTTTTGAGCTGCAGAGTGAAATGATTTGATTCACATACTAACTGTTCATTTTGGCAGCTCTAAGCTTGGGGAGCAGGAGGGTCAAGAGAAGAAATATGGAGATCAGTCCACAAACAACTGCTGTAGATCAAGAGAAATGATAGTGGTTCAGTGTAAGATGATACTGGTGAAGATAAAGAAATGTGATCTGACATAGGAAATACGGAGTTGATAGGGGTTGCTGATGGAGGGGCAGGGCGTGAGACAGAAGGGGAAATACAGTATGGTTTCTAGTTTGTTTGGGTTGTTTTCTCTGGCCAGGACACCAGGCCAGACAAGTTGCCTGTCAGCAATTCTAAAGCACTGAACCAAGCCTTTTTCATGAATCAAAATTATAGGGTTGGGTTTTTATGAGAATCAAACAAGATAGTGCATTAGAAAAGCAATTTTAATGCTGAGTAATATTCCATTGTGTATATGTACCACAGCTTTCTTATCCATTCGTCAGTTGATGGGCATCTAGGTTGCTTCCATGTCCTGGCTATTGTAAACAAAGCAGCGATGAACATTGGGGTACACATGTCTCTTTCAATTCTGGTTTCCTCGGTGTGTATGCCCAGCAGTGGGATTGCTGGGTCATATGGCAGGTCTATTTGCAGGTTTTAAGGAATCTCCACACTGTTTTCCATAGTGGCTATACTAGTTTGCATTCCCACCAACAGTGTAAGAGGGTTCCCTTTTCTCCACATCCTCTCTAGCATTTATTACTTGTGGATTTTTGGATGGCAGCCATTCTGATTGGTGTAAAGTGGTACCTCATTGTGGTTTTGATTTGCATTTCTCTGATAATGAGTGATGTTGAGCATCTTTTCATGTGTTTGTTAGCCATTTTTATGTCTTCTTTGGAGAAATGTCTGTTAAGTTCTTTGGCCCACTTTTTGATTGGGTCGTTTATTTTTCTCGAATGGAGCTGCAGGAGTTGCTTGTATATTTTTGAGATTAATTGTTTGTCCGTTGCTTCATTGGCTATTATTTTCTCCCATTCTGAAGGCTGTCTTTTCACCTTGCTTATAGTTTCCTTTGTTGTGCAGAAGCTTTTAATTTTAATTAGGTCCCATTTGTTTGTTTGTGCTTTTATTTCCGATATTCTGGGAGGTGGGTCATAGAGGATCCCGCTTTGGTTTATGTCAGAGAGTGTTTTGCCTATGTTATCCTCTAGGAGTTTTATAGTTTCTGGTCTTATGCTTAGATCTTTGATCCATTTTGAGTTTATCTTTGTGTATGGTGTTAGAAAGTGTTCTAGTTTCATTCTTTTACAAGTGGCTGTCCAGGTTTCCCGACACCACTTGTTAAAGACGTTGTCTTTTCTCCATTGTATATTCTTGCCTCCTTTGTCAAAGATAAGGTGTCCATAGGTGCGTGGATTTATCTCTGGGCTTTCTATTTTGTTCCATTTATCTATATTTCTGTCTTTGCACCAGTACCATACTGTCTTAATGACTGTGGAATCCTAAAGTCAGGTAGGTTGATTCCTCCAGTTCCATTCTTCTTTCTCAAGATTCCTTTGGCTATACGAGGTTTTTTGTATTTCCATACAAATTGTGAAATTATTTGTTCTAATTCTCTGAAAAAAACCTCTGGTAGCTTGATAGGAATTGCATTGAATCTATAGATTGCTTTGGGTAGTATACTCATTCAAATATTCATTTGAATCAGTTCTACTCAGGTGGACGGAACTGGAGCCTATTATCCAGAGTGAAGTAAGCCAGAAGGAAAAACAACAATTCAGTATACTAATGCATATATATGGAATTTAGAAAGATGGTAACGAGAACCCAGCATGCGAGACAGCAAAAGGAATGCAGACGTATAGAACAGACTCGTGGACTCTGTGGATGAGGGCAAGGGTGGGATGATACGGGAGAATGGCATTGAAACATGTTAATTATCATATGTGAAATCAATCGCCAGCCCAGGATTGATGCTAGGGGCGGGAGCACCGAGATTTCCCGAGGGGAGGGAGGAGGGAGGGAGGAGGGAGGGGGGTCCTGGAGAGGGAGCATATGTACACCCATGGCGATATCATGTCATTGTATGGCAAAACCAACAAAAAAATAAAAATAAATAAAAGCATCAAAATAAATAAATAAAAATAAAATCGGGATAACAATACCTAAAAAAATAAAAAGAAAATAAAAGCAATTTTAATGAACTGAGATGTTATGTCTCCTCTATTGCACCCAGAATAGACCAAGCTCCCCAAATTCTTTATCCTTTCAATAATTACTAACAGTATGCCAATCACTGATAAGCTTCAAAGATATTTTATTATAGAAAACTCTTAAACCAACGGGAGAGACATTTACAAGATATACTAGTAAAAAGTTCATGTTAACCTGGATGGGAGGGGAGTTTGGGGAGAATGGATACATGTATACATATGGCTGAGTGCCTTTGCTGTTCACCTGAAACTATCACAACACTGTTAATCGGCTATACTCCAATATAAAATAAAAAGTTAACAGCAAAAAAATAGAAGTGTGCATTGAAGTACACAGGAACCCAGAAAAGGGGCCAGCTCCTTCCTCCTGGGAAGAAGGTGACAAGAGGCAGTGTCCCATACAGAATGCCAAAAAGAACATCTTATAATGGGACATATTTTAAATAACTTTAAATATGATTGGTTTGAGTGTTAGGAAATACTGTGGCAGCAAGAAAAGAGAATAGATTGGAAAAGAGTGAGAAGGGAGACCAGGGAGAGGCTATCATAACATTCCATGACATGGTGATGGTATCTGAACCAAAACAATTATCCCTGGGATGGACAGGAGAAGATGGAATCTTTTTTTTTTTCCAATTTCTTGCTCCTAATTTTCTTTTTATTCTTTCTTCATATTATTTTAATTTATTTATTTATTTATTTATTTATTGGTCATGCTGTGTGGCATGGCATATGGGATCTTAGTTCCCCAACCACAGAGTAAATTCACAACCCCTGCATTGGAAACATGGTCTTAACTACTGGACCACCAGGGAAGTCCCAGAAGAAGATGGATTCTTGAAATATTTGCATGGTAAAAAAAAAAACACTTCTTGCTTATATTCCTGTCTATTTAAATATTCAGAAAAGGGGAGAAACCATGGATGATAACAAAGATTCTGACTCAAACAAGATCTTGGCTACAGCTTTCAAGATGCAACTTATATATTCAATGCTTTAGTCTGAGTTTTCCATGGATATTTAGCCCTTTCTCCCAATGCAAATCCATTTTCCTTTTCTAAATTTCTTCAAATGACATCATGAGGGAAACTCCAACAGAAAAGACTTTTCCTGAAACAAATGGCCAATAATACCATCGCGTCAAAGCTCTCCAGGAAGATTTAGATGTGTTTCCTGGACAATTGCTTAAATGAGATATCACATGCAAACTGCCAAGAGAGGGCCTGGCACATTAGAGCTACTCGATAAATTTTAACTATTTTGCCATTAAGGCTTAGTCATCAGCATTGATCACAGGCTTTCTCTAGATGGTTAATTAATCATCAAGTATTTCAAGCAATATGTATTTATTGAATATGTGCACAGCTCTCTGCAGGCAATACTCCCTGCCATGATTTTTGCCTGGAGTTGATTCCTGGTCCACAGAAACATTCATTCTGAAAACACTGTGTAAAATGATGGAGAACACATCAACCTAGAAATCAGGAGAGTTGGCACAAGGTGGGCATAATGTGGGGCTTCCCAGGTGGCACTAGTAGCAAAGAACCTGCCTGCCAATGCAAGAGACAAAAGAGACACAGGTTCAATCCCTGGGTCAGGAAGAGCCGACGGAGGAGGGCATGGCAACCCACTCCAGCATTTTTGCTGGAGAATCCCATGGACAGAGGCGCCTGGTGGGCTACAGTACATGAGATTCCAAAGAGTTGTACATGACTAAAGCGACTGAACATGCACACACATGAGCATGATGTGAATTCCCTGCACTTACTTTACATTTGAGGAAACTGGCACTGCTCCTTGGCTCATTCAGGTGGTTAGCAATGGAGCCAGCCCTAGAAGTGAGGACTCCTGATTCCTGCCCGGTGCCTTTTCCAAGACACCACATCCATGTGATACCCAGTCACCCTGGAAGGCTACCACGTGGTCTAACTTACTTCCCTGCACAGATGATACTACTGTAATGAGTTAATTCCTGGAAAACCTCAAACAATGTCTTACAATGAGGTGAAGCCGGTCAGATAAACTGACTCAATTTAGACTCATGCCTGCTCATTCACCAGCAGATACTGCCCCGCCTTCAGACATGGCAAACATATCAGAAACTGAAGGTAAGAGATAGTTTGGATTCATTGTGGTTTAGCAGTTCATTTTTCTAAATATATTTTTCTATATTTCCACTTAGAAGACAAAAGTAACTGAATATTTAAGCACGTGCGTGAGCATGCACACACACACACACACCTTAAGCTTTATAGGTAAAACCAGCAGAATTCAGTGTTTTCTACCAAGAGTTCCATTGTTTTTCAGTTAGTTAAAATGAGCTTTAAGCTCCCCAAGAAACTCATCTCATTTTGAGTCTGTTAGGTACTCATTGCATGCCTGTGTGCCAAGTCACTTCAGTCGTGTACTCTTTGCCCAATGGACCACAATGCTCCAGTCTCCTCTGTCCATGGGACTTACTGGAACAACCCAAATATCAAGATACACTGTATATGAATACAGAGCTTCTGCATCTGTAGCATCTCTGAATTTGTTAGCCTTCAAAACTAAATTAAGAAAATGGAATTTATTAGCAATGTTCAAGCCCATTAATGAATTAGCATTCACTATCTCTTTTGCAGGTAAGCAATTTTGTCTCCATTTAGGGATGAAGAAATTAAATCAAAGTCAAAGAACTATACTAGCTTACCTGAGATTTAGCTCTAAATAAAACTGAAGATTTCATGATTATTCAGCTAATATTGTGGTCACTGACATTATAGCACTAATCTGAAATAATCCATATGAGTAAGTGTCCTTCTTGTTTCTTTGCCTTTGCTCCCCACAACTCTTAATCCTTGATTTTGAACAGTACTACAAACACCAACGTACACCCAAATGTATAATTTGCAAGGTCATTTGTATCTCTGAAGCACACACCTAGTGTGATTTCCAATGTTTAATTCCAATCTAGAAGCCATTATATTAAACTTTAATATTCTATCTTTCATATTTCTGTCATCTTTTACCAAATCATTTTAATCACCAAACTACTGTAATTTTAAAAGTACTACTCTATCTTTTTAAACCTAATTTCCTCTAGTTTTTAACTCAATGAAAAGAATTCTTAGATTATTAACATTAAGGTTTTCACTTTTTCAAAAATAGTCTTTTATATGAGCAACAGTCATTTAAAGATTTTAACAGAAGACTCTTGAAAGAAAATTAATGTTTCAACAAGAAACTATAAGGAAATAGAAGGATTAATTTAACTTTAAGTTAAATGTTTTCTAACTTAATACTTATATTTTGATTTTTGCACTTGATATTATTTATAATTTTTCAGGTGTTCACCATTATTAATAAACTTTTACAGTTCCTATTAAAATAAAGATTACCACTCTCATGATAAGAAAACTGAAGCAGAGAATTACATTCAATGTACTAAAAATATACTCATATCTAGAAAACTCCATGGAATATAGGTATATTACTAGTATACTCTTCCTTTCTTTGAGAATTAAGCACTAATAGCAAACATTTAATAAATACAGTATAGCTGCAATATAGTGACTCAAGGGCTTGAAAGAGTTAATTCTGCTACAGACTGATGCCTAACCTCAATAAAGAACTAGCCCAAGCCCTTGAAGGTTCAGATTCACGATTTAATTGGCTAGATTGTGCATTAGGATGTGAAGTAGGATAGCAAAAAAAAAAAAAAAAAAAAAATTTTTAAAAAAAAAAATATAAAACAAGGAAAAGAAGGAAAACGAATCATCAAATCCCAAAAGCAAATTGCTGAGGAGCAAACTGCCTTTGCCCAGTTTCTTTCTCTGTTTCACAGTATAATGCAACATAAAATGCTGTTTCATGTAGAGATAGGTATATAAATAGGTTTGGCCCCCAAGCCCATCAGTTCTCACTCTTGTGTGAATAAAAAGCAGCCCAAGTTAACATCCTGGTGAAGGCACTGAGGGGGAACTGAACAGTCTGAACCAAAGAACAGGGCTTGTGGAGAGGAACGTATGGAAAGGCTTAGGGGCTTCTGCCCCTATGACCAAAGCCTCAGGTAACCACAGGGAGGAGACAGCAGCACTGAGTCTGGGAAAATCCATGGTGATTAGATCCTTACTTCTGCCATAAATGATTATGAGGAAAATAAATCATGTGAGCTATTTCTGGTTTAAGGAAAAGACTATAGATTCTGAAAACAAGCTTATTTGAATTCTAACCTGGAATCAAAAATATATTATCTACATGACTGTGGTCAGGTTGTATAACCCTCTAGAGTTTTCTCATCTCTAAAATGAAGAACAACTAATGCATACCTTAATGGGTTCTGGTGAGAATATATGAAATAATATGCTGTGAGAGAGCCTGGTCGAAACTTTGGCATGTAGTAAACTCAACTAAATGTCATTTCCCTTTCTTTCCCACCTTCCCTCATCTTAAAGACCAGGCAACATCACAGATAACCTCCCTTACAATCCAGCAATTCTGTTGTCTCCCTGGCGATTCAGGGTTTTGAATCCCCTCATTCTCTTGATCCACCTGTAGAAGTTTATTTCCAAACTAGAGACATTGTAAAATTTCACAATTATTTGTCCTAGTTTGATATCTTTTGATGTTCTGAAAAGTCCTTGATAACCATACTTATGTGTGTCTGTGTTTCAACTTTAAATTAAGGCTATTCCCATATCTTAGCAACTATGCCAACCATTATTTGTCATCTCTCTCTCTCTCCCCTTAAACACACTCGCACAGACACACACACATAGGCACACTTGAGAAGGGGAAGCGAACGTGATCAAAAGAGAATTATCTAGGAAGGGTGACTTATTCCCTTTCTTTCCATATCCAGAAAACTTCAAAAGCCTGAAGAGTTCCTGCAAGTTGGAGGCTGTGCTTAGGCAGTGTCAGAGGTGTGACTCAGATCAGTAACCTTAGGCCACCTTAAGCCCAAACCTGCAGTTTGGTCTTTTCCAGGCCTGTGGCCTGATTTCCAGACACCAGAGGGAGGCTCACACTCAGCACGGACAGTAGTCTAAGACATTTCGCTTCTGAGATGAGTGGAACATTCAGAAGAAAAAAAAAAAATGAAAGAAATAGACAAAAATGAGAAAAGACTCTTCATTTAAGCCCTCACCCGAGAGGTTTTAAAGTGAAACTAACAAAGTGAGCAAACCTACAGTGGGGTATTTATCTGTCCACAGGCTGATTCGACGCCACTAACGTCTGGAAGAGGAGGCAGGAGAGAGAACTGAACAGGGTGATGGAGGAGGAGGAAGAAAGAGTGTGAAGAGGACATGAAGGAAGAGAGAATGACCACTGAATCACAAACCTCATTTTCTTTAAAGCTGTAGGAATCATTAGGATTGATGCCAGTAAACCCAGGTCCTCACCAAAGCATGAAATTGGTATTACTCAACCACTTTGGAGAAACTGTGGCTCTGCTCCTGAGGGAAAGTTCCTTCAAAAAACCCCAAGGAACCTGTCATATCAAGCCTGGCAGCCTTTTTGACCTGGTCTCAGAGCCCCCATCTCAATTTTTCCCTCAGGTAGCCCGTGAGTGACTCATCCTGGCTATATAAATATATATATATGTACAAAGAAACCCATTCATCTCTGTGTCTCGGGGGATCATTGAAACCACTGTGGGATAAAAAGCAGTTGAGATATTGCAGAGTCTCAGCTGGCTGGTTTTATAAAGGCTGCCTTTTAGAAGAAGCTGGAGTATCTAGAAAAACTCTTGAGACATTCATAAACATCAGTGAACCGTGGTCTTCAGAAAACTGAAGTTTGATTAAAGCTAGTTGGGATGCAGTTACCTATTTTCATAGCCATGTATTTTTTCCTTCCCCAAAGTTAAGACCTTTTCCCTTCTAATGCTTTTTTTTCTGACAAAATATGTTCAAGCAAATGCTCTCGTTCTTAAGGTTTTAATTTTATTTTTTTTTCTTGGTTTTAATTTTAAATATGGAATCCATACATCTTCAATGTACATGTGAACTACTGGGAACTAAGGCATCGTGCACATACATAAAACATAACATTATACTGCTGCAGATCAGCAGGAATGCCAAAGGACCAATCCTGACTTGGGACCTGAGTCACTCTCCTGCCTCTCGATATGGCTGTCATCAGGTACAGAACAAATGATTTTCACAAGAGCTTAATTTTCCTGGGATCTCTTAGGCACTTTGAGTGGAGAGGCAGGAGAATGACAGAGAAAGAAAAGCCTGAAGGATGGATCGTTTCCTGGCACACAAGACTGGCTCAGTACCATGAGCAGTACCACACCAACTCCCCCTGATTCACAGACTCTACTGTCTACATCTTCTCCTGTCTCACACCCGTGCCTCCCTTAGATTTCCCACAAAAGCAATAAAACATACAAGGAGAATTGGAGGAGTACAAAGATGTGGAGCTACAGCCTGGTGCATAAAAACACAAAAAAACACACAACAAACGAAGACCCCTTGGCTCTCTCCTACAACCTCAACCTAGCTATTGTCCTATAGCATGGCCAATAGTTGCCTGAACTGAAAGAAAACCTTGTATCCAACTTATAGTTTCAGTCTCTTGATTACCAAGTCAAAAAAAAAAAAAAAAACTTGTAGACATTTCTAAAATTTAGCTTTCATTTAAGAAAAAAAGTACCCTAAAGGAAGAGAGTGCTGAACAATTCCTTTCAGACTTAATAAACATCCATAAAGCACTGAAATTAAAACTGTTTAACCACACACACACACATACACACATCTTAGGAGCCTTTTGTGAAATTCTCTAGAATACTCTGCTTTGTCACAGATGGTTATATAAGCAAATAGATTTCTGGATGAAAATTTGTTATGTAAGTCAAAATGGAGTTCATACCCTATGTGTCAAAATTCAATTAGTTGAAGGGAATATTAAACAAAGAAAACCTGTGAAAATAATTGGGGGGTGGCAGTTTATTCAGATGCTTGATTTTCCTTCATTTCCAAAAACTGAGATATCATATCGTGGTAAATACAAAAATACATCGGGGTGCTCAGATGTAATACATGTAAACCTAATGAAAATTCTCCAAAGTTACTTTTGGTGTTCTCATGAAGTATTTAAAGAATCAAATAAACACATATCATGTGAGGTTCTAGTTTCCTAAATATAACTTTGAATCTCTGGTGAGGTGAAAGTTTATAAATAAATAAGTACCAGGTTGAGTTTCCCCACAGAAGTCTTAGATCCATACAACTAACCAGACTTCTCTGGCAATGGGGCAAATTATAAGGGGCAAGTCAAATTTCTATCATTTCCTTTTTACCATCTCTCTATCATGAAAAACTGTGTTGGTTGATTTTCAGATAAAAGGAAAAATAGCATGTATTAAAGAAACATTTGGCAGAGTTTACATCTATACTTCATGATAACCTATTTATACTATACTTTGTCATATCACATTAATATAAATTTGAACTGAACTTGACAAATTCTGTCAAGATGGAAAAGGGTCTGAATTATATGCATCTGCCAGGAAGAAAAAAATGCAAAAACTGAAATAAGTTTCAAAATAAACATATCAGATTGCATATACTTTTTATTTTATAGCCATAGGCTCTGACACCTAACCTTCCTTTGGAAAAATAAACACAAATTGTATCAAGATATTTGTTTCCTCTTGTATCTGAGAGTTATTTAAACATGTCATTTTTTTTTAGTGTCCGGATGGATTTTTTAAGGCAATTTTTTCTTTCAGAATATAGATGCCCTAGCTACCTACAAAGTAATTTTTGTGATATGTTAAATCTATGACCCAAACTTTAGGTTCTTGTTATAGATGCACTTTCTTTTTTAATAAAAATGCAACAATATGTATACACTACTGAATAACTGTACTCTGGAATAACAATGATTTCATAAGGATATACTAAATTTAATAACTATTGCTTCCATGGTAAATGATACCAAAAAATAACATTTCTCTGTTTAAACATTTGCTGAATATAATGTTTATGTATTATTTTTTTCTCCTTTGACAAATGTGGAAGCTATTCTAATTT
The DNA here is from genome assembly GCA_007570785.1 of Antilocapra americana. Lineage (NCBI taxonomy): Eukaryota > Metazoa > Chordata > Mammalia > Artiodactyla > Antilocapridae > Antilocapra > Antilocapra americana. Next base: position 8,129,394 of record ML661885.1, read on the forward strand.
CCATACAAATACACCAGTAGGTTTAAGGAAATGTCATTACAAGGCTATTTACTTAATTTCTTAGCCTACCCCCAAAAAATGAAAGAAAGAAGGAAAAAAGTACTTGGAACCTATAAATATGTTTTAAAGTGATGTGCTATATTATGATACATATGCACACTCAGTATACTACATATTAAGATCAGAGGTTTTCTCAACCATTTGCTTATTCAATAGACCTCACTCAGAAGATAATCTGTGAGTGGTCAGTCCCATTCAGTACATCAGTACCGCCAGTTTACAAGTAAAAATACACTCACACATGTATAATAATGCTTCTCTTAAGCAAATTGGGAAGTCAACCAAATTACTGAAGGGAAAAAGATGACCTAAAATTGCCATGTCCCACGAATGGAATTTGAAGTGAATATATTCTCTGCATCCCTCTAAACACTTTTCTGAGAGAGTGGAGCTTTCTTTGGCAAATATGTTTTATAAAGAATAGTCCTTTTAAAACATTCCATTTTAGGTGACACACTGTTAGGGATTAAAGAGATTTCTACTCTTTTTCAGAATAATCTTATTTGCTCATTTGGAAAACAATTTGTGAAAGAATTATTCATTGTTTCTATGCATACATTTTAAAAATAATTCACCACACATGACCAAATTATTTTCAAAGTATATACAGAAAGAGAAGAATACTAAACTTTCCCCTGCCTACATGTGAGAGCTTGTCAGCATTCGACTCCAAGGCCTTTAATCCCAGGCTTTAAATAATTCAGATAACAGTTGATTACTCCATTGCAAGAAGCGTTGAGCTCTGCAAAATCTGAGTAACACAATATTTTCTACATTAAAAAAGCCAATCTCAAATAGTAGGCATCTAAGTAAAACACTTTCTGAGACCAAACCATGCAACCCAGTTTTTGCATTTACTGCATCAACTCTGGTAAATACCACTGTAGTTTACTACAGAGTAATTCTGCATTCTTGCTTTCATTACCAAGCCATCTAGTTCAACAGCTTAATTTGCTGAAGTCACAATCTCCCATCCATACATTTTTTGGGTTTAAAGATTTCTTTGAATTATAACAAGTGACATGGTTAGTTATGCTACACAGAAATCCAAAAGTACCCACAAACGAAATTTTAAACTTAAAAGAATACTGCTTTGACACTCAATTCTATTTCTTTAGGAAAATAATTGTGTTATGCTTTTTGACAACCAAGATTCAGTATCTGCTGCCTCTGTTCACTTGTACACATCAGCCATTACAAAAGAGCTTTGCTCACTTAGCTAAATTACAATCTGAGTAATGTAAAACAGGCAGAAGCACCAAGAAATATTGGCTTCCGACCCCAAATCAAAAGGCGACAAAATTTTGCCATCAAAAATGTCTAGCTGAGCTCCAAACGGATTAAATTCATCCATAAAGCTGATGATGTATGTAGCACTTCACTTTGATGTATATGAGGGTCCATATATGTCTGAGCATGTGTTCATAATTATCATGGAACCAGACAAATGAAAGAAATACAATTAGGTTGCGAACATCAAATAAGCCCTCTAAAAATTATCAAAGTTGAGCAAAGAAGCCACTGATTTTCCTGGTCTGGAACATTTTGAATCATTTCCTTCTCTAAAACTACTCATCACATGCTTTCCCTTAAATCCATGCCTAGCACAGGAATCATCAGTTTCTCTTCATTCTAGCAAGCAAGTTCAGCCTTTTCATACATCCGGACTGAAACAACCTGAAGTAGAAAATCTACAGACGGCATTCAGTATCACCCCCAAAGTACCACATTTGACTACTGCTCATACCATTTGGGAACCAGTCCTCACATGACTACTGGCCTGACACCTCATCCATCAGCGGGTGCCCAGAACAGACCTGGACAGTCTCTTCCTTTGCGCCATCTCCAGAGTGGAGGCCCAGCTGGGAAACAGGCTTCTCTTCCAATAGCAATTAGATCTTTAAGATCAGGCCTCAGCAATCTGACCTAAAGCCATCTTTCCTCGCAACAAAGTCTCCAGCATCTTCAGAGGGGAAAAGACGGGCAGGAAGGCAAATGAGAAGAAATCCAGGTCTCCGTGGCCTGATTAGAAACTTTGTTGTGTCAAATAAACTTTGGCCACTGGCGGAAAGTACTCTATGGTGGCTCTGGCTTTAGAAAGGTCTGTCCGGGGCTTCTCAATCTTCTATCACCCCCCTCTCTCCCTCTCCCTCTGTCTCCCCTCTTCTCTTGTTTCAAAAGGGGCCTCTGGTCAGCGCTGATTAATAAGTGTTTTTTGTTGTGAAGTGTTGAATAATAGAGGATGGCCGGTGACCCAGTAAAGACTAAACCTTGCTCTGGTTTATTGTGGCAAGCTGAGAAAGGGGCTTTCGGCCCGGGACCCCAAGCACTGACCCGCACACATCCCGCCGACCGCCTATTCAGCCCCACAGCCCCACAGTCGCCCGGGCTCCCATTGTCTGCCAGGCAACAATGGAGATTTCGCAGGGAAAGTAAAGCTCCTTTCAGCTCCCTCTCTGATGTTTTGCATTTGGGGGAAACACCGACCTCCACTTTTTCCCCGAGATCTTTCCCTATGGCAGTTAGAGCCATGGATTTTCGGGGAAAACTTGTGTGAGTTTGGTGCCTGTTCGCCCAACACCAGTGTCAGGGAAGGCGAGCCGGGTGGGAAAGAGGAGAGCCCCGGAGATTGCTTTTTTTTTTTTTTTTTTTAATGCATTTAGATGATGGAAGCCGCCTCTAGGGAGACAGGCGAACGGGGGGAGGGGAGCAGAAAACGGGAAGAAAATGATTCCTCGCCAGGGTAGCCCAGGCGGCGGGGGCTTCGGGGCGGAGAGGCGGGCGCGCGGGCGGGCGGCCGGGGAGTGGCGGGTCCGGCTCGGCGCCCGCGAGCCCAGCGCACCGTCGCGGCTCCTTCCCCGCTCGGCTCCCAAGCGCGAAGCGGCCCCGAGACCCCGGCGACCCTGCCCCGGGCGCGCTCCGGGACCCGCGAGGCCGGACGGGGGCGCGGCGAGACAGGGGGTGGGCCGGGGCTCCGCAGGCCTGGGCCGCGTCTCTGTCTCCGAGAGGCTTCGTCTGCTCGGCTTTCTCGCACCGGCCCGGGGCTGCCCTCCTTGCTTTTCTGTCGGCCCTAGGGAGGCGGTGGCTCCCTCTGGGCCGGGGGCGCGCGGCCAGGCCGGGTCTCGGGATGACGCCGAGCCTGCTCGGGTCGCGGTCCCTCTCGCCGCCTCGCCCCGGCGGCCTTCCATCCCGGGATCGGCCGCCCCCCGAAGACACCGAGGGCCTCGGCTTGCCCCTATGACCCGCTAACCGCCCGACGCGTGCGAGCGAGGGTCGGCCGTTAGCGGGGCGGCCAGAAAGGCCGGACAAGGGTGGGGAGCTGAGGAGTGGAAAGTCCGCCGGGGGTTCGCGCGGCCCCGGGGGAAGCTGAGGGCGCTGGGCTCGTCGGCCCCGAGCCGCAGGCTGGGAGGGGCCGCCCTCCCCGGACGCGCCGGGTCCACGCCCTCGCGGCCGCCTGGGACCTGCTGCGCCCGGGTTCCGCGTCCCCGCACGTCCGGCTGCGCGCCTCCACCTTCCCCCGGCGCGCGCCTGTGCGCGGGGCAGAACGAGGGCTAGGGGCCGCGCAGGCCTGGTGGGCGGCGGGAGGCTCGCAGTGCGCCTGCCCGCTGGGTCCCGGCCGGTCGCCGCGCGCTCCCTGACCGCTCCTTGACAGCTCCGGGAGCCCGGAGAGGAAGAGGAGCAGGAGGAAGGGCACCGAGAGGAGGTGGAGGAGGCGGGCGGCGAACTAAGGGCAGCCAAGGGGGAGGAGGGCTCATTGTCCGGTCCCCCCAGTCCAATTGATATGCTAATCCCTTTTCTGATGCCATAACAAAGAACACCTTTGCACTTTTAAAAGACTTTTTGTGCCCTGGCTACAGAAGTTTATTATCCACTAATTAGCAACAACTTCTGGCAATGAGTTGGGTTACATTTTCATAAGCTCCAAGCCCGGGCGACGAGATGCGCAGGCCAGGAGGAGGTTCGCGCGCCTGGCAAACCCGAAGAAGGGAAAGGAAAAAAAAAAAAAAACGGGGCTGGAAAAGAAGTGGCCCACTCAGATTCCTGGGGCCAAGGGCAGGAGACCAGGGATCGGAAGCTCTGTGCTCCGAAGGGACCGAACTGTGCCCAGAGAAAGGAATTGAGGGGTCCCTGGGCCCCAGCTGTTAAGTGACCTTATTTGATTCGACACAGTGGCCCGCGTCCGGAGAGCTGCGCGGAGGCGGCGGCTATGAGCTGCTTTGCAGGTGTCCTGGCCGAGCCATCTGTTTGGGGTGGAGAGCTGCAAGGCCCGGGCGAATGTTCTAGCATTCGCCTCTGATCTCTTTAGCTTTTTTCTTCGCAGCCTCCACTTAGAATAAGCCGCGGGCGAAGGAGCGGCCCATAAGTCGGAAACGCATCCCTAGCCCCGGTTTCTTCCTAAGGCCTGCCCACCGAAAAGGCTGAAATTCCAGGACCCAGAAAGATGAGGCGAAGTTGGCACCGATGGTGCTGGGGAAGGGGTGGGGTGGGGGACTTACTGGATTAGGGGCCCACTGAGGTCGTCTGAAGTGGGCACCCCCCAGAACAGACCCTTCTGGCTAACCAGTGGACAGAGCCGCACCTTCCCTGGGGCCGGATGCTGTGCGCACCGCGTGACCCTGCCTCCCTCTGGCTTTGGCAAGATGCTGCCGATCTTTAACAGTCCCACATCCCAGGTCAATAAACTGGAAACGGATAGAATGAGCATCATCCAGCGAAAGATAAAGGGCAGGGGGACGAAGCGCATTCCTTCTAGAGGCTCCAAAGAGAACGCTGTTTCTCTAGCCGCTAGTAAAACACCCGGTACAGTGAGGCCTTGGGTCTGGGCTCAGCCGCAGAGATGTTCTATGTTACATAACTTGAGCCCCCGAACCTAGCATTGTTTGAATGTGTGTGTGTGTGTATATATATATATATATATATATATATATATGCTTACACACACATATACATTCTATTTTCTAAAAATCTTCTTTCATTTTTTATTTTCACCTTTTTTTTTTTTTTGCAAGAGAGCCCGTTGGGGATATTGTTGAATTTTTCAAGCAGATGTAAGCTGGGTGCTGATGGCCTGTGCCTCCTCCTGCTTAGGGCTAAGCAGAGGCCGGTTTGATAAATGTTCAAGGTGAAACATGGCCTTCCTTAAAACCCCGCGGTGATGTAGGGTACAAGGAGAATATGCAAAGGCGGGAGGTGGCGCGTTACATGGTTTCATTCCTTTTCGATGGAACGGCGTGCGGTTACCAGCAGCCCTAACCCCTCTGATATCCGAGCGCACTGTTTCCGAACAGGAGCTGTTAGAACTAGAAAGTGGGGGTGAAGGGGTTGGGGGGGGCGACCACTTCAGGGAATACTGCCGGAGAAAATGCAGACGATCACCAAGATATTAGTGATGTTGGATCTCATGGTCTCCCAGACAGGAATCTCAGGAGCAAGAAAATATTCCCAAGTGTCTCGTAGGCAGTGGCCGTGGGTGGGGTGAAGGAGGAGATGGGTGCTGAGTGCGGGGGAAGAGAGAGGAGGTGTGTCTCAGTTGTCACCCTCGGTCCCCTTCAGTGAGGGAGAACAATGGCGGGGCCTGGGGTTTTCCCTGAAAGAGAAACTGCAGGAAGGCAGAGTTGCTCTTTGTGCCTTAACCCTTCCGAGGAAGGGGAGCCATACACAGGACCCCCCGCCCCGACCACTGGGCGGTGTCCGGGAGATCTAGACCCCTCCGAGACTCTCTGAGAGCTTTAAAAAAAAAAAAAAAAAAAAAGGAAGGAGAAAGAGAGAGAAAAGAAAGAGGCGCCGGCCTTGTCGCCTGGTAAGGCCCACTCAGCCTCCGGATGAAACCCGAGCAAAATCGAGAGACCCTCAGAGTTCGCCAGGCGAGGGCTGGGGGGCGGGGAGGCGGGGAGGGTGAAAACCTCACACTCCCGCCTGGTGTGTCAGCCTCTTCACCGCCCCCCCCCCCACGCCTCTGCACGACTCCCACCCCCACCCCCATCCCCACCCCAACGTCTGATCACGGTTGATTCTGCTTACGTGTTGTATTTCAGATTAAGGATGTATTTATTTATTTATTTAATCCTTCAGATCTTCCCACACCACAAAAAGATTTCATTCTTTTCCAAGGCAAAGGGTTGATTTAAAAAAAAAAACACTCTCCATTTTAAATCAATGGGGGAAATCAGATGGCTGTGACCTTGACGTGTGAAATGGGGGAGGGGCGGGTAGATTTGGGGGCCCAAACCCTTGGCCTCTCCGTTTCTGGGGCGTCCTAGGCCTTTTCGAAGGACACCCACGAGAAGGGGGGTCTATTTTCAAAGGTTACCATTAACAGTTCATTCGCTCAAAGTTGGGAACTTGGTATTTTCATATTACGTGAAATACATGATTTAATTATACTCCAAAAACAAATTAAGGACAGGCCTTCTACACAAATTGGAGGCAGCTAAATGCTCTTTTGTGCCTGCAGCCCTCGGGTTGTTAAAGAGGCTGCTGATGCATGAGAAGTGAGTGAGTGATTTAACTCATTGGGATGCAGGAAGCGACCTGCCCTCTTTTGAAAAAAAGAGAGAGAGAGGGAGAGAGAGAGAGAGAGAGACAGAGACTGAGACTTCGAGCTGGAGAAGAGAGAGGGAGGGGAGAGGAGGGAAAGAAGGGGAGAGAGAGAGGGAAACGCAGAGGGAGGGAGGCAGGGAGACCAAACCCCCGCTTTACTGCGTTGAAAGCTTCTGAATTTCAAGCAGAAAGTAGAAGGAGCCCCACACGGCTCTGAGCGTCTTTCCTTGGGCTGCGTGTGCAGAGCGTAGACAATGAAAACCTCCACCCCCCTCCCCCAGCCCCGCTAGGCGACAAGATTTTTGTTTTCGTTCCTTCTCAACGGTGGAAGATGTGCGAAATCAAATATAGATAAATGTGTTTATATTTTGAAAACAAACCAACCGTAAGGGCTGAGACGCGGATTACCCAAACGCGCGAGGGCCGTAAGTAAGATCTTTTCTTTTTTTTCCCCCTTGGTGAGCCGGGCTCTGCGTCGCGGCGGGATGGGGAGTGTTCGCTTTGTGAGTCGGGGGCGCAGGTTTGCGTTCGGGTGGTTTTATTTCCCAGGGCTTTCCTCGAAGCTTGCACTTCCCGCACGTGAGCGGGAGCAGCAGCCGTTTCGCCCGCGGTGGGCTTGCGGAGCAGGGCACTTGGCTGGCTTGGATGCGGCGGGCGGGGGGCGGCGGGGGGCGCCCGGGCAAGGAGTTCCCGCGTCGCGAGCATCCTTCTGGAGCCTCGCGCCCGGCTCTGGGCTGCAAGATTGGTTCCCGGCAGTGGATGGAAATCAGGTCACCGAGGTCCCTAAGCTCCCGGACTCCCAGACGTGCCGAGGGGACGAGATTGAATTGGAGGAGAGATGGGGGAGGAGGGAAAAGCGAGCACCCCCATTCCCCCACCCCCCCCACCCCAGGTCTAGCATGGAGTCTGGGGCCGCCGCTGACCGGGGCCCTCTGTTTGCGGGACTTGGTCTTGGCCGGGGTTAGTTAGCTGGCTAGAGAGCATCGCGCCTTCCTAGATAGAAGCTAGGAAGCTTCCTAGTTAGCTGGCTAGCGAGCATCGCGCCTTCTTCTGCACCTCAAAGAAAAGATCTGGTGACAGGGACTAAGTGAGGGTGGGAGAGTGTGTCTCAGAGCGCCCAGGCGGGAGAATTTGTGGTTCTGAGGGAGGAGGTTTTTTTTTTCCCCCTCTTGGAAATGCGCAAGAATTCCGCGGGCTCACGCTTTCTTTGTGCGCCAGGCAGCGCCAAGCGCTTTGTGCTTCACAAGGAGAAAATGGCGAGTCCTATTGTGTTTAGGCCATTTTCTTCCGGTACAAGGATTTTCCCAAGTTCTAAAGACTTCTTTGGAAAGTAGCCTTCTCTTGCCCTGAAAAGTGTGAATCGCTGTAGTTCGGCCCGGTGGCCTGGGGTGGGTACCGACCTCAAATGAGGCAAGAAAGAGCCTGTTTTCTTACCGTTGAAATACTTTGTATCAAAACAAAAAATATGACCAGTTTGTGCAGGTCGATGCCTTTCAAAGATCCGCAGCGGCTCTCAGAGATTCGGAAAATAAGTGTCTGTTTATGTGTGTGTATATATCTATATCTATATCTATATATATGTATTATACTTTTCCTGATAATCTGAAGGGAAAGATAAAGGACAAAAGACAAGTGTGTGGAAGATGGAGGCAAGTTTTTTTTTCTTTATTCTTTCACCCCCTCAAGAAAACCCCAGGAGAGGTTAAATGTTACTCTGCCAGGTCAATCTTTTGTTTTTTAAACTGAAGGTGAAACGTTGTTTTGGACTGAAGGAAGCAGCCTTAACCACTAGAGGATATGCCTTCTTTGCTTCACAAGAAAAAAAATTACGGGGTTAAAGAAGGGATTTAGCTTAATACTCTTAGTGCTTGTGTATGTGCGTATGTGTGTGGTTATATCTATACAGAGAATTGAGAAGGTTGCTGTTTGGCCTTTTTTCTTTATTATTTTTGTGAAGATTTCTGCATTTGTTAAGCCATATGTAAAAGTGGACAAGGATGCCTCTACAAGAATGCCTTATATTTCTGAAAGCAAAAAACAAACAAACAATGAAAAACTGCAGGTTGAAAAATACTACTTCCTACTTACTACAATTCTTTGGAACCCTAAACGTGGTGGTGACTTTATCAGCTCAAAAGTAAGGTAATGCAAACTTTCCCATATGCTTCTTGTACTCTAAATTGGGTGGCAAATATATAGAAATGAAAACAACTGGAATAGAAAAGAGGACTTAAACCCTATAGACGTTCCCCTCTTGACATTATCTTAAAATGTTAAGGCATCAAATCGGTGCCTAGGCATCCTGATTTCCATTTTTCAAAAGGTACCCCTACCACCCCCCTTCATGTGGATCAAGACCATGGACAGCGAACTAATAGGCAATCACTGAGCAAAAAAGCAGCTCAGTGATTTTGCTGCTTGTAAAATTTTGTGGGAGCAGAATGGAAGCTTACATTCAAAACATGTCAGGAGACAAAAACAATCTTTAGATTTTTGTAAGGAATTAGACTCCTTTACATTGTGACATTTCAAGCATTCTACTACGTTCAAAGAAACAATGACTTATATACCATACTCAAATAGTATATGTTATTAATCTAACTAAGAGGAGGTCCGCCCTTTGTTACTGGTAAATAACAAGTTTAAATCCATCATTTTAAGATGTGAGCTGTTTCTTATAAGGCCTTCAAGCAGAGTGAGGATAGAGAAATTTTACTGTTTTAGCCTGGCATTAGCTGAATGACACTGGAGCAAATTAAATTGATTTTTATCAGTGACTGAATTTCTAAATGCATAGAATTGGAAAAATTAAATGCCACTTTGATAGACAGGAATAATATGAATGGAGATATAATCCAGCTACTCCATCTACTTCTGTTTAGGCACTGTAATATATAACCAGCAATGCAGTGTTGTCAGCAAAACATTTTTTTCTAAGTAAATCACAGATTTTTTTCATATATACACATTTGATTTAGGGCACAGGGTTAGTTCAGTGCAGCTCTGTGTTGGAGATCAATTTATGCTGTTTCCTACATTGTATGAATTGCCTTTATTCCTTTCCAGAACTGAACTTCATTTAGAGCAATTTCATTTGTGGATTACATAAAACATTCAAAATTGTTCATTTACATTTTCAATTTCATGTATCTTTTGACTTATTTCATAACCTGACTTCAGTGTGACTTGTAGAGGCCTGGGAAATAATATAAAGCAAAGGTAATACTCAGGTGTAAAGAAAATAAAATAGTTTATATTTAAATTTTAAAATGACATCAAGTTAAAGAGTTTAGGGTTTATAAATTAATTATTTGATCTTTACTCATTGGATTTGACTATAGAATGATATTGCAGTTACTTGAATGTATAGATTCTTACAATTAGGTGCTAGATATGTTTTGGACACACACACACACACACACACACACACACACACACACACACTTTTTTTTTAAACAATGTCTCCAAAGTACTTCCAAAGAAAATGCAGTGATCAGGACCATGGTGAGGTCCCCTTGGCACACCCAGTGCTGGCCCTAGATTCTGCTTGGGATGTGGAGGTCAGTTGGGAGAGGGGTCATTGTTTAGAAAGGCACATTAGTCCGAAATGGCATCCGTGATGAGATTAAACATAAACCTAAATCTTGGCCTGGGTAAAGGATGTTAGTGGGGTGGGGAGATGCAGACAACCTTGGTTCTGCTGCCTGCGCACATAACTAGGAAGCCGCCCCTCTTCTGGAGCGTGGACTCTGTCTGGGCCTAAGGTGCTTATTTTGCTGTGTCTTGGTCATCTGTGTGTGGGAATAAGAGCCCAAGCGCTTAGATTTAGGGATTCAGACAAGGGGTCCTGAAGCTGTGGTGGGCTTGCATCTCCATTTTAAGGAGAGGCAGCCCGGAATGGTGACTTGGACTTGGCTTATACCAGCCGGAGCATGGACGGCAGGGTTGTGAGAAGAGTTCTGGAGAGACTGGGGGCACGACATCGTTGGGGGGTGGGGGGTGGCGGGCTGTCTTTGGGCCCCTGTGTTGGTGCCAGTGGGGTGTAAGGCAAGGGCAAGGTACTCGCCCTTCGCTGTACCAGGCGCAGCTCTTTGGGGGCTGAGCGCCTTCTGCGGCTCTTTGGTTTCAAGGACACAGCGAGCTGCTCAGGACTTTGGGAGCCAACATCTGTCTGACTGGTGACGTCAGCAACCCGTGTAATCCTCTTCTGCTGAAGGCAGATGCCTTATTTGTTTGGCTGGAGCGAGCCATTAATCCCTAATTCTGGATCAGCAAGCGAGGGGGAAAGACTGGACCGCTCCGATCCACCCCCTCCCCACCCCCACCTCCCACCCTAAAGCACCTTATACCACCGAAGCCTCTCAGCCTCCTCTTTCCTCCGAGAACGCGCTGAGCAGCCATCGAAAACGCTCTGGTCCTCTGCAGGTTTGAGCAGGGCTAGCAGGTCGTTCTCCTTCGGATTTCCAGGGCTCTGTGTTATCGTGATGCTTACTCTCATCGATCTTTTCGATTTTCTTGCTGGGACTCGCCGATCTTGCAGTTTGTAGGGTACCAAGCCAAGAAGGGGTGGGGATTGGAGAGTGAGGATCCAGAGTTCTGTGTAAAGGATGGGGTGAAGAGGGGGGAAGGGGAGTACACCATGCGGGGACGGCTGGACTGCACCAGAGGACCCTCTGCGGACGCGTTCTGACGGTTCCGGCGCCCGAAACCCCTTCTCTGCCAGCGAAGATGCCGCAGGGTCCAGCCCCCACCTCTCGGCTTCCGCTGCGGGAGCAGCGGGCACGCCACCGCGCCGCCCCCCAGGCTGCGCGCCCGGCTGAAACCTGGGGACAGCCTGGGGATGGAGGTTGAGGCCCGCTGGCTGAGGTGCCGTCCTCCCGTTACCTCATTTCTCTCGCCTGCTCCCTCCCGCCTCTTGTCCCTGCTCCCCTTAGGTTCCCCCTCCTCCCTCCCGCCTCCCTCTCTCAATGATGCGCTGTGATTCTGTTTTTCAGGGGCGCGCTCTGGGGTCTCCGCGCTAGACCGGCTCCCGGCGGTCTCCGCAGCCACAGCCGGGCTCTACGCGGCCCCCGGTGCCGCGGGGGCCGAGAGTCCTCCCTTCCTCGGACACCGGAGCTGGAGTGGGCCTTTCCCTCCCTCGGACTGCGCCGTAGGGGACGCCGAGAAAAGAGCCGCTGCGCCCGCCGCCTCTGGCCCGCTGCGCTGACGGCTCCGCCCGTAGAGGTCAACTCCCCTCACCCTTTTCTCTGTCCTGCTCGCCCTCCCTCGGCCCGGCCCCGGCTCCGCCAGCCTCCGGACTGTGGCCGCAGTCTGAGGATTGCGCATCCGCTGCGCTGCGCTGTTCCGAACCTTATCCCCGAGGCGGGCCCAGACCCAAGGTCCGCGCTCCCGGGCAGTGGGGAAGCCTTAGCGAGCAGCCTTTTCTCTGCAGCAAAGCTGTAGCTGGACCAGATGGGCCGCCCAGCTCTCTCGGGACTAGGCAGGTGCGGTTGAGTTAATTTTTCCGCATTACAAAGAAAGATGACCTAGCCGGCCCTTGGACTCTGATCTCCCCCAAACCTCCCCAGCGAAACCGCGGTCGAGTTATCAGAGGACACAGAGACTAGGTGTATCTGCGTGTTTATCTTCTCTACACACATGTATGATGGTTGTCTTTTGTGTGTGCTAGATTCCTCCCCGACAGCAGGAAATGACTGGCAAAGCTTTCTGCAGTAGAACATGCAATGGCGCCGTCCTTAAAACCTGCCCTTCCTCACAAGCGACTTAGAAAAGATGCAGGGCTGACCAACTCAGTTAATTGCCTTCCGTAAAATAACATGATTACGAAGTTAGTTCTGAACCAGAGGGGGAATTAACTTCGATCCACGCCCGTCGTTTGAAAACTAGATTTATAGGCGTCTGTATATTTCTAGGTGCGCTGTAAATGGCATGCAGATATATGCATATGTATACGCAGACACATGCATCGTCTACTCTTCCAGACTAATTAGCAGCGGCTCTGGCAGCTGTGGCAGGAGGCGAGCTGAGACCGGAGCCTCGTTTATGGGTTGCAGGACTCCAGGGGAGTCTTAGGGACTCGACTTCCCGGCAAGGGAAAAGGGCAGGAGGAAAAGTGTAATTTTGCAGTAGGTCAGTTTCTTTCCGGATCAAGATCAGACTCTGCCCTCCGTGTTCACAGCGGACCTTGATTTAATGTCATACAATTAAGGCACGCGGTGAATGCCAAGAGCGGAGCCTACGGGCGGCTGCACTTGAAGGACACCAGAGCTTCATAGGATAAGAAAGCGCAAAAGGCAGTTGCACGGGGCGGGGGTAGGGGGGGCGCTGAGGGAGTGGTAGAAAGAACCCATCCTTGGCCACGAAAAGACCCTCAAACTGATTCCAGAACCAGCCTAGTGTTCCGAAAGCAAAAGGGCCATAGTTTTCATTAAGGGCCTCAGAAATCCGCAGGAAAATCCCCGAGGGAGATCTTAGGGCGCTTAAGTGACAGCTGTCAGGAGAGCAGTGGTTCCCTGTACAAATACAGGGGACTGTACTACAGAGTCGAGGCGTTTAGAAAGCAGTGGTCCTTTCAAGAGTAGGTAGTGTGATTGTTTACAGTCCTGGACCAAGTTGTGGGAAAAAAAACAGCAGCAAGAGAGGATCATAACATTAAATGGCGTGCTCATCACATTGCACACGAAATCTCAAATAGCTCAGCTCCTTTGGGAAGATCCCAACACCCAACACCCAACACCCCACCTCTCCCTCTCACTTCCCATTCTCCAGTCGGCCTTGCTTCGCTTAAAAAAAAAAAAGATGATTTCCCTGTTTCGATGTAGTCGCAATGGTCAAATCAGTCAACAGAGTAGGACAAGGGTAACAGGCCAAGCCACGAACTTCAGAAGGACCGGGCAAATTAATTTATTTGGAAGCCAAAGAGTTGGACTCTGTTGAGGTAATAATAGTTCCGCACCACGGCCTTGGAGCCAAAGACGAACTCAGCTGAGAAAGCGAACCGTGATAGATGTCTTTGTTCTGCGTTGGCCTACCGGGCTGGGAACAAAGGCTGGTAGCTGAGATAGTGAAGTGGCCACACTCCCGGCTCCCGGAGCTGTCCGCGGTGCTGACCACGGCCTTCTTCCCTTAATGCAATTTTACCCCAAATAGGACCGTCCAGCCCTCCACCCCAAAGAATAACTGGATATTAGATAGTTTGCGAAAGAAAAAATAAACAAGTAAAAGCAGGGTAGGACCATATACAGCGAAATCAAATAGTTTACCGCAATAGACCACTCTAGCTCTTGCCACACTTGGCTTGTACGGTCTGTCTTCACATAGACAGATAACGCTTAATCTATGTACATTGGGGAACAATTTATTTAGGCTGAAACTCGAATCTAGGACCTGCAAGAAGGAGAATGAGGAAAATGAAGACTTTCTTTTTTATTTAAGTCATCTTCCTTAGAACATAAAATGTAAAGTACTCAGCTACCCACCTTAAATCAGTGCTCGTGAAGTCACCAAAGGCATTAGTGCCGGAATCAAGCGTGGGCCTCGAGACTGACCAAGAAGGCAGTAATCGACTAGGTGAGGCCAAGCAGGAGCCCACCCAGCCTGCCTTCTCGGTTCAGCCTCGCAGCAGGACACCCTTCAAAGGCGGCCCAGGATGCCGAGCCCTAAGATCGCTTCGTGCGCCCAACTTGCTCGGCGCTTTCCGGCCTGCTGGAGGCACTGCAGAGCCAGGAGGCCTAAAATGCGCACTGCGGAAAGAAGCCGACCACAGCAGCAGCATCCTTCTCCTAGGTCTGGCAGATGGAAGAAGGCAGAGTGTTTACTGAATCCGAGGAAGAGAAGATTCACTTTAAAGCCGAGGGTCGCTAGGGCTAGTATTAACACATTCACTAAATTTTATAATCTCTGAGCATATTTCATCGTCCTAACCTACATATTGACAGCATTAAATAATAAAAATCGAAGTGCTCTAACTAATAACGGATCAAAGAGGAGAGAGAGAAACAGAGAGGGGGAGAGAAAGAAACGGAAAATCAACCAATTTGTAGCCAGCTGGACTTGAAAAAATTGTTGCGTATTTCCTTGTATTTGCTTATAGATTCACAAAAGTAAACGACGTTAAAATTAGGAATAGATAAACCAATCCAGGCCGAGCAATGGAAGCAGCAACACCGATTTCGATCCAGATGCAGAAATGGGCCATAAATGGGTCTTGATTTCATCAGAGCCTTTCTTTTACACCTGAATGGTACAGATGTAGGAAATGAATCAGGAAAACAGAGCAACAGAATACAATATCCTCAGCAGGGGAGGTCCTCCTCCCCTCCCTCAGGGTGGATTTTATTTGTCTTCTGATTTTAGAACTGGCAGTATTTGTTCTTTCATATCCAGCAATGTCTTAGGTTTATATTTTATTTTATACAATTGCGGAGCGAGTTGGTAAAACACATTAGGGAAAAGACTTACCCGAATGGTAAAAGAAGGGGATTGGAGAATATTTCTTTCGAGCTAGTTAAGATCAGTCCCTGGGCACTGAAGTGGATTTAAAGCATTCCACCTTATCCTGGAAGCCTTGATTTCCTTCCAGTATTCGCGTAGCTGAGCTCATCTCCCATGTCTGCATTCCCTTGGATATTTCATGAAGCAACAAGGATCCACAGCTACAAAACACTCCTGCCTGAGTTGTGTTATAACTCATATTACATAACTGGGACACATCTAATCTCCCTCACCTTAATCCTTCCTTTTAAGGACAGTCTAAACTCGGTTCTGCAGAAAGCTTTATCTGTTTAAAAATTACATGATATGAAAGAGAGAAGGTAAAATACCACTTAGATAAGGAAACACACAATTTGGTCATCCGGATGCTGTGATTAAATCTGGAGTGGTTATCACTCTTAATATTTCTAGATTTTAAAGAGTATTTCTCCTAAAAATAATCATCCACTCTAATGTCCATTGCCAGATTCCCTGCTCTGAAATTCTATGCTCAGCGTTTATGCAGTAAAAGCAATCCCTGCTTCTCGCGTCGTGCCGGGGCGGGGGTGGGGAGGTTGGGGGTATTGAAAATCACAACTCTCGTCCAATGGTCTCAAATGAAAGCTTCTCGGAATAACCGAGGGACAGCTTGACCCTCTGAGATACTCACCGACCACCCTCCAGGGAAATAGTATGTTTCCTTCCTGGGAACAAGACGCTGGCGCCGTGCACCAGAAGGTAGTCTTTGTCAACAGCGCTAGAGCGCCCTCTGCTGCCAGAAAGAGGCAGGACATCACTTACGAAAGCCAGATGGCACTGAGCTGCAATAAGCAGTGAAAATATTAAGCTCTTAGCATCCTTTAATCTGTGAAATTTAAAAGCTCTCATCATACTGTATGAAGGGACCACCTGAGTTTAATTTTGAGCACTCCTCAGATAATTTTCTTCATTCTGGACGGTAGTGTAAAAATGTTCTGAAGGTTTCAATCTGTTAAATTATTTCTGTAGTTACATTTCTGCATCCTTTCCTTCTTAAATTTTATGTGGAAATATAAAATTGCAAGTTGAATTTAAAACCTTTGTGGTGAATAGATGATTAAATAAGGCTTTTCCTAGTTTCTCCAATTACTAACATCTAATAAAGGAAAAATAATTAATATAAAGGTATCAAGCACAGGTTGTATAATTTTTTTTAAGATAAAGTTTTAAAAATTAAGGACTGAGATAAGTAATTGTTTTCTGGTTTGGATAATTGACCTAAGTCTTTCTCAGGCTTTTACTTTCAGAATAAGAAATTGAGTTATCTCTAAGGAAGAGATTGAAACTTGCTTTGCACTAATATGTATACTCTTTCTACCTGTGACATCTTTGTAATGAATTTATATGCATACTTAGTTTGCAAAGAGTTAATCATAAAAGACTCCACTCTGAGCAGAAATGATCAGATATTGTCCCAGCATAGGCAATTCATCAGTGTTACTTGCACTAAGAATGAGTTTTTCAGTATGGAAAAATCTCTTCTCAAATTAAATGGAGGAGGTTTTTTTAAAGGTTAAAAATCCTTTAAAATTTTTATGAAATATAGGGTGCATTTTGACTAAAATTAGTATACAGCTGTATTAATTCAATGTTGTGAATTTCAAAATTACATCCTATTTCTAAACACACACACATTTTTGCCATGAAGACTGTTGTTGAATATATCAGTGCTAATGTAATAAAATGCTTCTACTAATTATGTGGTTATTAAATAAATATTTTAAAAATAAAGTTCTGTTTATTTTATGGTGTCAGAATGAAATAGCTATCTAATATCACTTGTTTAATTTTAATTTTAAATGAAAATTCTTACAAGAATATTAAGCTATAAGGCTGCTGAGAATATTAGGCTAAATTTTTAGAATTATATGATTACATAATTAGCTATAATAAAAAAACTTTGATTAAATATTAAACTAAGTAAAATATTTGGCCAAACATGTAAAATTCCATATTACTATAGGTCCATTAATCTTCTGAAAGCCACTTCTGCAAAAACATCCATTTACAACCTAATGGCATTATAATCAAAGTATAAAAATTGTTAGAATTTTTATATTTTCTTTCTAAGCATTCTTTTAAAAATGAAAGTATTAATTTTCTTCATACTTAATTTACATTTCTTTCTAAATAAATTCATATTTAACCCAGGAGAGAATAAACACAATGACATAATTTCTCTACATTCCTAATAGTTTTTATAATAAGTTTAAAAACAACTTCTAGAAGTAAATAAAATGCATAATACATATCAAAACATTTTTTCTCTTAAAAATCATTTGCTCTATTCTTTAAAAGAAAAATGGATTCAAACAAACTAAAGAGCTTCTCCATAATGCCAGGGATACTGCCCAAAATGAAGAGCATACACCACTATTTGCCATTTGAATTTGTATGTACTTAGCATTTTAACCTCTCTTTACTGTGTATTTTTACAGGAGTAGCATATTATAACTGAAACACTCCTTCTAGCTTCCTCTGGTCATTTAGAATCCATGGAAACATTCACTTTTATAGGAATAATATTCATCTAAACATTAATTTTACAGGTCATGCTAATACAGTAAAAGCAACTAATTACTGATACTTTTAAGAATTAAATACAATAATTGTACCCTCTTTTATGCCCACTTGGTAAAATTAATATAGAATTTACTACTTGTTGATCACAAAGATAAAAAGCCTTAATCGCAGACTTCAGATTAGAAAGAATAGGCTTTAACACACCCAGTATTTTCAATCCAGTATTGAGTTCAGCTGTCACTGCATTTTCCATCAGCCGCTATTAAGAACTGGTATAATCCAGTAGAAACATGGGTGAATAGGAATGGAAAATACAAGTGCTTTAAGAGGGAATGAAAGTGGAATATCAAGAAATTGGAATTGATTATCCTTTAGAAGATCAGGAGTTACAAAGTGCAGGGGAAAATATTTACATTGAAGAGCAAATACCTAGGAAAATTAAAAATCTCATTATTGGAAGCAGAAAATACTACCAAGGCAAAAATGGGGTGAAATGGAAAGAAATTAAGTCTTTGAGAAACATGAAGCAAGAACTAAGAAGACATTTGACTTCAATGCTGTTTTTAATGTTTCAGTAGAAGATAATTATGTAGAAAACTCTTAAGGAATTACTAGATGTTATCTCAAAGAGTGTTTCTTCATTGAAATGTGTTGCAATTTTGATCTTGTTGTGTTAAAGAAACTTAGAGGAAAAAATTGAGAATAAAATCTACAAAATATTACTTTATTATTCAACTCTTATCCCATGGACTGAAAAGCAGAATTGTGTTTTTCTTTTCCTTGTCGGTAGCTCAAACTTTTAAAATTATAATAATATTATAGAATTATTATAGCATATGTGGGCAAAATATCTTCCTTATGTCGATTTGCTTAAACACAAAACAGTGATATGTGGAAAAGAAACTTGGTCTAGCAAGTTGTTCCTTGCTGATTTCAGTGTTCTAAGCAATATTCACGATATATTTGGATAGACAGGAGACTTAATCCTTGCCTTCTCATGAGTTCCCATTAGGTGATGTCAGTATGGGAAGTGAGTCCCAGGTTGATGTGTTAAATGCTAAGAACCTTGGCCAATGTCAATTCAAAGGTGATGGTGTTTGGGCTGCTATGAAAACATAAGTGGAGAAAGACATTCTTTTGCCAAGAGCTGTGTAGCATCACTTTTCCAGATCAGAAGAACTGATCCCTTCTCTGGGTATCTTGGCCTGACTTGACTCTCCCAATTCCCAGAGCTAGGCAACAGTAGTTGTTCATTTTAATTGTTCTGCCAAGATCGGATAATCAGATAGAGACTGGCTACAAGCACTCCATGAGTACATTCTTAAATAAAGTGCTTTTTACAACCTGGATATACCTAAAAGGATTCTGATTCTGTGAAAGGATTCTTTTTACCAAAGTTTTCAATTCAGAAAGCACAAATGTCTAAAAGTAGTATGCACCAGGCAGTTGTGTTAGACTGGAGAAATTGCGTACTATACATATATGTACAGAAAGAGAAGCTAATGACGATGAATATCTATTAGAGATTATAGTTCCACTTAAAACATAGTTGTAGAAAAAATAAAATCAACTTTAGTTGTGACCTGGACTCATCCCTCTTGCAGTTTTCTTTTTACTATTAGCTAACTGACATGGTAAAACCCCATGGTACGAGAGGATTATTAATAAACATTTTTAAAAATTGGCTGGTTCTTTCACACTCTCCTCTCCACACTCCTGCTGTTAGTACTGCAAATTTCTGCAGTAATTAACATTTTCTAAATCCATGAATGTCCTTGCAATGAATGAAGTTTTCTCTACTTTTTCTTTCCACTTCTCTCTCCCTGCTTCCCCTTATCTGAACTGAAGAACAGAGTATGTTTTTAGACCAATAAGATTAAACACAACCTTCAGTCACAGGCTTTAACTTATACCACAGAATCAGATGTATAAAACGACCTGAATTAATGTTTACTTAAAGCCTCTTTGTCAAGGTAAACACACAAACTCTCCTGGATTTCCAATGATAAAAATATGTATTTGTTCATTCATTTCATCACTGCTTGCTTCTTACGCGCTAGGCCCTTTTCATTCATCCAAGTTACACAATGGGTGAAAGAAAGAAAGGTGATCTGTCTTTACAAAGTTTATAGTCTTATCCAGAAGCTTTCTCAATGTTAAATTTTCTACTCCCATAAACGTCCTATAATTTAAATAGTTTTATTAATATCTTTAAGTCCTGTTTCAACAATTAGCATTTTCTTCATGATAAAAGCTGATTTGTGTTTTACTCCTTTAGGATAAATAAGCCCAATACAATTACATTTTTGTTGTAGACCCACTTCTTTCTGCCATTTGTAACAATGAATGCTTGCTTTGTTTGTTTGAAATTTATTTATTTATTTTAATTGAAGGATAATTTCTTTATGATATTGTGGTGGAGCTCGGCACTCAAAGCCGGTGCTCTGGGACAACCCAGAGGGGTGGGCTAGGGAGGGAGGTGGGAGGGGGGTTCAGGATGGGGGCACACGTGTGCACCCGTAGCTGATTCATGTCAATGTATGGCAAAAGCCACCACAGTGAATGCTTTTAACTATTCCATTTCAAGTTTGGAGATCAATTGAGCAAAATATTAATCATATAAGCTAATCTAATATTGATGATAAACTATTAGCTCTCACAGGACTTGTGGTTTTACTACTCATTCATGACCTTTGTGTTTACTGATTATACTTTTTTTCAGTTTGTCACTGATTTTGACTCCCCATGTCAAACGACTTCCCATCTTTACTACATGTATATGGGTCCACACTCGTGATTTCGCCCTTCTGTTGTTCAGTCACTAAGTCGTGTCTGTCTCTGCGACCCCATGGACTGCTGCGCACCAGGCTTCCTTATCCTTCACCATCTCCCGGAGCTTGCTCAAACTCAAGTCTGTTGAATCGGTGATGCCATCCAACCATCTCATCCTCTGTTGCCCCGTTCTCCTCCTGCCCTCCATCTTTCCCAGCATCAGGGTCTTTTCCAGTGAGTGGGCTCTTCTCATCAGGTGGCCAGAGTATTGGACCTTTGCCCTTATCTCTCACTTATGCACGTTTCTGGTAAGCAGCTGGAGAAGGCAATGGCAGCCCACTCCAGGACTCTTGCCTGGAAAATCCCAAGGACCGAGGAGCCTGGTAGGCTGCAGTCCATGGGGTCTCTAGGAGTCAGACACGACTGAGCGACTTCCCTTTCACTTTTCACTTTGATGCACTGGAGAAGGAAATGGCAACCCACTGCAGTATTCTTGCCTGGAGAATCCCAGGGACGGGGGAGCCTGGTGGGCTGCCGTCTATGGGGTCGCACAGAGTCGGACACGAATGAAGCGCCTTAGCAGCTGGGAAGCAGCATCTTTGTTCCTGTTCATTTTTCCTTTTTCTGTTTGTTTTCTTTTATTTTAACAAGCTATTTCTTCAATCAAGATTCTTTTCAATTTATATACTGTTTTTCAACAGGGGTTATAAATATCACTAACCAAATCTAATTGAGCCATTAAACTGGTCACCATAATTAGACCAATTTCTTCATGACCTCATTATTTCATATGTTTAAAATAAGCATCAGATCAATGAATCACTCAAAAGTCTATTCCAATATACTCCTACAGATATAATTTAAAACTCTTCTTTAATCTGTATTGTGTAGCTGTGAAGGTTTTAGATTTATGGCTTCAGGAAAAAATTATCATTTTTGTCTTTCCAATTGACTGCTCACAACTGTTGGGTATCACCTTGACCAAGTCTTTGAAAATGTGCCGATATTTGTCAGATTTTTGAAGATAATAGTAGATGTCCTGCGTGCCAAAGGGTCAAAGATCTTTTCCTATAAATTCCGATTACTCAATTCATCCAAAAGTCTGAGGGAGGAATTTTCCGGCTTTGAGATGTGGTTGTCATAATATGGTATACCACGTAAATACCTAATTTACTTACGTTGGAATTTGGAGACCAATGTTTTAGGCTGAACTCCAGCTTTAATTGGTTGGGTAATTTGGATTTCTTTCTTTCTTTCACTGGATTTCCAATTTACATGAAATTGAGCAGTGATTCTCCATAAAATGAAGTAAAAAATAACCTGGGAGCTAGTCTTAAAATTTAGGTTTTTAGGTCCCATCTTCAGATATTTAGTTTCAGAAAGCAGGTCTGAGATACATTTAATTAGCACCACAGCTGGTTCTAATGCAATTGGTGTACATTTTGAAAAACTCTGGGCCAGTTCTCCAACTATCTCTGTAGCTCTAAATTCTCTGGCTATGAATTAAAGGAAATTACCAGTTGAAAAACAGTGAATCTCATCACTAACTAGGCATATCCAGAAAGAATTGATACTTGGGGAAAATGTTAATTATGACACTGAGAGTAAATCTGACTTCTTCAAGAACTAAATGCCAAGATGGAATTAAACATACAATGCTTTTTTTTTTTTTTAAGAAAATAAGTGGCAACAGTTCTTACAGGTGGGTGAGTTGTCAGATGGCAGTGCAGGTCTGATCTCCAAAGAAAAGAGAAAAAAGAAGGTATGCTTCAGTGTCTTAGAAAAAGGTGCAGTGTATGGAAGGTTTAGGGGCTTTCCTGGTGGCTCAGTGCTAAAGAAGCCATTTGCCAATGCAGGAGACGTGGGTTCGATCCGTGGGTTGGGAACAGCCCCTGGAGGTGAGCGTGGCAGTCCACTGCCGTATTCTTGCCTGGAGAGTCCCAGGACAGAGGAGCCTGCAGAAGCTACAGTCCATGAGGTCACAAAGAGTCAGACACCACAAAGTGACTTAGCACGTGCTCACCTTTCTAAGACGTTGTTTTCTCATTTGAAAAATGAAAGGATGGAGTTAGATAACTAAGATATAGTCCAGAATTCAATTCATTCTAATAACAACAACCTTAATAGTAATGGAGATGTGATATAATCTAATCCGTGTGCAGCAAACTGCCAAGGAAAGTGCTTTCTTTTTACTTGACATGTAGGAAACCAGGAGTGTTGCTCTAAAACTGGACACTGTCTCAGGGTATTTGGGAGCATTTTGTGAATAAAGGGCTCCGTGGGGTGCCTAGACGCCTCACACTCATGCCTTGCAGCCTCAGTCCCCCAGATGAATAACACCAAGGCAGGTTATATACAACTGCTGATGTTATGCTAGCAGGATCAAGCTTACATCACAGCCAACTCACAAATCACTCTTGGATGGATTTTTTCTCCTTCCCTGTTGCAGTTTCTTTATATCTGCCCCCTCTCCCCATCCCTCTCCATTCCCTGGCTTTACTCCCAAAATAAATGACCTGCCTATGAAAGCCCTTGCTGTGTGGGCTGTGCTTCTTGTCTTAGCACTAATACAGCACAGGAATCTCAGCCAGACAAGGGTATATAGGATCCAAGACTGCGAGGGGCTTAAATGCTTTTAGAGCCACCAGCCCTGATCCACTGCATGACTCCTCCGTGGAGTCAGTTGCTACTTTTTGAAAGTCAGAAAGGACTCTTCACAGGAACATCTGGGCCTTCTCCAGCTACAGAACAGGTGAAGCAAGAAGCCAGCTTCCTGAGCCTGTGGAGATTATGGTACAGACAGGAAGCCTTCTGCGAAGCACTCTCAGGAACTCGAAAACACTGACCCTGTTTCCCATCTCTCTGAGGGGGAAAGCTTTGAAAAGCATCCAAGTTTTCGCAGTTCTGTGGGGGCAAGTCTGCACTTTTTATGTGTTAAATTGATAACTACAATGTGCATCAGTGAGAAAAAGAATTTAAGACACCCATTAGAAAGTATAGACATCTCTAAACTCCAGTATTAGTAAACAGAGAAATAAGTCATCGTCCTAATATACAGCACATAAGAACATCATGGTGCTTCCTGAATAGGCAAGAGCATGGTGATATGTTCATGCCCATGTATGGCAGAAGCCAGCACAATATTGTAAAGCAAATATCATGCAACAAAAATTTCTTTAAAAAGACACCTGCAAAACTACAGACGTCTCTAAACTCCAATGTTAGTGAATGATTAAGTCATAGTCCTAACTGATAGCACATAAGGACGTTGTGGTTCTTCCTGAACAAGCAGGAACACCCCAAACATGTATTTGGGCTACATAAACAGTATCCAGGCTATGGTCAGGAACAAGAAAAACTAAAGCACATTCAGACTGCACACAAAGAGACAGACACATCACCCACAGAAGGCTGAGAAACAGTAGGAAATCTGACACCGACTCCAAGTGCATTACCCTCCATTTAGATAGCTGCACAGGAAACTTAATAAACGATGTTTGATGTATCTGGGGAGACAGTCTTTAACAATGCATTTATTTAATGCAGTGGGAATAAGTCCTTAATACATGAGACTATAATCAGCAGATTTAGAATTAATTGCATTGTGTTGGAAAGGTATGTATCCTTCTTTAGCATTTGATTTGCACCTAATGATAAGGCACGGTATCAATGCTATCTAATTTAATGCATAATAAAGTATCTATATATAGCAAACTTTGACAATGTACTTGTTGCTTCCAAAGAAGGTTCTATCAGCTTTTGCTATAGAGGGCTAGGACACCATGATTTCTTATTGAAACAGCGGTAATTTGTTTAGAATTATCACCAATGATGCAGATAACACAGTATGTGGTATCTGAACCCAGAAGGATCTGTGGATTCTTCAGAAGGTGGCTCAAGGTCTAGTGTACATAAATTTGTCATCATACTCTCATGTATTAATACAACAGCAGCAGCAGGAAAAAACCCAAATACTAGTTCATTGTTTTTCTTCTTTCCAGAAGAGTAGTCATTGATAGTGCAGAAATAAAGAGGTAATTTTATTTATTTTTAATTATTTATTTTCTAAGAATAGTTAATGTACAACATCATATAAGTTACAGGTGTGCAATATCATGATTCAGTTTTTAAAGGTCATAAAATATTGGCTATATTCTCTGTGTTGCACAATACATCTTTGTATCTTGTTTTATACATAATAGTTTGTACTCCTTAATCTCCTATCCTCATTTCCCTTCCCCCTTTCAGCTCTCCCCACTGGTAACTACTAATTTGTTCTCTATATCTGTGAGTCTGCCTCTTTTTTTGTTATATTCACTAGTTGATTGTATTTTTTAGATTTCACACATAAATGAAATCATATAGTATTTGTCTTTCTCTGACTTGTTTTGCTTAGCATAATACCTTTCAACTCCATCCATGTTGCTGCAAATGGTAAAATTTCATTCTTTGTTATGACTAATATTCCATTATATATACACCACAGCTTTATCCATTCATCCCTGATGGACGCTTAGATTGCTTCCACATCTCAGCAATTATAAAAATGCTTCTATGAACATTGGGATGCATGTATCTTTTTGAATTAGTGTTTTTGTTTTTTATATATATATACCCATGTATGCAATTTCTGGGTCATATGGTAGTTCTATTTTTCCTTCTTGAGAAATCTCCATACTATTGTCCACAGTATCTGCACTAATTTACACACCCATCAACAGCATAGAAGGGTTCCCTTTTCTATATATCCTCACCAACGTGGTATTAATTACATGTTAGCTAATTCAATTGGGTTTCCTAGGTGGCTCAGTGGTAAAGAATCTGCCTACAGTGAAGGAGATGCAGGTTCAATCCCTGGGTTGGGAAGATCCCTTAGAGAAGGAAATGGCAACCTGTTCCAGTATTCTTAGGTGGGAAAGCCCATGGACAGAGGAGCCTGGCAGGCTACAGTCATGGGATCGCAAAGAGTCAGACAGCACTAAGCAACTAAACAACAATTAATTCAGTTACTAGGATGCTAGCTTCCACATGACCGATAAATGTATATTCTTACAGGTCTCTGCCTTTTGGTATCATCACTTTTTCATGCAAAAGCATTGAAGGCTGGTGATAACTCACATATCGAGGACACTTTCTCCTTGTGACAGAATCACATGGCTGTGAGAATATTATCTTTCAGACTGAAAATAATTCATACTAATCACTGTTATATGTTTCAAAAATCAATTAATAATGGTATAATGCAGTTATTAACAAACTGTGTCCTCTAACAAGCATAGTTTTTAAACTCTACAAAGTAGCAAAATCCATTAACAGTTTTCAACCCTGCTGTTTCGAATACTCAGACCTCAGCAGTGTGTCCATCAGACAGAGGCTAAAGATGCTAGAAATTCTCTAGTTGCCAGGGTTGTCTTAAGTGCTAATCTGAGTACCGTTCTCTCGAGCCCCTTAACAACAACATTAAACTTCAGTTGTCTAGCATTTGATCATTTCTGCAGCATTTTCACATGTGTGCCTTACAAGCCTCACAACTGTGCCATGAGGAAAGACTTCTCCTGTTGTATGATACAAGAAACAGACATGGTAAGAAGCTTAAGGACAGGACAGCGCCAGAGCCAGAACTGGAGCTCACTGTCTTCTGATGTAAAATCCACTGCTCTTTTGTCCCCTTGTGTCAGACTAACCTGGGAGTTTCTCACTGGCTTGCATTCAGGCTGCACACAAACCTCTACTTGCCACCTAACATCAAGTAGCATAGTCATAACTGTCCTTGTATCTTGGCTTTTGTGTTTGCGAGACAAGATATTACCCTTAGTTCTGATCAAATGCTAAATGTTATATTTGATATGGAAAGTAATTTCCATAAGAATGTCTCAAAAATATAATCGAGTTCCCTCAGAGCACAATTATATTTTTGAATCTTCTCTGAATATTCCTCCCAAGTGAATATTAATGAGTAGCACAAGAATATCCTTCAGCCATAGGCATTGATTTTCTTTGCTTTCTTTAAGGATCAGTATCGGGTTATAGGAAACTGAGATAAAGTGAAAGAGAGAAACATTCAGCATTCAGGGAGTAAGTACATACACTCTTCACTGTAGAGCCATCAGACAGTACCAAAATAAATCACCAACCACTGTCTTTTAATAGTCATATTCTTCAGTTTATCATCAATAATCTAGCACTCACTCACTCTTACCCACAGGAAGCTCACAGCCTAACCCATGACTCAGTAGCCTTTGTTCAGAGTGCTAATTCTATAAACAGCAAATAAAAAATTACACATACTGGTTCTCTATCATGAAGTCACATTTAGAGGATAATAATGGGCTCGCTGTGTGTGTGACTTGGTATATTTTTAAACACAGACTATAGCACAGAGCCCTTCTTTTCAAGTGATTCCAAAATCACTGACTTTAGTTTGGATTTTTTCTGTCTACTGAAGTAATTTTCTTCCTTCCTACCTGCCTACCTATGTGCCATCATCCACACCCTGATCAAGTTTCATTCCTTCAGTGCTGCGCTTCCCAGACTACATAGTGAACTTTATTTTCAGAACTACAGATTTTAGATCTAGTGCAATGGATTCTGGTACTTGTAATGGTGTGTACCTACAGCAGTGCCAAACACACTTCTTTATACATCATGAGCACTTCCTGAATTCTCTCGAAGACTGACAGTGAGTTAATGAATGTAGATAATTCTCAGAGTCTCTTTATTTTATTATTTTTTAATTGTTTTTGCCATACATTGTCATGATATCACCATGGGTTTACATATGCTTCCCCTCCCGACCCCCCCCCCCTTTTCCCCCCCCCCCCCCCCGGGAAATCTCGCTGCACCAGTCCCGAGCATCAGTCCTGGGCTGGCGATTGATTAGACACATGACAATTAACATGCTTCAATGCCCTTCTCCCATCTCATCCCACCCTTACCCTCATCCACAAAGTCCACAAGTCTATTCTATACATCTGCGTTCCTTTTGTTGTCTCCCATGTTGGGTTCTCATTACTGTCTTTCTAAATTCCATATATATGTGTTAATATACTGTATTGTTGTTTTTGCTTCTGGCTTACTTCACTCTGGATAATGGGCTCCAGTTTCGTCCATCTGAGTAGAATTGCTTCAAATGAATTTTTTTTTAATGCTGAGTAATATTCCATTGTGTATATATACCACAGCTTTCTTATCCATTCGTCAGTTGATGGGCATCTAGGTTGCTTCCATGTCCTGGCTATTGTAAACAATGCAGCGATGAACATTGGGGTGCACGTGGCTCTTTCAATTCTGGTTTCCTCGGTGTATATGCCCAGCAGTGGGATTGCCGGGTCATATGGCAGGTCTATTTGCAGCTTTTTAAGGAACCTCCACACTGTTTTCCATAGTGGCTGTACTAGTTTGCATTCCCACCAACAGTGTAAGAGGGTTCCCTTTTCTCCACATCCTCTCCAGCATTTATTGCTTGTAGACTTTTGGATGGCAGCCATTCTGACTGGTGTAAAGTGGTACCTCATTGTAGTTTTGATTTGCATTTCTCTGATAATGAGTGATGTTGAGCATCTTTTCATGTGTTTGTTAGCCATTTTTATATCTTCCTTGGAGAAATGTCTGTTAAGTTCTTTGGCCCACTTTTTAATTGGGTTGTTTATTTTTCTAGAATGGAGCTGCAGGAGTTGTTTGTAAATTTTTGAGATTAATTGTTTGTCTGTTGCTTCATTGGCTATTATTTTCTCCCATTCTGAAGGCTGTCTTTTCACCTTGCTTATAGTTTCCTTTGTTGTGCAAAAGCTTTTAATTTTAATTAGGTCCCATTTGTTTATTCGTGTTTTTATTTCCAATATTCTGGGAGGTGGGTCATGGAGTATCCCGCTTTGGATTATAGCAGAGAGTGTTTTGCCTATGTTATCCTCTAGGAGTTTTATAGTTTCTGGTCTTATGCTTAGATCTTTAATCCATTTTGAGTTTATCTTTGTGTATGGTGTTAGAAAGTGATCTAGTTTCATTCTTTTACAAGTGGCTGTCCAGTTTTCCCAGCACCACTTGTTAAAGAGGTTGTCTTTTCTCCATTGTATATTCTTGCCTCCTTTGTCAAAGATAAGGTGTCCATAGATGCGTGGATTTATCTCTGGGCTTTCTATTCTGTTCCATTGATCTATGTTTCTGTCTTTGTGCCAGTACCATACTGTCTTAATGACTGTGGATTTGTAGTATAGCCTAAAGTCAGGTAGGTTGATTCCGCCAGTTCCATTCTTCTTTCTCAAGATTGCTTTGGCTATACGAGGTTTTTTGTATTTCCATACAAATTGAGAAATTATTTGTTCTAATTCTTTGAAGAAGACCTCTGGTAGCTTGATAGGAATTGCATTGAATCTATAGATTGCTTTAGGTAGTATACTCATTTTCACTATATTGATTCTTCCAATCCA
>ML661885.1:8158625-8197028 GCA_007570785.1 Antilocapra americana
TGGCTCTTTCAATTCTGGTTTCCTCGGTGTATATGCCCAGCAGTGGGATTGCTGGGTCATATGGCAGGTCTATTTGCAGCTTTTTAAGGAACCTCCACACTGTTTTCCATAGTGGCTGTACTAGTTTGCATTCCCACCAACAGTGTCTCTTTTACTTGCAGTTAAAATGAAGTGAAAACAAATGTCTATTATTATTACTACTATTATTGTTTAAAAACAAGTACTTCAGAATCCAAGAGTTTCATTAAATAGTCTTACCAACAACTGGAAACAATATTACAAAACACCTATGTGTAAGTATGTCTTCTGCCATCTCCAAAATATCTATTTACTTTCTTCCTCTTTTTTTATTTTTTGGCCACCTTTGTATGACTTTCGGTAACTTAGTTCCCTGACCAGGAATTGAACATGTGCCCTCTGTAGTGAAACCGTGACGTCCTAACCACTAGACCACCAAGAATTGCCCCATCTACTTTCCAAAGAGAACTCGTGAAGTACTCTACTTGCTAAAGAGGTTCTCACACTACAGCGTAGCCCCTCCTTCCCTCACATGCACACCTGCAAAGGACGACTGGAGATCACGTGGTTAAAGCACAGTCCCCTGGGTATGACGCTGCGTATACACATATTAATTTCTTGCTCCATTCTCCCTCCTTCCTCTCTTTCCTTCACATTCCTTCCCAAGTCCTTCCCTTCTTATTCCACAGGTAAATTACTCTTATGTTCTCTTCCCCTACCCTGAATCTCACTCCAACAGGGTGATGGTGTGCCCAGGAAGGGTAGAGAGTAGGGGAGATTGTGGAAAGATTGCCTAGGAGCTCTGCCAGTGGTTGTTTCACTCACACACCAGAGAGGTCTGGGTTTAATAAATGCACAGAGAATGCTTTCCAAAAAGCCTACTGCTGACAACTGCCCAAGGTTGAGGCTCTCAAGACTTCCACATGAAAAGGAAATGGAAGTTCTATATTTATCTCCTTCATCTTCCCAATAATGGCATTCAAAAACCAAAGAAGCCAGTGTGAAGATAGGAAGTTTTGAGTACAGGTAGACACAAGGCTCCAACAATGATCTCGAAAGGGAAAGGGAGAAAATGCCATTCCCAGAGGCAGAATGAAATACAAAAGACTCAGAAAGTAGAGCAGAGATTAAAGTACCCATGAGGCACAGTGGACAAATGTTCTGACATCCTACAAAAGGAACAAAATTAGAAGGTTCATGGGGCTTGACTCAAATATGCAATTGAGGTAAAACATCTTCAATAGATACAAAAAATCATGCAGCCTCAAAGTGACTGAATCCATGATTTTGCAGGTGACATCTATCTCCAGATTATTCAGATAAAATTAGGAAATTCAGAGTTAGTTCCTCGCGTTGGACATGAAGAAAACTTTGCTTTGCTTCATTCATTATGACTGAATGACCCTCGACTAATATTTATTGTCAACTGAGTGGCAGTGAATTCTTTCAGCAATTTACATATGTTCATAGATGGTTAGATTGGAGAAGGAAATGGCAACCCACTCCAGTATTCTTGCCTAGAGAACCCCACCAACAGAGGAGCCTGGTGGGCCACAGTCCATGGGGTCCCAAAGAGTCAGACATGACTTAGCAAATGGGTATCAGATGGTTAGATAGCATCACTGACTCAATGGGCATGACCTTGAGCAAACTCTGGGAGACAGTAGAGGATGGGGAAGCCTGGTATGCTGCAGTCCATGGGGTCACAGAGAGTCAGATACAACTGAGTGACTTAACAACAACAACAAATGGATTTATGCATGATAACTCTAAGAGGTGTGTACAGTTATCTTTTTATCTATTTTATTAGGAGACTGAGGCTTAGAGAGTTTACCTGACTTATCTAAGACACATGCATCTGGTAAATGGTGGGGCTAGGACCTAAACTCAGGAATCTAGTTAGTCACAAAATATTAGACTTGATAGATAAACTTGACTTTTATTTTCTCAAATATCTCTTTGTTTATTTATTTGGTTGCACTGAGTGTTAGTTGCAGCATGTGGGATCTAATTCCCTGACCAGGGATTGAACGCAAGCCTACTGCATTGGGAGTACAGAGTCTTGGCCACTGGACACCAGGGAAGTCTCTTATTTTCTCTTGACTTTGCTTCATCTTTCATTTCAGCATCATGCCTAAAATCATTTTCTAAATAAGTCAGTGTTTTTCTTCTCTATTTCCTTGTCTATCCGGGATTTGTTTTTTAATTATCTCCTTTGTAAAGATTTGTGGCATCATAATTATTTGTTAGTGTAGCTCTCTCTCCCACTAGGTTCAGAGGCCCACCCATACCTTCTACAGTTTTTACTCTAAAATACTTATTGAATGAATATATGATCAGAATAACTAGGTGATAGTTCTACATAGCTAATCCCATTTAAAATAAAAACTGTAAGGGAAGGATGGGATGAATTTGGGAGAGTAGCCCTGACATATATGCACTACCATATATAAAATAGATAGCCAGGGGGAAGCTGCTCGGTGCTCTGTGCTGACGGGGGGGGAGGGGGGGGGGGGGGGGAGGGAGGCAGGTTCAAGAGGGCAGGGATGTATGGATACCTAGGACTGATTCGCGTTGTCCTACAGCAGAAACTAACACACATTGTAAAGCAATTATCCTCCAATTAAATAGATGAAAAAAACCAAAAAGATACAATGAAATGAAAACTGTACTCATATCCACAGTTGTCGTAGTGGTTGCAGTCCTCAGAAGTCCTGTGTTCATCTAGTCCCTCAAAGACAAGATCTGACTTAATGTGCTAGCATTTGTCTCCATCCCTCTACCTGTCACTAGGAAGGGCAGGTGATTTACCCAGTGTAGGGGCAAATGGAGCAACGAGGCAGCCAAACTACCCCTACTACATGGTGCCTCTGCTTTAACACCGTCCAGAGTGGTCGAGAGTGACCCTGCAACACCCCTCCTACACCTCCTCCCAAGGCTTGAGGATCGGGACTGAAGGATGGAGACAAAGCTCTAAAGATGTAAGAAATGTTGTCATACTTTTTGGGTCCTCTGGGATCAATCTTCAGCTGTCTCAAAGAAATATTGATGACTCCCGGCTAGAGAAAATGTGTGGTGAATTACAAATGTGCCAAAATTATCATCATTTGAAGACCTTCCCACAACACAGACCACATTTTAAAAAAATCTATGTACAATGAATTGTCATCACTATTGCATTGAGTTGAGGAAATTTCCACAATCTTACAGTAAAAACATTGTCAGGGATATTGAGAAAAGAGAACTGTTACATTTACATGTAGTAAAGTATAAATAAAACTATGGGAAGGCCAGAAAGCAATTCTGGAGTAGAATCATCTTTGGTGAGGAAAGAAAAGGAGGTGAAATCCCCAAATGGCAGACACTTATTCTACTGACTATGATTTTTATTTAAGCCAGGTGCATTGGTGCTCATCATATTAATTGCTTTGAATCTTTTTGGATTCCCTAAATAAACATTTCTTAAAGGTTGTTGTTTACTTGCTAAGTCGTGTCTGACTCTTTTGCAACCCCATGGACTGTAGCCCTCCAGGCTCCTCTGCCAATGGGATTTCCCAGGCAAGAATACTGGGAGTGGGTTGCTGTTTCCTTCTCCAGGGTATCTTCCCGACCCAGGGATCAAACCCACGTCCCCTGCAGAGTCTCCCTCAATGCAGGTGGATTGTTTTACTGCCGAGCAACAGGGGGAGCCTTTTTGAAGATAATAGTTACTGATAGAGTCCTCAACACTAAGAATAACCACCAGACATACTATCTAAGTTTTTTTAAATGAACACAAGGATCATAGCTTATTACAGAGGGGGAAAGAAAACTCAATAAAAAAGGCTATGGAAAACATATTGCATTAAGCAGTATATTCAACCAGAAGTTGAATTATTTGTTTAGGTTCAGGAAATGCCCTTGATCATATTCTGAGAAAATTGTAGGCCACATGCATAACATTGTTGAGACTGCCATTTTTTTGACTCTTGAAGTTATAATACAATGGCAACTTAAAATTTGGGGGGAACTCGCAAAGAGAACCAAGAAACCAAATTGTCTAGAGAAGTATAAAAGCACTCCTCCCTTACTTGAAAATTAGCTGGAGTTAATTTTAGTCTGCTCCATGTCAGTATGTACTGTAGCAGGAAAATTAGATCATAGTTTTACTTTGCTTTTGGTTTTTATCCTTTATTCAAAATAAGCCTTTGGTTCAAGGCTAACTGGAGAAGTATTCTTCCAATGTGGTTGCAAGGAGAATGCTTAGTCGCCTGTCCTCCTAAATACAAGTTGGCATTGAGTAAGAACCTACACTCTATTAGAAATCCAAGGCATATTAGGTTTTTAACATTCATTTACACACTTATCATCTTCCTGATGAGTGCAATTACAGAAATTCTATGAAAGACTTGAAATGAGCTTTCAAATAGCTTTATTATTTAGTATCATCTTAACAATGTCTTTTAAAGCAAGGAGTCCACAATGAATAACCATATTAGAGCAGATGAATCGGATGTTACAGTCTTTGGTGCTCCGTCTTCCAGATTAGAAAACAGAGATAGCAAACTACCACCTACTTTCTCTCAGTCAGGGCTTCCTTCTTTGGGTAGCATGGTAAAGATTTTAATCAAAATAAATATTTGTGAAATATTTATAGTCCCTTAGCCCTGGCATAGTCTTGAAATCCCCTGAGAAATGTTGTCTAAATTTAACAAGTATAGGACTTGAATGAGCCCAGCAACCAAGCCAATA
This sequence comes from Antilocapra americana, assembly GCA_007570785.1. Classification (NCBI taxonomy): domain Eukaryota; kingdom Metazoa; phylum Chordata; class Mammalia; order Artiodactyla; family Antilocapridae; genus Antilocapra; species Antilocapra americana. Next base: position 8,163,375 of record ML661885.1, read on the forward strand.
AATTCTGGTTTTTTTTTTTTCCAACAGCGAAGTGGAAATTCATTTTCTCACCACTCTCCAGACCGTCAATATTCAAGCTAATCACTTAGTAACGCCTCATGTGTCTCTCTCACTACACATGCCAGCAGTCTAGTTAAGGTTCTCTCAGAGCCTGTGCAGTCTCTCTTCTCTTGGTTTGCACTGACTGGGGAAGAATGATTGAGACATTTCTAGGTCTTACCAGTCAATAAAAAATTTCTGGGGGAAAAAATGTCATTGGAAATTACAAACCAGTTTTATCATCTGAAACATAAAGTATATTGATCAATTAAAATTAAATTACCATGTTGTTTGTTTATAGTGGCAAAATATCTGACAGAAAAGAAGGAAAGGTCTTCTTGAATATTTATCCTTTGAAATCAAGTTATAAGTCTTTCGCAACCTGGAAATGTTGCCAGTCAACATATCTGAAGATAAAATGTCTGAAACATGATTTGTAGCAATCCTGCTAGTCAAGGCTTTCACATCTATAGAAACTCACAGGGCATCTGAAAAGATGTGAGCCATACTTGAACATTTTAACAGTTAACATGTAACATTACAGTTTTCAAAGCATAATACATTTGCCATAGAATATTAATTGATGCTTTTGAACTGGGGTGTTGGAAAAGACTCTTGAGAGTCCCTTGGACTGCAAGGAGATCCAACCAGTCCATCCTAAAGGAGATCAGTCCTGAGTGTTCATTGGAAGGACTGATGTTGAAGCTGAAACTCCAATACTTTTGGCCACCTGATACGAAGAGTTGACTCATTTGAAAAGACCCTGATGCTGGGAAATATTGAGGGCAGGAGGAGAAGCGGACGACAGAGGATGAGATGGTTGGATGGCAACACTGACTCAATGGACGTGGGTTTGGGTAGACTCTGGCAGTCAGTGATGGACAGAGAGGCCTGGCATGCTGCAGTTCATGGGGTCCCAAAGAGCTGGACACAACTGAGTGACTGAACTGAACTGATGTTGTTAATTACAAAATGTATCATGTATATGAAAAGGTATATATGTACAATTTAAAATAATATATAAAATATACAGGGAAGAAATGGAGACGCAGATGTAGAGAACGGACATGAGGACACAGTGGAAGGAGACAGTATGACAAACTGAGAGATTAGCATTGACATATATGCTTCTATATGAGAAGCTACATCAAAGACTATCATTGTGAAATTTCAATATGCTAGAGGGAAAAAGAAAGAAGTTGCTACAAGTTTTTAGAGAACAAAATAAAATCAATCCTTATCAAAAATAAAGTATCGGGGATAAAAATGACTTTGAATTTCTCAAAGTTGCTATATAACACAGGGAGCCCAGCCTGGTACTCTGTGATGACCTCAGGGATGGGATGAAAGGAGAGAGAGAAGCTCAAGAGGGAGGGGATATATACATATACACATATCTAATTATGACCAATCTGTGTTGTTGTATGGCAGAAACCAACACAACATTGTAAAGCAATTATCTCCCAATAAAAAAAAACATACACATGCAAAATATATATAAAATAAACAACCATGTATGTATTCTCTAGGTTAGGTACTACAACACCACTCTGTCTTAGAAGCTTCTGCATATCCCTCCTTGATACACTGCTTCTTCCTCCCCCTTCAAAGGTAGCTGCCATTCTGACTTGTGTTAATCATTCTTCTGCTTTTCTTTAAAATTCTACCACTTACACATGCATCCCTAAGTGGTAACTATTTATTTTTGAAAAAGTGAGCAGCAAGCTCAAATCTAGCTGTGTAAGAAAAAGGTAATATTGCCACTGTCAGGAAGGAGCTTCCGGGAACAGATAAACTGTCTTGAGTCTGTGAGCCTGGTTTCAATTTTTGACAGTTTCCAAGAGTTGCTTCTGAGGAAGTCAGTGGGCAAAGTCACAGTGAGTTCTGGGAAACACAGGGTTCACCACTGTGGGGACACCTGGGAATGCTGATGTGCAGACCAGATTTCAGGTGTGTAGCAGATATGATGGAAAAAAAAAAAAAAAAAAACCTGACCTGTCTCACGACAGACTGTAAGGAAATCAAACCAGTCAATCCTAAAAGGAATTAACCCTGAATATTCATTGGAAGGACTGATGCTGAAGCTGAAGTTCCAGTACTTTGGCCACCTGATTCAGAGAGCTGACTCATTGGAAAAGACCCTGATGCTGGGAAAGATTGAAGGCAGGAGGAGAAGGGGGTGACAGAGGATGAGATGATTGGATGGCATCACCAACCGACTCAATGGACATGAGTTTGAGCAAACTCCAGGATATAGTGAAGAACAGGGAAGCCTGGCATGCTGCAGTCCATGGGGTTGTGTCTGACATGACTTAGGGACTGAACAACAACCGTCAGGCATGGAGAGACTATTTATTGGTTTTTGGAAGGTGAGCAGCCAGATCCACCACATCTTTCAATTACAAGAGCAGTCTCTCAGAACTATCTGAGATTCTGTGTCCTGGGCTTAAGTCTTCCAATTTGTCCACTGAATAAAACATAACTCCATTTTTAGGTTGTGCTTTCTTTTTTTTTTTTTTTTCAATAGACACTGTCCACTCATGTCTTTCAGGTCTATAATGTCTTCATAAATTATTATTTTCTCCTCACTAGTTTCTATATTCTCTCTTTATGGAATTCCTACTATTTGGGTATTAAAATACCTAGGTCCTTTAATTGTCTTATTTTTTTCCTCTCCTGTTTTCTATTTCATTATTTTTTGTTCTACTTTCTGGGAAATTTCAACTTTCTTTTTTCATTTTGACTTTTTAATGTCCAAGAGTTCTTTTTTTCCCCCCTGAATGCCCCTCCTCCACCTTTATATATCATCTCATTCTTGATTCATGGATGCGATAACTTCTTACCCTTTTTAGGATGTTAGTTATTAATAACAGGGATTTTCAAAAGAAACTTTATTAAAAAATCATTTACATATTGTTGACTGAAAAAAAAAAAGTGCATAGCCTAAAAGTTGAGAATTACACTTTATTTGTAGTCTTTCTGAGGACTTCAAGTCCAGGAAGCAGCCTCTCAGCTCAGAGGGACTGCTCAGAGGTGGCAAGGAAGGAGCCAGGATACACGGGTTTTTGCAACAAAGACATGAGAGCAGGAACATCAAAAGATCACTGTTTGTATTCCCTGGTGGCTCAGACAATGTAAGTGTTTGCCTACAATGCGGGAGACCTGGGTTCGATCCCTGGGTCGGGAAGATCCCCTGGAGAAGCAAACATCAACCCACTCCAGTACTCTTGTCTGGAAAATCCCATGGACGGAGGAGCCTGGTAGGCTATAGTCCCTGGGGTTGCAAACAGTCAGACCGAGCAATTTCATCTTCCTTCTTCAGCTGTCTCAGGTTAATGAATTGAGCAGTTTTCTCTGTGTGGGAAGATGCAATCATCTGGGCTCACTGAAATCACTCCTTTGATCTGCACCTTAGCTATCTACGGCCAGTACCCTGTTCTTTTCCGTCCTGAGTCCCCCTCAGGGTGCACTCTTGGAGGGTGGCTGCAGGGGCTAAGGGCTTGGGAGTGGGCAGCCCATTTGTCTCCACCCTAAATTCCCTCAGGGCTCACCGTGGGGGTGGACTGTAGTAGCCTGAAAGCAACAACATCCTTTGTTTACTGATAGGGCAGGTAACACTCTTCATTATGAATACAATAAATGCACTGCTGTAAGCGCACTGTTAAGTGAGTTTTCACAAATGTGTATACCTGAGTAACCACGGCTATAATCAGAATACAAAACACTGTCTTCACCCTTCCAAAGTTCCCTGAGCTTTATTCCAGTTAATTTCTGCCCCTACCCCTGGTCTTAGGCGACCACTGATCTGCTTTCTGATACTATATATTCGATTTATATTTCTATAGTTAACAACAGGGCTTTACTTTTTGCCCTAAAATGATTGGCTTCTTCTGAATTTTTCTTATCTTATTTTTTCTTCAGTTGAGTGTATTTTGTTTTCTGACTTTTGTACACAGGCTGTTCAGAAATGTCTGGTCATCCATGGTTTCTGCTCTCTATCACAAGTAGGGGGTTAGAAAGGTACCTGGAATATCTGAGCACAGGGGGCTTGTTGACCTGGAGGTTAAGTACAGTGTGATCAGTGTGGTTGCCTCTGGGAAACCTCCTGATCTTAGAGCTTTAGGTCTTTTTCTTGGGCTGGTGGCTAATCCCCCACATAGATGAAAAGGGCTTCCCAGATGGTGCGGCAGTAAAGCATCTGCCTGCCAATGCAGGAGACACAGAAGACTCAGGTTCAATCCCTGGGTCAGGAAGATCTCTTGGAGAAGGGAATGGCTACCCAGTCCAGTATTCTTATATGGAGAACTCCATGGACAGAGGAGCCTGGCATGCTGCAGTCCACAGGGTCGCAAAGAGTCCGTTGAAACTGAGACTAACACTTTCACTTTCGGGGGGGTGGGGGCTAGGATTGTCTGATAAAATACATGATGTGCAGTTCAATTTCAATTTCAGATAAACAGCAAATAATTTTTTAGTGAACTATGTCCCATGTGATATTTGAGGTATGAAGTGAAAACATTATTTATTATTTATCTGAAATAGAAATTGAACTGGGCACCCTGTTGCTTTATTTGCTCAATCTGGCAACTGAGATCATAGCACTCCAAATAGAATCAGAATCTCTAATAAAGCTGAGGTCAAAGAAATAAAAACTTTAAAAACCCTGGGAAAAGGAACTTAGAGCTGAAGGCTGCCAACACAGGGATGGGTGAGTGCTGTATCAGGAGTGAGAGAGAGAATAATACATTTCATAGGGCAGATGTGGAGAGAGTCATACTCTTCAGGAGGGAGTACAGAAGAGCCCCTAAGGTCCCCTTAGGCAGATGGAAGGGATTTAAAGGGACCGGAGCTTTTGGAAGGGCAGGAGGTACCTGTGTGTCTTTGCCATTAACAGCAGCTTCATTGTGCACCTGGGCCAATGAGACCTGGAGATCTGAAGTTAAACTTGAGTGTAACGAGCACGGAAACATATTTATCCTAGGGCATCCTAAATTTAGAGAAGGCAGCAGAAAAGATGCCAAAGGGGCATTAAAGTTAAATTATTTTTTTTTTAATAACACCTTTGTTTAGAAGGACAGGTCCACTCCTAAGCAACTTTATGTTTTCCCCTGGCCTCATGACCTAACATCTACGAGTGTCTATAACTAAGGATTTAAGATGGCTTTGCAGAAGAGATTTTTTTATGTGTTCATTTTTAAAATTTCTTAATTGTTTTTTTTGGGGGGGGGTGGGGTGGGTAGGGGAGCATGCAGCTTCCCTGGAGGCTCTGACAGTAAAGAATCTGCCTGCAGTGCAGGAGACCCAGGTTGTATCCCTGGGTCAGGAAGATCCCCTGGAGAAGGGAATGGCAACCCACTCCAGTATTCTCGCCTGGAGAATTCCATGGACAGAGGAGCCTGGCGGGCTACAATCTGTGGGGTCACAAAGAGTCAGACACGACTGAGTGACATTGTCACTTTCACTTTTCATGACCAGAGTTTACTCGGCCCCTTGAGACCTCTTCCTTACGCTCTTCATTCCCATTCAATAACATACACCTTTGAGAAGACAGAGAATGTCCTGAAATTAGGAAGCTACAGGAATCCCCAAATTGCCAGACCATGTCTCTTCCTCCAGGCAGGCGCCCAGTCACATCAGCCTAGACAGCTGGCTGTCTGCTCTGCATTGAAAGATTCCCAGGGAAGGAAATTCTAGAACATCCCACTGCAAGAGTAATGAAGGGATTCTTTTTCATTTCCTTCTTTCTGCTATTTTCAGACTTTGGTTGACCTAGGATTGAAACTCAGATTTCAATTTATTTTAGAAGAGTGATTTGGGGCTTCCTTGGCAGTCCAGTGGTTAAGAATCCACCTTGCAATGCAGGGAACTTGGGTTCAATCCCTGGTCAGGGAACTAAGATCGCACATGCTGTGGAGCAACTGCGCTCACATGCCGTGACTATGGAGCCCACGGGTCACAACTAGAGTCCATGCACCAGATGAAGATCCTGTGTGCTGCAACTAAGCTCTGATGTAGCCAAATAAGTAAATACATATTTTAAAAGAGTGATTCTTTTCAAGAAGAAGCAATCATCAAACTAAAACATGGCTTCTTCCTTGCCTGAGTGGCCTGGGTATTCTGCTTTCCAAGCTCTGGCTGTTCATAACCCTGTACCAGCTGACAGATGTGTGTGTCTAAGGGCCTCACCTTCCTTTCTTCCCAGGTTCTGTATAACTGCTTCTTCCTTGGATATTTTGTGAGGAGGACTGTCTGGATTAGTGATAGAGATAGGAAAGATAAATGCATAATAATTTTATCTATTGCCTGACAGTGTTCTCATTAGTCAAATTGAATATGTATATGTAGATATGGTGGAGGTGAGTTTCCCAAGTGGCCCTAGTGATAAAGAATCCTCCTACCAATGCAGGAGACAATGCAGGAGACCCGGGTTTGATTCCTGGGTGGAGAAGATCCGTTGGAGTAAGAAAAGACAAACTGCTCCAGTATTCTTGCCTGGAAGATTCCATAAGCAGAGGAACCTGGTGGGCTTATAGTCCATGTGGCTTCAAAGAGTCCGACATGACTGAGCACTATGACCTGTGGTGGTGATGGTTTGGTCGGTAAGTCGGGTCCAACTCGTGACCCCATGGACTGTAGCCCACCAGGCTCCGCCATCCCTGGGATTCTCCAGGCAAGAACACTGGAGTGGGTTATACCCGTATATATATATGCATTTTCAAATAAATACAGTATATTCCTTCCAAATATTTTCTCTATCTTGTCATTGGACATGTTAATTTAAACAATGGCTTGGGAAGTCCTTTCACACTTCATCTTGAGGTATATGGCTCCAGCTTCAGAATGGTTTCCCATTATAAGATACAATGTTGTGCAGTAATTAAACTATATTTATCTATAAATTAGCTAGGGATTTTTCTTGGAAGGATAACCCTTACAAGTGCAGGTGAAAAACACTTGTGGGGCTCAGCAATCAGCTGGGCTTTTGACTTTTAAGCCCTAGCCCAGCTCTTTGTCTAAGAACAGGTCTCCTCCGGGGCTGCTCTCTCTCTAGCCTGCTCTTTTTTTATTTTTATTATTTTGGCCACACAGGGAGACATGCGAGATCTAAGTTCTCTGACCTGATATCAAACCTATGCACCCTGCTCAGGGTCTTAACTACTGGACCGCCAGGGATGTCTTTATCCTTTTCTATGTAAAAAGAAAATCCCAAATAAATAAATCAACTCCAAGATGTCCTTCATAACTTAGTATCCACTATGCCTCTGAGTCTTTATTTTTCTTTTATTACATGTAAGGTGTAAAGAAAACTATGTTCTCTTGGCCTCTGCCCTTGTTTTACTACCCTGGGTCATTCAGCAAGTGGCCCACAAGTCATCTACAAGCCCAGTGACGCTTAAGTGAAGCCAGCCACTCTCAACTGGGGGCAATTTTACCCCCAGGAGCCATTGGTACTGTCTGAACACACTTTAGATTACTGTGATGGGGGAAGGCGTGTTACGATTGGAGCAAATGGATGAGGGGTAGGGATACTGCTAAATCACTCGGGAGGAGCCCTTAACTGAATCACAGAAGGCAGAAGGCAGATAACTTGGCTTCTCTTCTTCCTCTTTCTCAGGTGAGCCCTCTTCTTTCTATTCCCATGGTCATTCCTCAGACTCAGAATAGTGAGTCCTCCATTTCTCTAGCTGCAGTAAACTTTTAATAGAGAGGCAAGAATTCAAGAAATGGGGGTATCTTCTCCACTCTTTGCCAACTTAACTCATTTAAGGCAAATCCAGTGTAATGTGCACAGTCCAGTAGAGAAGATATCTGTGCCCTTAGCATCTTTGCTTGGCATCCTTTCCATTGCTATAACAGGAAGCCATGGGGCAGAGTTTGGGAGTTTATTTTATGACTTGAAAAATAATCAATAAGATTAGGAGAGCAGAAAAGAAAGCCATATTACACAGCACTTCCTGACCACTTTACAGAATGCTCTCTTAAATGTCAAATACCACATTCCTGGTGCTTATGTAAAGCAAACAGACGGAATACACTGACCTGTGGTTAGTTTCATCTTACTGTCATTCTTATGTCCTTGTAGTACACAAAATTACAGGGGTTCTGTTCATATACTCAACAGTTAACTCAAATTAGAGACTACAAAGAGAGACCATGCATTGAGACACCTCTATCAGCTAAGTTATAGAAAGTGTCAGTCTCTCAGTAACATCCAACTCTTTGCTACGCTATGGACTGTAGCCCACCAGGCTCCTCTGTCTGTGGAATTCTCCAGGCAAGAATATTGGAGAGGGTAGTCACTCCCTTCTCCAGGGAATCTTCCTGACCCAAGGATCAAACCCAGGTCTCCTTCCTTGCTGGCAGATTCTTTACCATCCGAGCCACCAGGGAAGATCCAAGCTATAGAGACATCTCTATCAATTAAGAGGGAATCGGGAAGGTCTCTCCAGGATAAAGGGTTTTTCTGGAGCTTTTCAAGGAAAAGGAAGCAGAGTCTGGACATAGAGGCTGTTGGGGCCCAGCCAATTAAGATTCCTCTTTTTAAAAGTTGCTTCTAGGGACTTCCCTGGTGGTCCAGCAGTTAAGCCTGTGCTTCCAATGCAGGGGGCACCCTGGCCAGAAACCAAGATCCCAAGTGCTGACCATATGTCAAATGGAGTGACAGAAAAAAAAAAAAAAAATCACTCTCACAATTTCACAAAAGGGACTAAAACTTTACTTGGTCATTATAATGCTCTTAGTACGTGACATGTGCTTTGTAGAATTATATAATATACATATTATATATATATATTGACCCAGGAATCAAACTCAGGTCTCCTGCATTGCAGGAGGATTCTTTACCATCTGAGCGACCAGGGAAGCCCGTGAGGAGAGAGGTATGTGTCTCTTATTCAGGGCTCTGTCCTCATCCCTCAGCACAGTATCTAGAGAAGTGCCGACCAATGTATTCGACTGTGTATTCTAATACAGAATCCAAGTCCTAGGAGAATCAAAACAAAATAAAACATCAGACTGAGGGAGACAGCAGGTGTCATGAGGAGGTGAGTCTTGAAGGAACAGCTGGCTGCACTGGTGGAGGGAAGAGATAAGGTTCCCAGGTAGGAGAAGAGCTCAACCGAAAGTGAGAAAGTGAAAGGCAAACAGGGAAGACCACACAGGGCGCGGTGGGGACATCAGACGGCATTCCAGGGCTCAGGAAGGAGACTGCTGGGAAACGAAGCTGCCGAGTGTGCTCTGGGTGTAAGCGGTGTGTGGCTGGTTAACTCCCCCTGTGGACACGGTTCGCCAAGACAGGAGAGAAATCTTAGATGACAATTACGGAAAATCTTAGGGAACTTGGCAGTCATTCATGGATATGGAAAGGATTGTCCTTACATAGATTTCTAGACGTAATTAATTCTAATCTAGCTCTCTTAGATGAATCAGATGGCTTTTGTCCGTAGTGAGCAGAGCTTGTGTGGAAATAGAGGGCGTGAGGCACACGCACACTGTTGGCCGGATGTGCACATCAGCACAGCCCATCCACTTTAGTTCCTCCTCTCAATCAGCCAGAGGCCTGCAGGGGAGGTCCCCAGGATTGAGGAACTGATGTAGGAAGAGGAGGAAGACTGAGTTACCTGACGAATCCAACACTCGAGAACATTTGAACGTCAAAGTGCTAGTCGCTCAGTCCTATCTGACTCTTAGTGACCCCATGGACTGTAGCCCATCAGGTTCCTCCGTCCATGGGATTCCCCAGGCAAGAACACTGGGGTTGCCATTGACTTCTCCACGAGATCTTCCTGATCCAGGGATTGAACCCAGGTCTCTTGCATTGCAGGCAGATTCTATACTGTCTGATCACCAAAGGAGCCCAAGAACATTTAGTTTTCATTGAGAGTCACTGTTGTGTCCGACTCTTTGTGACCCCGTGGACTGAAGCCTGCCAGGCTTCTCTGTCCATGGAATTCTCCAGGCCAGAATACTGACATGGGCAGCCAGTCCCTTCTTCAGAGAATCTTCTCAACCCAGGGATCGGACCCAAGCCTCCATTTAGGGGGTTTAATTATTTTGGCAACTTGTATCCATTATTTTTTCAGTTACTAGAAAGTCTTCATAGATGGAGATTAAATTGCCTCAAAGCAATCAAAACTACTTACATAGAAATATTAAAATCTGGCAATATTTGGTTTTTAAAATATATCCCTGTAATTGCAACAAAATCAGGTAGCGATATTCTTTTTCTAATTATTGGTTACTCTTCCAAACAAAAACATCAGGGTGATGATAATGATAACTCCTGCCAAGGGCTGGCAGTGCAGATTTTAACAAAAAGATTTTTCGCTCATCAGCTTAGCTGCTGGCGCCATCTAGTGACCGATGCAACAGACAAACAAAGATAGGCTAAGAAAACGTACTCCCAAGAGTTTTGATAGTCTTTTCTTTTTGAGAGCAGAAACAGGTGACAGAGGATGAGACAGTTGGATGGCATCACTGACTCAATGGACTTAGCAACAACAACGACAATACTACAGAGAAGGAAACTGGAAATGCTTAATATTTATGCTGTAATTTGAAAGCTATCATAGGAAAGAAATGGAAAAAATTACTAATGTATTTCACAGGAAATGCACTTAAAGGTAAAAGTGATCATATTGAGATTAAATAAGGATTTATAAAAGCAAATAAGCAAAGATTTTGGAACCATATTTATACCAAGGAGTAAGCATAGAAATAATGATGAATTGCTAAAAATTCTTGTTTTTACGAGAATATTATATAAAGTGCGAGTGTATTTTTAAATGGAGCAAGTGAAATTGAAACCCATACCTTAACTGGAACACAAAATATTTCATTATCATCATCAGGAATTAGAATGGTGAAAATTCCAGAATTGAAATCCCATGACTTTTTTATTTGAAAATATGCACCCCACCATCCCTTCCCTGGTGGCACAGACGGTCAAGAATCTGCCTGCAATGCAGGACATCTGTATTTGACCCTTGGGTCAGGAAGATCCCCTGGAGAAGGGAATGGCTACTCCTTTTATTAGTGCTAATTTCACGTCACCACAGTCTGCCTAGTTACCACCAAGTGCTACAAAGAACAAGAGTAAAATACAAAAGGTGGCTATTTAGACACACCCTGGGTTTCTGTGTGGAGAGAAAGGCAATAATCTAACATGGCCATGAGGCTTTGTAGCTAGAACCACCTCTCACAAAAGGCCCACATCATCAGATGCTATCTAACCGGTAGCCTATTATAAGGGAACACAAGGTTATTAACATCCTTGGTTTTAAGTCACTAGACTGCTTTTGTTGTTGCTGATGTTGTTATGAAATTTGCTTAGGACATGTGAGGTGATGATGAGCTTCTTTTCATATGAAAGGATTATGTTCCTGATAAGTTTTCAGTAAAACAAATGCTTAAACCCCTTTCCCTGGGTGAGCTTGTCCCGAGTCATTGTCACTTTCCCAATCCATTCGTCTTAGGACCAATGACTTTTCCAGGTAGACAACTGAATAATGATTGGAGCTGCCCACGCAAAGTAAGGCGCCCCCATCACACCTTCCACATTTTTTATAAAGGTGATTCATAGTAAGAACCACTTGCGTGTTTGTTTGCTCCTTTAATCAGCAATTGCTACCTCAAATATTTACCCAACAATTTTCCTTAAATATTTGTTCAAGTATTTAATCAGCAATTATTTGCTTAAATATTTATCAAACAATAATTGTACTTAGGCGATTATACCCAGGAAGAGGAAATCACAGTCTTTGTTCTTAAAGCTACCCTTGGGAGAAAGCAAGAATAACATCTCCCAACAGAAGGCTGAGCAGTAGAAACATAAATAAGGACTCTAGAATTTCAGAGACAAAAGAAATCCCAGCCAGTTAAGAAGTTTACCCCAAACATTGAAGAAGGGATAAGGTTACGGTGGAGAAAAATGAGAGCGAAAGGCATTGCGTCATGGAGCTGCAAATATGGAGGACTAATGAGTAGCCAGCTGAGCGGAACAGAAGGTCATGAAATACCCATGTAACGATGTATCCATACAGTGGAATTTTATTCAGCCATTAAAAGAAAGGAAGTCTTGATGCATGCTACACTTTGGATTAATCTTGAAAACATTATACTAAGTGAAAGAAGCCAGTTACAGAAGTCCATGATCCTATTCATAGGAAAGTCTAGAAGAGGGAAATCACAGAGACAGAAAGTAGACTAGTGGTTACTTTAGCCTGAGAGTAGGGACAGGGATTGAAGAGACAGGAGAGACTGGAAGCTAGAGGATAAAACTTCTTTTTAAGGTGATGAAATGCTTCTAACATTGATGGTGATGATGGTTACACATACCTGTGGACATACTTAAAACCAGCAAAATTGTACACTTTAAATGGGTGAATTGTAAGGTAGGTGAATTATATCTGAAGATAGAAAAGCAGAGTCGAGTAAGCACCCAGAGGATTTTAGAAAAGCAGAGTCCAATACTTTGGCCACCTGATGTGAAGACATGAGTCACTGGAAAAGCCCCAGATGCTGGGAAAGATTTCGGGCAGGAGAAGGGAGCGACAGAGGATGAGATGGTTAGATGGCATCACCAACTCAACAGACAAGAGTTTGAGCAACCTCCGGGAGATGGTACAGGACAGGGAAGCCTGGGGTGCTGCAGTTCATGGGGTCAGAAAGAGTCAGACACGGCTTAGCGACTGAACAACAACAGAGTCAAGTAAGCCCTGTAAAGGATTTTAATTGTCACAATAAAATGTAGAATTTATAAAGGACAGCAAGGAAGTGATTCAACCTAGGGCTGAGGAGACTTTACATAAAAGAGATTTGATAGCCAAGGCTTGAAGGATGAGTGGGTGTTTATTGTTCTCCCCAATACTAAGACTCTTCTTCCAATTCATCAGCTATGCTGCCCCCACAGTGACCTGTTAAAAAGTAAAAGGTGATCATGCGAGAGAGGTTTTCTGAGGCACTGCTAATGTTCTATTTCTTTCTGTTGTTGACTTGAAAAATGGCCACAACCTAGAAATTGAGAGTTACGTTTTACTCAGCGGGAATTTTTTGGCCTTCAAGCCCGGGAGGCAGCATCTCAAGTGATCCTGACAGAACTGTTTCGAAAAGGTAGGGGAGAAGTCAGGTTATACAGAAGTTTGCAGCAAGGAGCAGGTAGTCCGAACATCAAAAGATGATTGCTAATTAAGGAAAATCAGATATCTTAAGGAATTTAGCACTTTTCTATGGATGTGAAGATGCAGTCTGAGTGACTGGTAGCTGCCAGGTAGCTGGCACTGTTCTTTCCAGGTGCCTTACAAGCTCAGAAATTCGCATTTGGAGGGCCGGAATAGCAGAGGTGTGTGACATCTTTGTTTATTGATATGGCAAGAAATATTCCATTTCACACTGTGGATAGAGGGTACATGAGTGCAATGTCTCTGTGTATAGCAATTATATACATTCACTGGAACAGATAATTCAGAGCAAAATGGAAAAACCTCATTATATTCCCATCTGCCTAAAGTCACTCGGTAGCTGCCCATCACCACCACAGTGGAGACTCACATTCTAGGTACAACCCGGCTTTGTTCAGCAATTCCATCCTCAGCTACCAGCAGTTCCCCCGTGTAGTGTGTGTGCGTGCTCAGTCCGGCTCTTGGCGACCATGGACTGTGGCCCACCAGGCTCCTCTGTCCGTGGGATTCTCCAGGCGAGAATACTGGAGCGGGTTGCCATTTCCTCCTCCAGGCGATCTTCCCAACCCAGGATTCGAACTCCTGCATTGGTAGTTGGATTTTTTTTACCACACGAACGAAGTAAGCTTCAAGTTTTAAGTGTGTCTCAGAGCCTGGGACTCTGACGTGGATGTAGGCAGTTTATTTGGGAGGTGATGTTGAGTTAGGAGATAGGTGGGCTCCAGGTTAGGCATTTACAACTGGCCTCCTATTTGCATTTCATGGGGCTTTACGAAGTGGGCTTCACGCTGGGCACTTACAACAGTTAGCATTCCCTGAGACAAGAGATAGGTGGGCTCCAGTTAAGGCATTTACAAGCAGCCTCCTGTGTGCCCTCTGAAATGGAAGTAACAACAGAAACAGGGTAAATAGCCAGCGTTTGTCTCTTGTAAACACCTTAAGGTAATAGTGATGGCAAGGACAAAGAGGGGCAAAACCCTGTTCGAGTAAAGGATTAAAGGACCTCCGCTCCCCCCTCTTTCGGGACAAGGGAGATACCACACATGCGCAGAAAGGTTTCTTGTGTATCCGAAGTCGAAGGGTGACACCGGGCCGTAATGAGCCTTGCTCCTCCCAGAAGCCTTCACTTTGAGATCCATCTTGGCTGAGAGGCGCGTGCACACCCAGAGGGGTGTCCCAGGATAGGTCAGGTGTGGGAAAAGAAATCAGATAATCAGCCTGAAGGAAGACAAAGACCTGCAAGAACTGCCGTGTATAAATGATTCAACCGCCTCTTTACTGTGCTCCTCCTCACTCGGGGGGACGCGCACACCTTTTCTCTCCAAGTGTGCGTCTCTGCCTTGCTTCTGTCTTAACAAACATTTCTCTACGAGCTCTCCCACTTGTTGTTGTGTTACGTCTCTAACAACAAACGTTGCACTTGCATTTCCAGTTTCTGGCTCTGGGATAAATGCATTTTTCCCTGGGGGCAAAGATCCAGGGGAAAATATCTTCTAACCTCTGGATCTTGCTGGAATGGTGACTAGGATTCCTGGTTTTCACTCAGGCTACCCAGGTTCAGTTCCTGGGTGGGGAATTATGATCTTGCTTTATACCACTGCTCACTGCTGCCTCTCAGAGATCAAGATCAGGCAGCAAGAGTGAGGGAGAGGCACCCAAGGAGGGAAAGCTGATGGGAAGGTGGCGGCAGCAGTAGTAAGGTCACCCTAGCAGGCAATGGGGCTTTAGTTCCCGTTTAATGGCTGTTTAATATTTCAGGTTTTTCAGACAAGTGGAGCAGTACTTCTCAAACCCTGTGGTCTCACAACCCTTCTACCCTCTTAAAAATTATTGAGGATCCCAATGAGCTGTAGTTTATGTTAATTATGCCTATCAAAATCTACCATAGGAAAAAACCAAAACTGAAATATATTAAAAATATATCATAAAGCATTACATAGCATAATAGCATATTTACCCAAATGACATATTTTTTATGAAAAATAGCTGTATGGTGTGATGAATTTGGCGTTGTTTCTCTATTTCTGCAAATGTTTTTCATGTCTCGCTTTATAGAAAACAGCTGGATCCTCCTATCTGATTTTGCACATCAATCTGATGTGATGTTGTTTGGGTTGAAGTCCATGAGGAAAATCCAGTCTCATACAGATGTGTAGTTTGAAAAAAGAAGGTGTTTTTAATAACATTTTTAGGTGATTTGAATATTCTTTAAAACTACACCAAAAATTCATTGAAAGGCCATTTCTTGAAGGTTAGCTGCACCGTAAGATCAAAACCCACTTTTAACACCATGGTTTTCATTGTGAAAGTATTGCTTCACTGAGTTATGTAAATTCTCCAAATAGTCACATATTTTTATTATGCAATATCAAAAAGTCATATTTGTTAATATCACTACCTATGTGGGCTTCCCAGGTAGCACCAGTGGTAAAGAACCTACCTGCAAATGCAGGAGACATAAGAGATGTGGGTTTAATCCCTAGGTCAGGAAGATTCCTCTGGAGGAGGGCATGGCAACCCACTCCAGTATTGTTGCCTGGAGAATCCCATGGACAGAGGAGCCTGGTGGGCTACAGTCCATGGGGTCTCAAAAAGTTGAACACAACTGAAGTGACTTAGCACACATCTCATCAGAAAGTTCTTTAAGTACAAGGAAACTGTCACACCCGCAGTGGTGAATTTGTTTTCAAATATTCTAATTTTCATTTGAATTCAAATTTTACCACTGGCAGTCAATCCTGTGAGTTGCTTTCCTTCAAGTCATAGATTTGTCCAGTTTTTTAAGACACTCTGCCAAATATCCAAGTCTGTATAACTGTTGTTTGTCAGTTATTTTTTTAAGTAAAAATGGTGTTCCATGCATTCAAAAGTCTAGATTTAATGAAAGTAATGCTGTTTACTGCCTCTTTAAGGGCATTTTAAGTAAAACTGTCATTTTCTGTTTTTTTTACTATTAGTGTGTGGTGTTGAATAACAAAATGGCAAATGAAAAGTACAGCTAGATACCACTCTCTTGATTTCCAGAGCTCTTCCCACTATTGTTTTTGCACCATTAGTGCAAATGTCCACCCAATAAAAAAAGGTCCCATAATATCCTGGCATTATCATGACAGTTGTTTTGGCCTCAGGGAACCCCCAGAAGCTCAGGGACTTCCAGAGATGGGCAAAGCATGCTTTCAGAAGCACTGAAGTGGAGTTGTGGTGTGCCACAGATCATCAGCATCCTTGAAAAGGATTTCAAGAGTTCATTAAATTAGACACATTTAAACAGGATCAAAAAGCATGGTCTAACACCATAATAACTGCTCAGCCCATCCTGGCAGTGCCTCTTCATCAGTTCTGGCCCATTTTGCTGCATCCCAAGCCTAAAAGAAGCCCTGTTTATTATCTGATAGTGTCCAACAAGAGGGACCCAAAGCAATAAATGAAGATAATCAGGAAAGAGAAGCAGGTCTTTTGTCATATGAAACATACAGCTTTATGGGTTGAAGAACCATCAGCAGGTGGTCAAGTTCTTCTTGAACAGCTCAGCCACGTTCAGATGTCTTTGGAGAAACTATAGACAAGGGACTTTAGACACATCCAGGTGTGACTTCCAATCCATTCTCATGGTCCAGGCTGAAATGCAGGCAGCAGAAAGGAGAATGATGCCAGGGGAAAGTGTGTTGGCCATTCAGTCATGTCTGACTCTTTGCAACCCATGGACTATAGCCCACCAGGCTTCTCTGTCCATGAAATTCTCCAGGCAAGAGAACTGGAGTGGTTTGCCACTCCCTGCTCCAGGGGCTCTTCCCAACCCAGGTATCAAACCCAGGTCTCCACATTGCAGGCAGATTCTTTACCATCTGAGACACCAGGGAAGCCCCAATTCCAGCAGAGGATAAAGTCAAAGGCCAGACTTCAACTTACTCCTAAAGCTTTCCTTGGAATATTCTGTGTATTAGAGAAGAAAGGTCATCCTTTTTAGCAAGGAGGGAGAGGAGAAAATATCTGATGGAGATTCAAATGAAAAATACCCAAGGATTGCAGTTGACCAGTGCCTGGGCTGATTTTCAGTACTGCATAGGTCATAGGCTTGGGAGAGCCATCTGCTGCATGCCCTAGTTTCCCTTCTGACTCATCTCTTACTGGACCATGACTGAACTGAAACCTTCATCACTAAGGCAAGTGCTAATAATATTCAGATCTGTCATTTGAACAGTGCTCCACGGTTTACAAATATTACCCTAGCTTTTGTTAACTGCCTAAACTTTGGCGTATGTGTATTTGTTAGTTCATTTAGTAATAGTAATATTTAAAGGTATTGAGAATTTACTAGGTTAGGGTTTATGCTAAGCATTCTTTGTGTGTGTGTTGCTCAATTGTGTCCGACTCTTTGCAACCCCATGGTTGCAAATATATAATATAGCTCCCAGGCTCCTCTGTCTATGGAATTCTCCAGGCAAGAATACTGGAGTGGGTAGTCATTCCCTTCTGGAAGGGATCTTCTCCACCCAGGGATCGAACCCACATCCCCTGCATTGGCCGGCAATTACTTGCCAGTGAGCCACCTGGGAAGCCCATAGGAAGGGTAATAAATGGCAGCTCTTATGGCCATTGCTTTGCTGCAGATAATACTGCAGCTGCCTTGTATGCTCTGGTTCTTAATGTATAAGTTAAGGTCCTTTGGCTGAAAGGAAAAATAAAATCTGCCTCATGTACATTAAATGGGCTTCCCTTATGGCTCAGTTGGTAAAGAATCCACCTACAATGAGGGAGACCAGGGTTTAATCCCTGGGTTGGGAAGATCTCCTGGAGAAGGGAAAAACTACCCACTCCAGTATTCTGATCTAGAGAATTTCATGGACTGAATAGTCCATGGGGTCGCAAAGAGTCGGACACAACTGAGCAACTGTCACTTTCAAATTAATGGAGATTTTATTCAAAGTATACAGAACCCTTAAAAACCTGATGGAAAACTGGAGAGTGAGACACAACAAATGAGAAATAACAGCAGACTTGTGGGCCCAAGAGGTAGGAGAGGTTGTCACTGCCATGTGTGGACTCTTCACCATTTTCAGTCTTGTAGGCACCTGTTCAAGATCCAAATTCTCGCTTGAATCACATTCCCAGAGTAGATCTCCCAGGGGAAAAGTAACTAGTTAAAACACCAACAAATACCTAATGCTTCTAATAAGATACGTCTATTTGATCATTTAAATAATTTAGGTTATAATTGGCATTTACTGGTGTGGGGAACGGATTTTAACTGCACTTTTAAGTTCCATTTGCCATACACGTTTGTTGCGGATTTCATGAGCCCAAGGAATTTGAGGCATGTAATTACTAAAAAGTGGCCACTAGATGGCAGTCATAAGGGTTAGGCTTCATTTTTAAAAGAACACCTAAACCTCAAAATTTTCAGCACTTAAATATGCTATTTAACTAGCTTTACATAATAGTTTTGTGAATCTTGAAATTATTCCCCCAAGGGTTTCTATTTGTGAAAACTTATATTCAGAGAAATTCACTTTGTCCTGTGCCCAGAGTTTAAAACTGGATTTAGTCTATGTTCTGTGCCTTTTCTGCTAAATGTACTGAATTCTTTATACTGAAAGGGTTTCAAGGACTCTAAAGTTTCCAAGCTTAGCAGTGTGGTACCGTACTGTAAGTCACTCAGTCATATCTGACTCTTTGCAACTTCATGGACTGCCGGGGTTCAGCCTCGGCAGGGTCCGGAGGTCTTGAGGGATGGGTGGCATCGGCGGAAGAAGAACTGAGCTGAGTCGACGTGTGGTGATGGAGCAGTCTCTCATTTATTGTTGTTGGTTTACAGTTTTTATAGCCAAAAGACATCCCCATTACATCACCTATCATTCTATACAATTTTTTGTTTTCTACCTCCCATAGAACCTTATCATTGAGTTCATTCCCCAAACTATCATGAAACATTCCCTTTGCAGAAGTCAGATTTTTATGTAAGTAGATTTAACAATAGTATGTTTACCATTTGAATGTCTTCAGTATACTTCATTCAATCAAGATAAGTACATCAACCCAAGTAGAAAGGTTACTCGGAGGGGTCCAGTGGTCTTGAGGGATGGGTGGCGTCGGCGGAAGAAGAACTGAGCAGAGTTGATGTGTGGTGATGCAGCAGTCTCTCTTAATTACTGTTAGTTTGTGGGGTGATGGAGAAGTCTCTCTCGTTTATTGTTGGTTTACAGTTTTATAGCCAAAAGACATCCCCATTACATCATTACATCACCTATCATTCTATACAATTTTTTGTTTTCTACCTTCCATAGCAACCTTATCATTGAGCTCATTCCCCGATCTATCATGAAACATTCCCCTTACAGAAGTCAGATTTTTATGTAATTAGATTTAACAATAGTATGTTTGCCATTTGAATGTCTTCAGTATACTTCATTCAATCATGATAAGTACACCAATCTAAGTAGAAAGGTTACATTTCTCTTATCAGGTACATCTATGTAGAAGCTAGAGGGAAGGGCTTAAGCTTGAGACTGTTTATTCTAGTAACCTACTTCAGTTCTTAGGGGAAAGAGGAAAAAGGACAAAGTGACAGTTTAGGAAGAGGAAAGAGGACTAAGAGACAGTCAAGCAGCACTGCTTTAGCAATAAAACCCTATTAACCTTATAACTACTATAATGAATTCCTATGTCTACATTATCCTAAAGCAATCAATATCTCCAACTATGCTGGCCAGTTATGAGCATTCCTAAGTCCCAATCCAGCCTTATTTCTTCAAGGAAGAGAGCCTCCTCTGTGGAGTGGTCAGGGGAGTGGGAGGTGGAAAGGTGACCCAAGTATGAGCCTTTCTGGTGGTGGTCTCGCCATGACCTCCAGAGAACTCTTGGTAAACTCCCCAGTAAGGAGTAGTAATCCATTTAAATGTCCCTTTCATTCCTCCATAGCCCCCAGGGAAGGTGGATCCTCTGGTCCATAAAGTCTGGGGGGATTATCTCAGGACGAATTCTTTCCAACTGTGACTGACCTACTGAGATGAGCCAATGTTCCGAGCATGGACAGAACTTCCAAGAAAAATACCAGGGTGGGGTTTGCCCAGGATGCCCTGATAAAGAAAGTCAGCTTTGCAATTACTTTCTTAGTCTCGTGACCTTGTCATCCGAGCAAGGGGGCATCCCGACGGCTCCCGGCAATGGACTGTAGCCCACCAGGCTCCTCTGTCCATGATTTCCCAGGCAAGAATACTGGATTGGGCTGCCATTTCCTCCTCCAGGGGATCTTCCCCACTCAGGGATTGAACCTGCATCTCCTGCACTGGCAGGCAGATTCTTTACCACTAGCATCACATGAGAAATTTCTAAAATTGTCTTAATGACTTGACTCAAGAGAGCTGACTTAGTGAGAGCTGCTGCTGCTGCTGCTAAGTTGCTTCAGTCATGTCCAACTCTGTGCAACACCATAGACAGCAGCCCACCAGGCCCGCTGTCCCTGGGATTCTCCAGGGAAGAACACTGGAGTGGGTTGCCATTTCCTTCTCCAGTGCATCAAAGTGAAAAGTGAAAGTGAAGTCGATCAGTCATGTCCTACTCTTAGCAACCCCATGGACTGCAGCCTACCAGGCTCCTCCGTCCATGGGATTTTCCAGGCAAGAGTACTGGAGTGGAGTGCCATTGCATTCTCTGTAGTGAGAGCTAGGGATGTACATATGAACCTTGCAAAGATCCAACAGAATGAACCTTCATCCTCTCCCAAGTTGCGTCATTTCTGCTCTTCAAAGGAGAGTTAGTAACCATCTATGTTGTATTTTTTCATTACTGATGAAAAAAAGACCAGCTGACAACTAGGTTGTTTAAGTATTGGTAAATATTGAGCATTAGGATTTTTTTCCTTGTAAGAAATATGTCCTTTCAATATATACATCTTAGTTACATGATCTATATCTTTTGATCATTGGTAGAAGAATATTGGGCTTCCCCGGTAGCTCAGGTGGTAAAGAATCTGCCTGCAATGCAGGAGACTCAGGTTTGATCCTTGAATCAATAAGATCCCATGGAGAAGGGAATGGCTACCCACTCCATTATTCTTGCCTGGAGAATTCCAAGGACAGTAGAATTTTATGTTAACCATTAAGAAAATTTTTCCTACAAAGGGAATTGTAAAGTAATTTTTCAGGTTCTAATAAGAGGATCAAGAAACTTTCTCAGAAAAATTCCTTATTTTCCAGGTGAGGAAACAGCATCCCAGAAAGTTTACATAAGTTATTCAAGGTCACACAGTGGATTCACAACCAAGGCTGGATTGAACACTGAGTCCTGCCCAGAGGGAGATACTTTTAACAAAAGCTATGATCCTTCTTCTTGCACACTCCCTTAAGAAACTTCACTAGTAAAATAATACCTGTAGGATTAAACCAAAAAGTCTTCAGTAAAGCTTTGTCTACTGAACACAGGTATATAATCTGGCCAAGAGATTCCCATCCTAAGGATCACCAAGACAAACATACCAGAGCCTGCCTGTGTCAGAACATTGAATTTGGCTTTGCACTTCACCTCTTCTGGACACGGGCTTCCCTGGTGGCTCAGATGGTAAAGCGTCTGCCTGCAATGCGGGAGACTTGGGTTAGATCCCTGGGTTGGGAAGACCCCCTGGAAAAGGAAATAGCAACCCACTCCAGTACTCTTGCCTTTAAAACCCCATGGGCAGAGGAACCTGGTAGGCTACAGCCCATGGGGGTCACAAAGAGTTGGACACGACTGAGCAACTTCACTTTCACTTTCTTCTGGCCAAAGACAGGTACTGTAATGAAATGTGAGTTTTGTGACTCGAGTACTAGATGCTATGCTCCCAAATAGCAAAATAGGTAGTATATTATGTAAGAAAGCCCAGATAAATAAATAGAACATCTATGCTGACAAAGAGGAGCTAAAACCCACAGCATCCACAGAAGTTCTATGGTTACTTCAAAAAGGATCAGCAACATTGTCACTATTCATTATGGAAATAGGCTTGAGCTAATACTGTTCACAGTGACGAAGAGCACCCCCTCCTGCTATTCTCTCCACCTGCTCTGCTCCTGTCCAGCACACGCAAACCCCAAGAATTACAGCCTATTCACCTTGGTCAATTCTTTCAGTTCCTTGTACAATAAAACTTTTCAACATTCCTGAGTGTCACTCTCTTGAGTGTACAGGTTCAGCATTCTTTCCAAGCTCATAATTCTGCACCTTTAACCTTTAATGAAATATAACATTCAGCTAATCATCAACAATGCAACTATAGCCAGGTATTAGTCAACATGGGCTGTTATAACAAAATGCCATAGACTGAGTGACTCAACCAACAGAAATTTATTTTTGAATAGTTCTGGAAGCTAGACAGCTGAGAACTGGGTGCCAGCACATTTGGATTCAGCAAAGACTTCCTGGTTTATAGAGAAAGTGCTATGTGCTCAGATGACCTCTCTATGTCCATGTGGTAAGAAGGACAGAGAAATCTCTCTGGTGTCTCTTCTTATAAGGACACTAATCCCAGCATGAGGGCCCTTCCCTCGTGACCTCGTCTCACCCAAATTATCTCCCAAAGACCCCAGCTCCAAATACAATCACCTGGTGAGTTGGGGCTTCAACATGTGAAATTAGAGGGGACACTGCAGATGGTGACTGTGGCCATGAAATTAAAAGATGCTTGCTCCTTGGAAGAAAAGCTATGACCAACCTAGACAGCGTATTAAAACACAGGGACATTACTTTGCTGACAAAGGTCTGTTTAGTCAAAGCTATGGTTTTTCCAGTAGTCATGTACAGATGTGAGAGTTGGACCATAAAGAAGGCTGAGCACTGAAGAATGGATGCCTTCGAATTGAAGACTTCTGGAGTTTCTTGGACATCAAGATCAAACCAAGCAATCGTAAAAGGAAATCAACCCTGAATGTTCATTGAAAGGACTGAGGCTGAAGCTGAAGCTCCAACACTTAGGTCATCTGATATGAAGGCCAACTCACTGGAAAAGACTTTGATACTGGAAAATATTGAGGGTGGGAGGAAAAGCGGGTGGCAGAGAATGAGATGGTTAGATAATATCACTGGCTCAATGGCCATGAGTTTGAGCAAATTCCAGGAGATAGTGAAGGACAGGGAAGCCTGGCGTGCTGCTAGCCCATGAAGTTGAAAAGAGTCAGACACAAGTGGGCAAGTGAACAACAGCAAATGCTCAGTGCAGAACAGCCAGTTATCCATGTAACTCACAGACAAGGTACGGGATACTAATTCAGGCACTGATTCATTCGTCCATTTGCTCATAGGCTTTTCCTAGAAGCACCTTCTATGTCCACACAGCTGTTCTTATACAGACTTGAGGGAGGCAGATACAGTCACTTTACCACAGTCTAGTAACACTGCTCTACTTTCTTTTCCCCCAAGTCACTAGCAAGCACACGGAGGAAGGGGGTTGCAAGGAATAAGCATCACCATGTGGCTCCCATGGGGACCTCCCTCCTGACATGTGGACAGGGGGCTCTCTACTCGTGCATCAGCTCCCGCAACGATGTGTGGAACGACAGGACCACATCGCACACGCCTGCCATCTGACTCAGGGCCCTGGAATCCTGGTCTCCAGGGCCAGCTTTCTGATGAAGGGACGCGCGCAGAAGGCACTGTGGACTAATTGTGTCTGTTCGCTGCAGTGTGCCGTCCTTAGCCTCCCCGGGGCTCTGTCCCAAAGCCTGGCCTACACGGCCAACTCCAGTTGACAAGCGAGGCCTCTTACAAAGCAGTACCTTGGCCCCGTTAACGTGCTTGCCTCGAGGTGTGGAGTGTCCCCACGTGCTTGCCTCGAGGTGTGGAGTGTCCCCGCACACACTCTGTGATCTGCCGGGGTTTAGCACACTCAGGCAGCAGACACAGCGGACACCTGCCCTAAGTAAACACAGCTCCCGAGGGCCCACAGTGGACTCAGACAACCCTTTTTCCTTTATCAGACATTATTTCTCTAGCTAGAAAGTGAGGAGTTTGGCTCAAAAGACAATGATGCCAAACTCTGCGGTGGCAGCAGCATTGCCTGTACAGAAGAAAGCTTACATGGGAACCTCACATGCCTCATGCTACAGTAATAATTATTACCTGTTGTCCCTCAAACACTGCCATGCCTTGTGCTTTTGCACATGCGATTTTCTTTGTAAGGGATATCCCCATAGAACATTCTGCAAACCTAACTCAACAATCACCTGCTCTGTGAAGCCTTTCCTGACTATCCCTCTCCCCAACTTCTTCCTCCAAAGTGTTAGTGACGAACTTTCCCCACATTGCATCAAGTACTGTGCTAGAACACAGCTGAATGGCAGCCTCTTTTTACTACCTTTAAAACTCAGCATTTCTGGTGGCTCGCTGGTAAAAAGTTTCACCTGCCAATGCAGGAGATGCAGGCTCCATCCCTGAGTCAGGAAGATCCCCTAGAGAAGGAAATGGAACCTGCTCCACTATTCTTTCCTAGAGAATCCCATGGAAAGAGGGCCCTGGAGGGTCCATGGGGGTGCAAAGAGTCAGACATGATTGAGCATACATGCAAACACACAATGACTTACAGAGAAGGTGACCAGCTCTGTTTGAGTGGGCCCTTGAGGATATGGAGAGCTTTGTCAAACATATTAAAGATAGGGTTGGGAGGAAGGAAGAAGTGGTTTCACCGTCAAGAGAACAAGGTGTGCTAAGACATATCTTTGCAATAACATTGGTGGAGCTGATGGAGGATCATTTTGATCAAGTGTACAGAAGGATGTGTATGTGTGTGGGACAGGAACCCGAAGAAGGTGGACTATTAATTCAGATCTTAAAGGGTCTTGGATGATAATCAAGGTGGTTTGGACTTGGTCCTATAGACAAGGGAAGATCTCGAGGGTTTTTAAGCAGCGAAGTGACATCAATAAATCTGCCTTTTAGAAACATCACTCCAAGGGCAGTAAGGTGAATATTCTGAAAGAATTGGAGGCAGGCAAGAGAAAGGGGGGCAGTTAGAAGGAGCCCCAGAAAAAAATAATCAGGATGTTACTCAAGGTGGTAGCAGTGGGGAAGGCAGGAAGGCAGAGGGAATTAGGAGAGAGAGACATTGGGGTGTAGTCATCAGGAGGAGGTGGGGGTAGCAAGGGAGGGAAAGGAGCCCAGAACAATCACCAGGTTTCTGACTTGCAGAATCTCCATGCCCCCTAGATGCCTCAATTTCTATTATTTTACTTCAGGTTCAATTATTTTTATAGGACATTTATTGAGTGCCTTCTCTGAGCCAAAATCTATGTTGATGCTGTGGATAGAAAGATGAGTTAGACAGAATGTTTTCCCTAGTTAAGGAGACAGACACATATGCAGACAATTTCAACACAATGTAATAACTGTTATCATAAAGATCCGCACAAGAATCAGTTTCTCATGTAATTATTCATGTATACTCTCTGTTGTTTTTCCTCTTCATCTTTCAGTCCTCAGGATCATAGCTATGACCTCTCACATCGAAGGGATTAATTAAGCACTGAATTCAGTTGGATCCTTTGATCAGGTCTGTTATGATCAAAACTGGTTCCCCAGGAGTGCTATAGGGCTCAGATCTACCAGAGAATGAATAGCATATCCTAACCCCCAGACTGCAAGTGTTCTTGATCTGACATAGTTCATGAATTCATGAGTCTGTAAAAATGTCCAATGAAACACAGCAAAGAAGGCAGGGGCAGACCCCACTTGACTTGAGAAGCCCTCTCTGCTTTTAGAATATTGATTTCAGGATATGGTTGGTCCTCTGTGTCCACGGATGTAGAACCTACTGAAATGGATGCTGGCTATACTGTGCCATTTTTATATAAGGGACTTGAGCATCCCAGAACTTTTGTATCCAATTCCCAGTGGATGGAAATAAGTTTCCAGACTCTTGTCAGAGATCAAGTTCCACTCTTCCTTCTACCCTCATCCCTCAAAACACATGGTGATCTCAACTGAATGGAAACATTGATCAAATCTTCATGCACTTTACTCTTCCCTCTCTAGCCCAAATTAACAGAGTCTGACTTTGCTCTGTAAATGTGTTCCTCATCATTAGCTTCAAAATACGTACTTAGTTCTAATAATTTCTACAGTTCTTTATTTGATATGAAAAAAAATTCATGCTATATATACTCTTTCCCTCCCCAATCAAGTATCATCTAGTTTTCAGTCAGTCAGTGAAGTTGCTCAGTTGTGTCCAACTCTTTGCGACCCCATGGACTATAACCTACCAGGCTCCTCAGTCCATGGGATTTTCCAGGCAAGAATACTGGAGTGGGTTGCTCTTTCCTTCTCCAGGGGATCTTCCTGACCCAGGGATTGAATCCAGGTCTCCCACACTGTAGGCAGACGCTTTACTGTCTGAGCTACCAGGGAAGCCCTAGAAAATTCTGCTCAGGTTATTCCCAAACCAAGCTGTTTAAACTTTGACCTAATGTTTATGTGCCAGACTCTGGTTTATGCAATCCACAGAAATACAAGGCATTTCCTGACTTCATCAGTAGATGAAACAGAATTCAGTGGTTCATTCTCACCATTGACTTTTAGATTCAATAAACAGAGTGTGTTCTTAAGTCCTCAACAGGGTCAGCTTTGACAACAGGCAAATGTGCAAACATATAAGTTAAGTCGTTGTTCCAGTTACTAAAGCTACACAACTCATTGTTGAAAATGTGCCTGTTTAAAAGAACCATTTTTTTTATGCTTACAGATTCTGCAGATCAGGAATTAGGAGACGGAACCTGGTGATAGTTTGGGGAGCAAGAGGGAAGACTTAGGGTGACCTGATATCTGGAGACTGAGATTATCTGAAGGCAAGTTCACTCATGTCTGGTGCTGAGCTCCAATGACGCTGATAAACCCAGACTGCTGACCGAAGGGCCTCCCTGACCTCACCATGTAGCTTGACTTCGCACAGCATGGTGGCCTTGGGGTGAGTGGCCCTCCTACATGGACGTGGTGGAGCAAACAAGGCAGAAGAGGCGTGGCCTCTTAGGACCTTGCCTGGGAAGTCACATACTGTCTCTTCCACTGCAATCTGTTGTTTGAAATAGCCAAAACCCTACCTAGCCTCAAGAGTTAGGACAATTAGATTTCACATCTTGATGAGAAGAGGCAAGGTCATACTGAAGAAGAGCATTTTGACAGTATAAAACTCTGTGTAAGCTGCAACCCGGAGTTATTATAATTCAGTATAACTGAAATAAAACTATCTTTTCTCCAACACTGCAATTTTTTTAATGGTAAACGTTACAATGTTCAAATTTTCAGAATTCTCATGCAGCTGAAGGCACTGGGCTTCTAGAGAGGACAGTGTGTTTTCTAATTATCTTGGGGGAAAGTGGTATACTAATATTAATATAATAGTTCTGGTTGTCTTAAAAAGCCTCTCTGGGATAGAAATCAAGGATGGAACATGTGTACTTTCAGTATTTGGTAGAGCACCAAGCTCAAGAAGCCTGATCCACTGCAGCAGTACCGTAAAAAGTCTCATTTTAAAAAATACATCCTGATGTGTTTTACTGCTTTAGTCATTTGGTGTTTCTGTTTGTTTGTTTCATATCCGCTCCGACATGCTGCCTCATGGAATCAGAGTACACGTGCCACCGAGTAAGGACACAGTGGAGGAGCTGTCCCTACAGGAAGCTGGAAACCAATCCAGTGAGACAGAGGAGTTAAAAGCCAGAGGAAGCAGAGGGCAGTGGTTGGTCAGCCGTAGGCGGTCCCCAGCCTGGTGGGAAGATGAGTCCTTAGAAATAAAACAGGAGTTTGGGAAAAGTCCAAAGAAGAGAGGCTTTTTCTTACATCACAGAAGCCCAGGAAATCCCAAGCCTCCTGGAGGATTCCTAAATTCAGAGAAAGATGGTGACACATGGGAGGCACAGTTGAGAATGACCCAGGGCAGCATACACTCAGGAGAGCCCACGAGACACTCACAGCCTCATTCACAGTCACCATTCACAGACCCAGTATTTCCAGGACTGCGATGGGGAATGCTAAAATGCTAAGAGAACCACACACTGAGAAAGACCTGGGATGGAACTTGGACTGTAGATAATAGGAACTGCTGGCTTCAACTGCAGTTGGATCCCTGATGTCCAAAGTGGTGATCACTCAGTAATCCAGCAAAGTCTACCCCGTGAGCAGTGTATCCTTGCAGAGACATTGCGAGTAGGCATCAGACAGAACAAAATGAGATTTTACTAGGACCTCACAGCCACCTCCTCCCATTCCCACTCCAAAATTGTCCACCTCCTGGAAAGAAAGACAGGAGAAGGGGTGGGAGTGGGGACAGGGAATCCAGAACTGACTCTACATAACTTCTATCATGGTCTGCATGCTGGTGTCCCCCTTAAATTCACATGTTGAAGCCTAACACCTAGGAAGATGATTTAGGAGGTGGGGCCCTTGGGGGTGACTAGGGTGTGAGGGTAGAGACCTCATGACCGGTGGAATTCATGCCCTTGTAAAATCAGCCTGAGAAAGCGCCCTACTCCCTCCAATATGTGAGAGCACAGAGAACCCAAAGAGGGCTCTCATTCATGCTAGTGCCTGGATCCTGGACACCCAGAGTCGAGAACTGTGCACCATGGATTTATGTTGTTTAGAAAGTACCCAGGCTGCAGTGTTTTATTCTGGCAGACCAAACAAAGCAGGATAACTTCCCTGAATAGATATTAATCTAGAACAGAGTTTATCTTAACGACAATGTTTATACCAACAGGTGACAAAATAGTTTGAAAGGACAAATGTAATGTCTTTATTTCTCCACTGAGTAGGACCTAGGGTGGAGCAGGAGAAGAAAGGCAAGAATAGGATGACATCAGTTTGTCTGGGTTTTTTGGCCACATCATGCAGCAT
Organism: Antilocapra americana; assembly: GCA_007570785.1. Lineage (NCBI taxonomy): Eukaryota > Metazoa > Chordata > Mammalia > Artiodactyla > Antilocapridae > Antilocapra > Antilocapra americana. The sequence goes on from ML661885.1 coordinate 8,192,444, forward strand.
ATGAAATTTTAGTTCCCAGACCAGGGATTGAACTTGTGCTCCCTGCAGTGGAAACACTGAGTCTTAACCAGTGGACTACCAGGGAAGTCCCGAGATCAATTTTAAAGCAGAGAGCATCCCTGTTTTGAATGCTAGATTGTAATGGATTCTTGTGATCATGCCACAAGCCGGACATTTTAATGATTTATTCATTTAACCCTTTCCCTCCTAGCCTGTGAGCTCACTGAGGACAGGAATCTCCCTTGTACATCTTTCTACTTCCAGTCCTGGTAGAAAAAGACACTCTGTAATTTCCTCTGTGTGTGTGTGTGTGTGTGTGTGTGTGTGTGTGTGTGTGTGTGTGTGTGTGTGTGCATGCTCAGTCACTTCAGTCATGCCCGACTCTTTGCAACCCTATGGATGGTAGCCCACTAAGCTCCTCTGTCCATAAATACTGGACAAAGGCAAGAACACTGGAGTGGGTTGCCATTTCCTTCTCCAGGGTATCTTCCAGATCCAGGGATCAAACCTGCATCTCTGAAGTCTCCTGCATTGGCAGGCGAGTTGTTTACCACTAGCACCACCTGGGAAGCCCCCTATAAATTCCTACTGAAAGTAATAAGTGACCCATAAATATACGAATCTACCGAGAGGGGTTCAGTTGCAGGTTACCCATGGTTTGTATAACTAATGGATAAATAGGTCCAGTTTAGCTACATAGCAAAAGTTTCAGAGTTTGAAACCTCATTTCCCAGTCCTCTTCCAGCCTTGCTATGAGTCTTCACCTTGAGTTATGCAGTACTTACATAACAGAGATCCCCAGCAGGGCCTTGTACTTGAAGCCGCTTCGGTTTTGTTCAAATGAAACCCAGATTTCAGGTACATAACGATGGCACCCTAGAGCTATTATCAGTGTATATTGCGGCTTTGGTGTTGATAATGAGCATGTTCAAGTACATTTCATTCCCCTCTCTGTTTTAATCTCAACAGCACCCTGGTTACAAAGCAGTGGAGCCTGGTCTTATCTCTTCCCCTTCTGTCTGCTTTGGTTCTTTGCAGCAGATTCTTGGGTCAAGGGTCAGGTTCCATTCCTGGCGCTCACCTGGAACAAACTCTTCTTTGCTTTTCCTGTCCCCAATTGTGCTTTTAAAAAAGACAGGCTTTGGGACGACTCCATGTTCTGTCCTAGAAAATTTCTTTTCACTCAAGTCTGTAAAAGGAATGTTCCAAACGTGATAACTATATTCCTTTTGGTCACACCCCACCCAGCCATATGTTGTTGTTTTTTCAGCACACTTAGATTTTTTTGCAGGATGGCAATATGTTGTTTTTTTGGGTTGCTGCTTGTTTTGGAGTGCTTTTATTTTATTTTATTTTATTTTTTCTAGTCCTGTGGTCGTGAGAAACACGCCATATTTCTAGGGTCAGCCCCCTTGACCAGACTCCACATTTCATGGAAGTTGGCTGGTGTCTAAGGAATGTGAAGGCTGGGGAAAGTACTTCTTTTTCTTCTCCTGGTAGGTCTCCAGATATGGAGAAAGAAGGCAGAAAGGAAAGCAACCATCATTTTTATTCCTGAAAGTAAAAATGGTCTCCAGCTCCACCCACTCCCAAGACACCGATGAAGTATTTCTGTGTTTTTGTTATGTGTCTGAGTTCATGTTCATACACTCACATGTCTGTATTTGTAGAGACAAGCTTTCTTATCTTTCTCATCCCACTTTTTTTTTTCCTGTGCTATTTCTATGCTTAAACTTGCTCTTAAGTAAGGCTTATATGTTTCTCCTCTATGCCTCTTACCTCTAGCTACCTGGAGAAATCATACTAGTAGCACCATTCATTGAAACGTTATCTCTGCTTGATCTCCAAATCTCACAAGCCCTGTGAGAAAGCAGGGCTGAGAGATCAGTAATTTGTCCGGCCACAGCGCCGCCGAGTGGCAGAGCCGGCGAAACACAGGTCTCGCTGACTCCGGGTGTGGTGTTTTATTTTACCTGCTGGGACAGTCTCTCTCTCTATCCCTTGCCCTTAGTTCTGCCCAGTAAACTAAGTATCTCATCCAGCAGCAGCTCATGATAAAGCCTGTCCATATCTCCATCCACATGTGACCTCTCTCCTCTGAATCTTGGTGCAGAAATACATGTGTGCTCAGGTGTCCAACTCTTTGCAACCCTATGGACTGTAGCCCACCAGACTCCTCTGTCCATAGAATTTGCCAGGCAAGAATACTGGAGTAGCTTGCCATTTCCGTCTTCAGGGATCTTCCAGATCTATGGATCAAACCTGCATCTCTTGCATTTCCTGCATTGGCAGTCAGATTCTTCACCACTGAGCCACCTGGGAAGCCCCCAATGTCATGGGAAGGAGGAATGTCCTCCATTTATAATCAGACCCCACTTGGGACATTCACATTGGATGAGAAAAGACTTGCATCCTATCAGAAATAAAGGATGTTAGGAACATCAAGCCTTCAGTCACTGCAGGTCCCCTGACTCTGCACCCCGAGGGGACTCAGGATGGAGGAAATCAGGATACTAGCCTCAGAGAGGAGAAGGCGATGGCACCCCACTCCAGTACTCTTGCCTGGAAATTCCCATGGACGGAGGAGCCTGGTGGGCTGCAGTCCATGGGGTCACTAAGGGTCGGACACAACTGAGCGACTTCACTTTCACTTTTCACTTTCCTGCATTGGAGAGGGAAATGGCAACCCACTCCAGTGTTCTTCCCTGGAGAATCCCAGGGATGGCAGAGCCTGGTGGGCTGCTGTCTGTGGGGTCGCACAGAGTCGGACACGACTGAAGCGACCTAGCAGCAGCAGCAGCAGCCTTAAATAGCTAAGGTGTACATCCAAGGGACAATTTCAATGAGCCCAGACTCCTGCGTCTCCCCATACAGACAAACTGCTAAATTCATTAACTTGAGATGTCTGGTTTTCTTTAATTAACAGCACTTTTTTCATAGTCTGATCGAGTGATTTTTTTTTTTTTTTTGCACAAGCTCCTATATATCCTGGCTCCTCCCTTACCTCTTCAGAGCAGTCCTTCAGAGCTGTCTGAGAGACTGCCTCCAGACTTAAGTCTTCAGCAAGTCCCTCAAATAAAACATGATCCTCAGCTTTTAAGGTGTGAATTTTTTTCAGCCTTAATTGAAATCATTTATGGAGCTATTTTAACTTCCACAGTTATACTGATAACCATTTTAAATTCAGGGACTTCGGCCTTACTCCTGGCTTTATCCTACTAAGAGAGCAATTGGGTGGGTTCTGGAGTCAGATAACCTGAATTTGAATCCAGAGCACTTTGCTTTTACGTTCTCCTTATGTGTGAATATGTAACGTGGCCCATTTACACTGGTGGCCCAGTGGCTAAGACTCTGCGCTCCCGAGGCAGGGGACCTGAGTTCAGTCCCTGGCTGATGCTGCATGCCACAGTGAAAGATCCCAAGTGCCACAACTAAGACCGGGTGCCTCCAAATAAATAAATAAACATTAAAAATTTTTCTTAAATTTATAAGGAAAACTAACTGCCTATAGATTGGGAGTTAGACATTAGACCCTTTAGTTGGTTCATCTTTTAGGAATTTCAAGTGATTCTCCAGGACTTTCGTTTCTAGAACTGAGCGTCTTTATCAGTGTGCTGCTCTCTGACATGTTTATTCCCCAATGTGAATCTGGGAGCAACACGGTGCACCTGGGGGTCCTGGCATATGACTTGTTACTGTCTAGACTGAAACTCGATGTGGGTAGACTTCATTCTGGCTGGAAGACTCAAGAGAGGGAAGAAATACTTTTTGCTGGAAAAAGCTAGATGCAAAATTTAGCTTATCCACTATTATCCTGAGCATCTTCTGCATGCCAAGACCTATCTATATAATTATTCTAATGATCTAATCAACCATTAATCAAAAATGATAATAATTGTTATAGTAATTATGTTTGTGTCTTCTCTATGCATGTTCTAAGCAGCCTTTTGTGAACTGCTTTAGCCCTTACAACAAATCTGAGAAGAGGGCACTACTATTATCCACCACTTTGCAGATACAAAAACTGAGTCTTTGGAACTACAATCTGCAGAAGTTTGAAGGATAATCTTGAGACAGAACAGGAATTTGAACACAGGTAGTCTGCCATGCAATACTGATCTTTTTCAGTATTTATGGTCAAGTTGGAGTCTTACAAGTCTTGGAGGCAGGTGAAATTAGTAGCATTTTGAGAGGAGGAAAAGGTTGGGAAAGGTTAAGGGCTTGTCCAAATTCACTTGCCTTGGAAGTGAAAAAGTAGGGCTTTGAGCTCAGGCCATGTAACTAGATATACTTCAGTCTCTAACATGACTTGGATTCTCCTTCATGGAGTAAAACAGAGAAACAGAAGGGCAGAAGAAAGGACTCATTTCATTATTCCTCAATCACGTGGTCAAGGAGTTACTGACTCTTTCCACACCCTTATTAGAAGCAGCAGAAAAACTCATTTTCATTTTGGTTTCACCAACAGTCTTAGATGTCTGTGTCAAAGTCCTGAGGGTAAGATTTTGAACTTCACAGACATACTGATACACACACATACACACACACACACACACACACACACACACACACACACACACACACA
>ML661885.1:8197038-8252429 GCA_007570785.1 Antilocapra americana
CACACACACACACACACACACACACACACACACACACACACACACACTCCTCTGTTGTTTGTAGTTGTTCAGTCTGAGTCTTTGCAACCGTATGGACTGCAGAATGTCAGGCTCCCTGTCCTTTACCACCTCCCGGAGTTTGCTTGAAAAAATACATGTCTGATGAAGACTTAATTTTTCGTTTACCATATCCATACTCCATGTCTTAAAACTAAATCCCATTTTCCTCTCTCTGAGGAAGCTGTGAGTCCAGGGTCAAGGATGAAGTACAATACCGGCTCCACGCCACACTCACCGTCTCAGCTGGGTGTGGCCGTGGCCCTGCGGCTCCAGGGACCGATTTCCTACTTGTATCAGAAGGTCTCAGGCAGTCAGTCTGTGAGTGTCTACTCTGCTGATACATTTTGTTTTCCCTTGTACATAAAAGAGGGAGAAAGAGAGCTCCTCAAATCATCCCTTACTTTGCATTCAGAGATGCTATTGATACTTCCAGGTTGCCATCGATGCTCTGGTTTGCAGGCAGCTGGAGCAGGGCCCAGGGAGCTGCACTTGACTGACCATCTCCTGCAGAAGCAAAGCCCTGGCCCTGAGCAGCAGACATCCTGTCACATAGAAACTTCAAAGCCCACAGCTGGCTTTTATGTCAGCTCCAAGACAATCCCAGACTTTTATTCCCCCATTCTTTTGTTCATGATGTTTCCATGGATAAAACTGCCTTTTCCTCCCCTTTTTCAATTTTGCCTTTTGTGGTCTCACGTGTGTTTCTGAGATCAGTAGAATACAGAGTTATATGCAGAAAAATAAAGCAGAAAAGTGAAATGGATTTGGGGGAGGTGAGGAAAGTGTTCAGCTTTAATTAGAGTGGTGGGTCAAACTGGGAAGGGGATATGTAAGGAAAAGTCAGGAGGAAGCCAGGGAGCTGGCGGTAAGGATGTGTGCCATGTGCTGAGTTGCTTCAGTCGTGTCCAACTCTTTGCGACCCTATGGATTGTAGCCGTCCAGGCTCTTCTGTCCATGGGATTCTCCAGGCAAGAATACTGGAGTGGGTTGCCATTTCCTTCTCCAGGGGATGTTCCCAATCCAGGGATAAAACTCAGGTCTCTTATGTCTCCTGATTGGCAGGCAGGTTCTTTCCCACTAGCGCCACCTCAGCCCAGGTGTTGCAAGGGGACCAATGAAGCAGCAGCAGGCCAGGCAGGGTGGCTGGCTGAGGAGGACATGAGGGGGCTGCAGGGGCTGAGAGAGGAGAGGGTGTGTGAAGAGGTGGGGCCAGACCCTGCACACTAAGAATCTGACTAAGAATCCGGCTAGAATTTGACTTCCTCTCTAAGTGAGATGGGAGTTACTTTCATTATATTGATAGAGGGTTAGTTATTCTGTAGTTAACAGCTTTGCTAGTAGCCAGCATTGAGTCCCCTCTTCATTATGATTTCAGAAGCATTCATTTGTGACTATATTTAAGATCTCTTTCCATTGGTCCTTTGTCAATGAGCAGACTAGAATCCTTTGAGCCAAAAGCATGGGTACTGGTCTTATCTGCATCACTACTGTCTGGGTGTCCTGGGGTAAGTCACTTATTCCACAGTTGCTCCATTTCATCATCTTCAAAATGAAGGTGATAATATCTCTAATTTATCTAATGGGGCACACAGGAAGAATGATATAATGTACCTGAAAATGCTTTAAAATACAAAGTACTATAAAAATATCATATTATTGGGCTGACCAAAAAGTTTGCTTTCGGGTTTTTCTATATGATACTATGAAGAACCCAAACGAACTTTTTTGGCCAACCCAGTGCTCTTCTTTAGGGGAAGAAAGGTCTCCAGAGAAATGAAAATGCTGTCCACAATTGTCAAGAAGGCAGATACCCTTGGTTTATCAGCTGGCATAGATATTCAGCTAGCTGGGTCCTTAAGGAATATCACGACTCCAGAATACAGGCTCTATTCAGAAGCACGGCACAGAAGGCAGAATAATTTCCTAGGGCTTCTGTAAAAATGACCACCATTGGTGGGGGCAGGGGAGTGGGGCTTCAAAGAACTGAATCGTACTCCCTCACAGTCCTGAAGACCAGAAATCCAAAGCCAAGGTGTCGGCAGAGTCAAGCTATCTTCAAAAGCTCAAGGGGAGAACCCTCCCTTGCCTCTTATCTTGAGTTCCTTGATTTAATTACATCTGGAAAGACATTCCACATAACAGTCTGGATAGAAGGGGAGTTTGAGGGAGAATGGATGCATGTATATGTATGGCTGAGTCACTCTGCTGTACACCTGAAACGATCACAACACTGTTAATCAGCTATACTCCAAGATAAAATAAAAAGTTAAAAAAACAAATAGGAAAATTAAAGCAATAACATAAAGAATGTTATGGGAAATTACCAGAGGCAAACCTAACTCAGCCCATACTGGGTTCAGGGGAAGCTATGCGTGGCCAGGACTTTAGTGGCTAAGGGAAGTCCTAAACGCTGAGCAGCAGTTCTTCCTGCGCACACGGACACTAGCGGAGGCTGTGGGGAGGCAGAGGAGAGAGAGGCGTGCATGCTTAGTCAGTCAGTCGTGTCGGACTCTTTGCAACCCCAAGGACTGCAGCCCTCCAGGCTCCTCTGCCCATGGGATTTCACAGGCAAGAATACTGGAGTGGGTTGCCATTTCCTCCTCCAGGGGATCTTCCAGACCCAGGGATCGAACCCACATCTCCTGTGTCCTCTGCACTGCAGGCAGATTCTTAACCCGCTGAGCCTTTGGGGAGGTCCCTGAGGGGACAAAGGAGAGGACGGCATTTCAGGCAGATGGAGAGACACTTGCAAAGACCTGAGCTGAGAGAGGACACCACGCCTTTTTGGAACTGGTGTTGAAGTTTGGTACAGCCAAAATGGGAGAGGTGCAGTTATATGTGGGCCTGAAATGGATAAAAGAAGAAACTGTGGTGAAAGGTGAGGTAAGAGAGGGAGGCAGGGGGTAACCCTAAGGGACCATGCATGTCAGGCTAAGAAATTTGAGTTTATCCTACAGGCAATGGGAGGCTTTTTTTGGTCAGGATCAAACTTAGATTCTGATAAAAATGTCTCTGGCATATGTAATCAGAGGATTAGAGGAGAAAAAAATGATGAAAAGAGAAAAGCTATCTAATGGTTTAATTATGGAAACAGCAACAATGAATTGATGTCAGACACTGTACTGAGTACTTTTTTAAAGTTTTTTTCTTTTCTTTTCTTTTTTATGTGGGCCATTTTAAAAGTCTTTAAGGAATTTGTTATAATACTGTTTCTGTTTTACGTTTTGATTTCTTGTGGTGAGGCATGTGGCATCTGAACCCACACTCCCTGCATTGGAAGGCAAAGTCTTAACCCCTGGACTGCAGGGAAGTCCCTGTATGAAGCTCTTTGATTATCATGTATAATCCTCACAAGAATCTTGCAAGATAAGGACTAATACAACTACCATCTTACATGTGAGAAGATTGAGGCTACAATCCTGTGACTGTTGTGTGGAAAATGGATGAGAGGGTTGGCAAAGTGAATGTAAGTGGATCAGTTAGGAGGATTTTTCCAAAATCCAGGCAAGTGATACTGGCAACTCGGGTCAGGGTAGGAACATGAAGATGAAGAGCAGTGAACACACCTGAGAGATTTTAGAAGTGAAGCCAATAAGAGTTGCTGATGGACTACATGTTGGGAAATGAAAGAATTGAGGATGATTCCTAGGACATTGGTTTAAATAGAATTCGGTGCATTCTAAGGTCGTAAATAGTTGTGCAGAACAAAATGGGAACTTGGCTTTAGAAACTGAATTCTGTAAAGAGCCTAAACTTGGTTTTATCAACACATGCTATTTATTCTATCCTCTAAAAAAAGTCCTATTCTTTTCCATCCATTTCTGCTTTGCGTTTAATTGCTTGCATGCGCACTCAGTCGTGTCCAATTCTTTGCAACCCCGTGGACTGTAGCCCACCAGTCTCATCTGTCCCTGGGGTTCTCCAGGTAAGAATACTGGAATGGGTTGCCATTTCCTCCGCCAGGGGATCTTCCTGAGCCAGGGATCAAACCCACATCACTTTAGTCTCCTGCATGGACAGGCAGGTTCTTTACCACTAGCACCACCTGGGAAGCCACTTGTGTTTAACAGAAGCACAGTTAACTCACTCTTTGTGGGGGAGGTGGCGGAGCATCCCACAGAACTTACTAGAAATGCATGTCTGAGAACTAAGCCTTACTGAGCAATATGGAAATGGAAAAATGTGTTTCTTCCTCTTTTTGTTCTTGCATTCTGTCTCTAGCTCTGTCTCTTTCTCTCATTGTGAATATCTGTCTCTCACTCTGAGTCCAACCTGCAACGCCTATGAGGTAAATCAATGATGAGTAATACAATGGTGAGAACAGTAGGGGCAACAAACTTCCACTTATTGCTGACAGAGATTCTGAAGATAACCAGGGCTCCCGAGGGTCCGGAGGACCCCCAGAGAACTTCCCCCTCTCTATTCAGTAGGTAGAAAGGGTTTTGTGAGGGCATGCTTTGGAGCCTGGCAGACTATAATCCATGGGGTCACAAAGAGTCAGACACGACTGGGTGACTTTCACTGTCTCTGTCTCCTTTCTGACTTAACAGATGTTGGTTGGGCTCTCTGTCTGTGTCAGGGCCTGAGCGAGCTGCCCCTCTCCCAGACCTCAAGTCCACTGCAAGCCAAGCTCAGCGGGCTGGTGACAGAGTTGGACCCTGGCAATTAAAAAGACTCAGTCAAGTGTGGCTATCTCCAGCTGCTCCTCACATCCCCAGATTCACTCCTATCTCCGGCCACCCCTCAGTTCACTGCTGTCATGGAGTGAACTAGTTATCATTTAAAAGAGAAACAAGTATAAGTGAAGGAATAAAGCGACCTTTTGCATCTCCCTCCCTAGATAGGTGAAAAAGGACCCTGGCAAAGGATTTAATTGAGTCCTTATGAGGGGTAATCTTGAAGCTATACATTCGAGTCATGTATGAGTGCTCAGTTGCTAAGTCTTTGCAATTCCATGGACTGACTGTAGCCCACCAGTATCCTCTATCCATTGGGTTTTCCAGGCAAAGAGACTGAAATGGGTTGCCATTTCCAGGTGATCTTCCCATCCCAGGGGTTGAATCAGAGTCTTCTGCATTGGCAAGCAGGTTCTTTACCACTGAGCCACCAGACAACCCATATTTGGGTCATTGCAAAGCAAAGGAAGTGGAAATGAAGAAATTCAATTATGGGACTCTTGAACTTAAGAGTCCTGAGTTCTGGATACTGACATCAACCACCTACTTTATACCTCCACTAGCGTATGAACATTACTTTGCCAACAAAGATCCATATAGGCAAAGCTATGGTTTTTCCAGCAGTTATGTATAGATATGAGAGTTGGCCCATGAAGAAGGCTGAGCCCTGAAGAACTGATGCTTTTGAACTGTGGTGTTGGAGAAGACACTTGTGAGTCCCCTGGACTGCAAGATCAAGCCAGTCAATCCTAAAGGAAATCAACCCTAAATACTCATTGGAAGGACTGATGCTGAAGCTGAAGATCCAATACTTTGGCCACCTGATGTGAAGAGCCAATTCCTTGGAAAAGATCCTGATGCTGGGGAAGATTGAAGGCAGGAGGAGAAGGGGATGACAGAGGATGAGATGGTTGGATGGCATCACTGACTCAATGGACATGAGTTTGAGCAAGCTCCAGGACATTGTGAAGAACAGGGAAGCCTGGTGTGCTGTAGTCCATGGGGTCCCAAAGAGTCAAACACGACTGAGTTAATGAACAACAAAGCTTATGAACAGGCATCTCAAACTTAACAAGCAAAACAGAACTCTGGAATTTTTCACACGGATAATTGTGTTTGGGACTCCCAGACAATGACCAGCAGCAAAATAGATGGTGATACAGGCCAGACAGGAAGTGATGAAGAGGAATCCACACTTGTGAGGACAGACGCACAAGAAGCCCATGCAAGAGGGACAAGGCTGCAGTTCCAGGATCCTGCTGTGTGTTGGAGGATGTATAATATTGGTGATGGAGGGAGGGGGCAGCAGACCCTTGGCTACACTGGGCCCTCCCATTCAGGCTGGATCTCTCAGTCTCATCTTTCCTTCTCACACCCTCCTTGGGTTTGCAAATATTTACTTAAATATATCTTCAGCAGGAATGGGCTTCCCTGGTGGCTCAGATGGTAAAGAATCTGCCTGCAATGCAGGAGACCCAGGTTTGATCACTGGGTTGGGAAGATCCCCTGGAGAAAGGGAATGGCTACCCACCGCAGTATTCTTGCCTAGAGAATTCTGTGGACAGAGATGCCTGGAGGGCTACAGTCCATGGGGTCACAAAGAGACATGACTGAAGCAACTAACATATAACATAACTTAATCAGCAGACTAGCTACATAATCCATGGGACCCATGACAAAATGAACGTGGGAGTGTGCTCAGTCGCTTCCATCGTGTCTGACTCTTTGTGACCCCATGGACTGTAGCCTCCCAGGTTCTATCCATGGGATTCTCCAGGCAAGAATACTGGAGTGGTTGCCATGCCCTCCTGCAGGGGATCTTCCCCACTCCAGGATCAAACCCATGTCTCCTGTATCTCCTGTATTGCAGGCAGATTCCTTACCATGGAACCACCAGTGAACCCCAAACATGGGAGGCATCCCACTTAAAAATAATTAAGAACTTCAAGATGAAAAAAAAAAAAAAGAACTTCAAGATGGTGACAGCAAGTATTAATCCACGTTCAGGACCCTTCTAAGCAGGGTGCTTGGGTCACGCACCCGTGAAGCCCACCCTTCTCTGTGTTCAGAGCCCCAGCATTGCCGAGCCAAATGCCACCCTCCTCCCTTCTCATGTCAGCTGCTTCTCTGAGACCCCTTCACCTTCTCTCTATTTCTTAGAGTTGTGACCATCTTAGTGATATAGAAATTTCATTTATATTGAGCTTTTTATTGTCTTGAAGTCTGAGAATGGATTTAGATACATTTTAAGTAGGTAGATTCTTGCTGATATGAAACAGGAGAAGTTGGTTTCAGCCACACCAGAAGGCAAGTCCATGGACCTTTTGCTTGACCTGGTCTCAGGATAACCCATAGTGGTCTGGGTGCAGGTGGCTTCTCAAATCAACATGAAGGCACAGGACTTGTTTCAAGAGCCCTTTCTTTCCTCCTTGATTTATGGTCACTTTAACAAGACTATGCTTGTTGACTAAGTCCGTGCACGGAGATAAACGGAACTCCAATCACAGTCTTAAAGGGCCAGAGAAAACAATTCCTCAGAAATATTCACACACTAATATCCTCCTTGGCTTCCCAGGTGGCTCAGTGGTAAAGAATCTATGTGCCAGTGCAGGAGACAGGAGTTCAGTCCCTGGATTGGGAAAATCCCCTGGAGAAGGGAATGGCAACCCAGTTCAGTATTCTTGCCTGGGAAATCCTGTGGACAGAGGAGCTTGGCAGGCTACAGCCAGTGGGGCCCCAGAGAGTTGAGCACAAGTTAGTGACTAAATAGCAACAATGTCCTCCTTAAAAATTCTCTGCTTCAGAACTCAGAGACTATCTGAGACCTTTATCATAGAATGTTCCAGAGATGAAAAAGACTCGTGGATAAACGTATACTTTCTCTCTCTCTCTACCATTAAAAGTAGATAGTGGCTCTTATAATCTTATTCACAGATTAAAGAAATCAATCTACTTAAAGACATAACTGTTTTACCACCTGCAACACTTTGGGGGAGAAGAGTTCCCTTTGGCTTTGAACTTTTTGACAAGTTAACACACATCCCAGACTTTCCTTTAGCTGCAACAAGGCTGCGCTGTCACTGGACTTGAGGTCATTCCCCCCCCCATGTCTCTCTCCTCCTTATGTAGGTTCTAATCTACCCCTGGGCATTAAGGCAACATGACATAAGAATATATTTTCTAAATTTGCATAAAATGAGAGCTTCACAGATGGGCAGCACATGGTTCCCATAAGTCCAGTGTGAAAATGGCTCGATAACACTTGTCGCTACACACATTCTTTCCACATTTCTGGCACACGTACATCTTAAACAAACAGGAATTGCGACAAGCAAAACAGATGGGCAACAAAAAAAAAGTTTCCAAGGCACGCATCCCAAAATTCTTCCTTGAACATGGTACTGTATCACTTGTCACAATAAATCTGAAAGTAGTTTGGGTATTAACAGACAGTCTTTGCTGGAGGGGAAAGCTCAAGATATTCATTTCCATGGCTCAGGAAGAAACACTGGGAACACCTTTGCCTCTCCTAATTAAGGGAGATGGGCTCCAAACCACCCTTCTGTATAGCGGTGGCTCGTTAAGTATGTAGGAAACGTCCCTTGGCATCCTCAGTTTTTGTCACTCCATGGAAATAGAAGTGGTATAACTAGAGAGTGGACCAAAGCATGTTTCACAGTCCACACACTGTCAAGTGTATTTCTTGACTTATCTGAAGCTCCACTCTACCAGGTAGCTTCTATCCAAATACACTCACCTCCCATAGAAGAATAAGACACACTGACAAGGTTTTGACATGTGCAGCCAACTCCACTTTTCTCAAGAGTTACAGGCACCGTGACAGCTCTAACCAGATTTCCAAATTTCTGAGAGTACTTGGAAGGAAGCTAAAAGAACATGTGATGAGAAGTTAGGAAACCAGAGCTTTGGTCCTACCTTTATCACAGGCTCTCTGAGCAGACTGAGCAAACCATCTACCCTCCCTGAATGTCCGTTGTTACCTGTCTAGTTGGTCCACCACATGGTCCGGTCTCTCTCCCCACTGCTATCCTGACAAGTTATCCCTTAAACTCTAAGACTTGGAGAACTTGGGAGCCAACGCCTATTCAGTCATGACTGCTGTTCCAGGCGCTGAAGGCTCTGGGTGCCAGGGCAACAGAGATGCTAGCACCTGTTTCGGGACCGGAGTGTCCATCCCCCACCTCCTTGTTTGCTCCACCTTTAGACAAGTCCTCTCCCCAGAATCACTCCTCTTCCTCTCCTGCCCCTACAGCTGAAGGCGCCCCTCAGAGCTTGAGAGATGGCAACAGGCATAGTCTCCACCAATTTTCCAGATTCAGGATTTTTAGCTTGTGTGGGGCACCAAAATTTCAATCAACATCTTACATTTTTCAGGACACCCGTCTTTCTCCTGCCTTCAAAACCAGGGGCAATGATGCTCACCATTTACATCTCTAACCAGAGCAAGTGATAAACTAAGCCACAGCTTCTCCAGGAAGCCTTATGTGCTTGACTTGGAAGCTTATCGCAGAGAGTTTATCAAAATGAAGTCATAATATTTTCACCTCTAGAAGCTGAAATCACTAACAACCTTCTAAAACATCATTTTTCTAAGTTTTTAAAATTTGCTCTACATACTATGTTTAAAACTTAAATAAATGAACAGATAATTAAAAACTCCCCAATTAACCACAGCTAATATTTATTGGCGTTAGCATACTTGATGCATCAGACACTGTACAAATCTTTTACATTAATCAACTCACTTAATCCTCTTAACAACCCTGTGAGATAGGTAGGGACAATTATTCATTATCCCCATTTTATAGATGAGAATGTTGAGGCACAGTAGGCCTAAGCCATTGCTCTTGGTCACACAGCTAGAAAGTGGGAAATCCATTTTCAATCCTGGGTAGTCTGGCTTTAAGATTAATATTCTAGAGGGTTTTGTTGTCATTCTTGTCTTGTTGGTCTTATTTTCCTTTTACAGGTTTTATGACATGAAAATATTCCCACAAGTGGAAATGGGTTTATATTTGATCTAATCATTTCTCTTCCAACACAGTTATGGTATTCTATGATGAAAATCAATGTTGAAATTGAAGTCTCTGTAATTCAGCAAGATTTTTGGTTATCAAAGTGAGATGTTCTCTGTCTTCTACTTACTAATGAAGTGAATTTTGTTTTTAAAAGAACGAATGACAAGGATTAAAGCAAAGGGAAAAGATGGTACTGAGGAACCTATTTGCAGAGCAGCAATGGAAACGCAGGCATAGAGAACAGACTTGTGGACACGGTGGGGGAGGAAGGAGAGGGTGGAATGAATGGAGAGAGTAGCATGGAAATATATACACTACCATATGGAAAACAGAGAGCCAGTGGGAATTTGCTGTATGACTCAGAGAGCTTAATCAGGTACTCTGTGACAACCTAGAGGGGTAGGATGGGGTGGGAGGTGGGAGGGAGGTTCAAGAAGGAGGGGATATATGTATACCTATGGCTGACTCATATTGATGTATGGCAGAAATCAACATAATATTGTAAAGCAGTTATCCTTCCGGAGAAGGAAATGGCAACCCACTCCAGTACTCTTGCCTAGAGAATTCCATGGACAGAGGAGCCTGGTGGGCAGCTGTCCATGGGGTCACACAGAGTCGGACACAACTGAAGCAACCTAGCATGCATGCATGTGTTGGAGAAGGAAATGGCAACCAGCTCCAGTGTTCTTGCCTGGAGAATCCCAGGGATGGGGGAGCCTGGTGGGCTGCCGTCTGTGAGGTCGCACAGAGTCGGACACGACTGAAGCGACTTGGCAGCAGCAGTTATTCTTCAGTAAAAATAAATATTTTTTTAAAAAGCAAAGTGGGTTTCTAAATAACTTTAGTATAATGTCTATATATGTGCAATATATTCTGTATTTTGACTACAAATTTCCCTTGTGCGGTGCAGATTTGTTGTGCTCATGTCAAATGAGCTTGTGTTGCTGACACGCAAGGTGTGAGGGTGGGCACTGACACAGAAAGGCATAAGATTTGGGGACAAAGGAAGCCAGTCTAGACAAACAACTTGTCATAGAAAATCCATGAAACTGGGCAGTGCACCAACAGATCGTCAGTAGTTCACCAGGGAAAGAATTAATAAATATCCCGAAAATGTTTTCCCCAACCCGGCATTTCTAAAGTCTTCATCACAACAAAAGCATTCAGATTTACAGTATTTTCAACACTAAGTCATGTATTTAATTCACCAAATTAGCTTTCTAAACTCCACACTCACCTCAAAAACTACTTGCAAGAAAATGTCAGTGTGACATCATGGTGGGCCACAGGGGACAAATTCCAATAATTCAGAACACTCTGGTGGAATCTTTTCCTTCCTGTTTGCAGGAAAAGGCAAGCTGAGGGAGCCAAATCCTTCATCCAGATAATTAGCAACTATCCAATCTGTTAATTGAGGACGTGTGTGCCAAGCGTGCTTGGCAACCTCAGTCAAACAGTTGTAGGTGGTCAGTCAGTCAGTGGAGCCGTGGAGTGCCAGCGTGCTCGGCCTTGCAGTAAGAACTCTGCATTAAAGACAGTTCAGATGTGCTCTTTGACCTGGAAGAATAAATGTGCTAAATTGTTAGGAAATTGGCTGTTTTAGTCCTAAATTTAGTAATGCTCAGAACAAAATGATTTCATTAACCTTGGCTCTTTTTATGATCGTCAATGAAAAAAATGACTGCCTTCTCTCTTATCACTAACTTCAGGGGCATTTTCAAACAACAGGTGCCATGGTATCTAAATACAGGTAAATGACCACAGGTGGGAAGTGCATGGGAACAAAGCAGAGTTGCACTGTGGAGATCTTTCGGAAGGCTCCTCTAAGTTTCTGGAGTATTTCTACAGCTTTAGATGCAGTAACCTGGTCTCTTCCTACTGACGTTATGTGACCATCACATGACTAATGAGGACATCTCCAACTAGAAAGGTACCTTAGAAAGACAACAACCCAGGCAAAAGAGTGAGCCTGAGTGAGGAAAACTAAATGCCAACGGAAGTGTCTAGCAGACAAATTATAGACCCCAGTGAGTCTGGAGGATAATCATTATCAAATTTTTGGTATTTCAATAAAAATGAAGATTGAAGGCAGGAGGAGAGGGGGCGTCTTTCAAAACCAAGGTCAGCCTTCATGAGTTCCAACTTGGTAGTAAAACCATGTTTGTCACACATGTGAAAAGTGAGCAAGACGCAGCCACAACTTATGTGCATGTACACACCTCAACTGCAACACATTTGAAGGGTTTTTAGTGTGTTGTTAACTACTTTACAGTTTAAAAAAAATAGTACTTGACATTTGGAAGTGAAATGATATGTGCAAAACATTAGTCAGATGGTGCTTTTTGGTTTGTGAATGAACTGTATGTAGTCTGATCAAATTTGATCCAAAATTTAGTGCCATCAACTTTTCAGTCAGGGTCCACAAACAATACACTCCCAGAGCATCTGATATTTTAACTGTATAAACCACCCAAATCAGGGAAATTGCTGATAGCACATTGGGAATGGGAGACAGCTTACTTAACGAGAGAAAGCAAAAAAAAAAAAAAAAAAAAACTTCCTCAAGAAGGAAATGGTAATCTGTACTGCCCAGGTTGCTAGAATGCAAGCCCAGGTCCCCACGGGTCCATTGCTCGGTTCTGAATGGTACTTCCGGCATACTGTAGGTGCACCATAAATGCTCATAGGCTCTGCAGGCAGAATGCCCTGCCTGCTCATATTCCCACTGCTGCAGACCCGGCAGAGTTACTAACCTCTTACACTTTGCACAGTAGCATCCCTGTCATGGGGCGGCGGGAAGGAAATAACCTAATGTCCTTTTATGCTCAGCACATTGTGAGCACCCCCAAAAAGGGTCACTTTAGTGATCACGTAATAATTTGGATGTGTGTGGGTCCTTTGTTTGAAAGAACTCCAGCTTTTTCACATATACAATCTTCCTATTAGGGAAAGAAATGGGGAGTTTTATTTCGTCTTCACAGCATAAAGTTAAGGATACACTTTTGTTTGTTTGTTTGGTTGGTTGGTTGGTTTAAGAAATAGCCAACCTGGGGTTTAGGAAATGGAGTCTGATTGCAATTCGTCTCGAACATCAACACTTTGAAAACCACAGAGTACAATGACACTGAAATGATGCAATGATAGCAATCACGTTGATCTATCTAAAGTAACGGTGTTATCTCAACCCTTAAGCTATACCTCACAACTAATTTTAAGCAGCAAAGCATCAAGTATGGCTCTTCCTGGAAAAATGGTGAGCTAGAAAGTGTGGTTCATTCAATCCATTCCCTCCCGCTCTATTTTTATTTTGTTCTAGAATAGCATTGTGTGCTTTCTTTTTCCAACCAAAAACATCACAGCATTCAATAAATATATAGTGAATAAATTAATAAACACATTCTACCTCAGCAATCTATTTTCCAAACTTCCTTTTAAATTGTATTCAAAGATAATGGCAGGGCATCATCTAAGCCTAAATCTACACCTCAGGGACTTCCCTGGTAGTCCAGTAGCTAAGACTCCATGCCCCCAATGCAGCGGGCCCAGGTTCGATCCCTAGTCAGGGAACTAGATCCCACATGCTGCAACTAAGGCCTGGTGCAGCCAAATAAATGAGTAAAAGTAAATATTAAATAAAAAAATCATCTCTACCCCAATTGTTGCATACGGCGTGACATGGTCCCAGCACCACCCTTGGTCTGGGTCTTCTCATACCAGGCTTAAAACGGGCCTGACATGTGAAGTGTCCTGGTGTCTCCAGAGATGGGGTGACATGGGGACAACAAACCTAAGCAGACATAAAATGGTCATCCCAGGATCTGGGGCAGGCTGTAGGACTACTGATTCCCGCTGTCAATCCAGGAGACCACAAAATTATACCAGCACAAAACACATTCATTGACAAACTGGGAAGAATGTCCTAGAGTGCTGTGTGTAAAATGCTGAATAAATGTTTATTTGTATGTTGTACATGGTGAATCTGGGCTTCCTTGGTGGCTAGACGGTAAAGAATCTGCCTGCAGTACAGGAGATCTGGGTTCAATCCTTGGGTCAGGAAGATCCCCTGCAGAAGGGAATGGCTACCCACTCCAGTATTCTTGCCTGGAGAATCCCATGGACAGAGGAGCCTGGTGGGCTACAGTCCATGGGGTCACACAGAGTCAGACATGACTGAGTGACCAACACTTTCACTTTTACTTCACTTTCACACACATGACAAATAGTCCTGTCCAACTCTTTGCAACCCTATGAACTGTAGCCTACCAGGCTTCTCCGTCCATGGGATTCTCCAGGCAAGAATACTGGAGTGGGTTGCCATTTCCTTCTCCAGGGATCTTCCCAACCCAAGGATTGAACCCACATCTCTTTTGTCTCCGGCATTAGCAGACAGGTTCTTTATCAATAGCCCTTACTTCTGTATAACCTCATCTTCAATGATGACATCTGCAGTGACCCCATTTCCAAATAAGAAGGTCACATTCTGAGGTGCTGGGGTTATAATGTCAACATACATTTTTATGGTGGGTACAATTGAACCCATAACAAAAGCAAACCTTGAAACAGACTTGCATGTGTTGCCAAGTCTAACAGAAATAGTAGAATGCCTTTAGCTCCACAAGCTGTCTGGCTGTTTGGTCAAAGTATTTTAATGTCTCTGGATGTTTCTTAAAGTATGAATTTTCCACAATAATTATCAGTGTCTCCAATCTGGAATTTGGAGTTGATCTGAGTAGAAAATATCTCAAAGCAGCAGAAAATAACTTTGGGGTTCTCACATCTCCCAGGAAAAGTTATTTATGGAACTGTTGACTACAATGCTGTGTTGAGCCATATGTTTTTTTAATTTTTTAAAATTTGAATCATGTTTTTTAGGGACTGCCTGACAGGGCTATCATTTTTATATGATCTAGAAGGAAAACCCTGAGTGATGATAGGGAAAGTTTTTAGTTTAGCCCTTTCAAGTCTATAGTTAGAATTGAATGAATATTGTATTTTTTGTCAACTATTAATTTGTGTTTGATCTGCATCCCTCCAGGGGTCTTTTATGGTGTGGTTCTTGTAACTACAAATACTACAATGAAGATTCATCCTTGAGAGAGAGTTACAACACTAAGCAACTCAACAAGGGGGAAATAAATTTAAGAAAGACATTTTTGTGAACCAAACGATTTTTTTTTTTAACTTCAAGAGAAAAGCACCAGATTATTGTTTTCTTCTCGGGATCGAAAGAGGAGTGGATCAGAAAGTTCACCGTGTACTTCTTTCTCACTGAATATTGAGGCTGCAAGTCTGAAAAAAAATCATTGAAAAGTGCGATTGACTATTCCCTGCCTGACACTTAGTGGTAACTTGGAAGAACTGCAGTTTTGACCTGTGGAAGGGAGCTCCAAGGGAAACCATAAGGAGGAAAAACACTGCTTTGGGGTTTATTGTTCTCTGGATTCACAGGAACCCGAGTGGATCACCAACAACTGACCCTTGAAAGTTGGAAGGCAGGCTGTAGACATAAAGCCTAGAAAACATCTGATTCCCTATCATGCTTCAAGAGAAACCCAAAAGGAGAAGACAGAAAAGTATGTTTTCATATTTGCTTTTTTAATATCTCACTTTTCTCATCTGAGTATTTTATGAAGAAAATAATGAAAATCAATGTAAAGCTTTGCCATGAAAAGAAAAATCCAGGGTAAGAACTTAAAAGAACAAATAACAGTGACTTCCCTGGTAGTCCAGTGGTTACGACTTCACCTTCCAGTGCAAGGGGGCACAGGTTCGATCCCTGGTCAGGGAGTTAAGATCCCACTTGCCTTATGGCCAAAAATACAAAACACAAAACACAAAACAGAGGCAATATTGTAACAAATTCAAAAAAGACATTAAAAATGGTCCACCTCAAAAAAAAATCTTTAAAAACAAAATTAGCTGGGATTATAAATGGGTATCACCTTTCTGGAATCCTGTTTGGCAAACTGTATAAAATATGTTTTTGAAGAACTTCCTCCTTTCTTGTTACGGACTGAATGTTTGTGTCCTCCTCCAACCTGCCTGGATTCATCAAATTCACAACTTGAAACCTAATTCACAGTGTCCTGGTGTTTGGGGGTGGGGTTCTTAGGAAGTGTTTAGGTCTGCTGTCTGCCGGCTTGAAGACGGCTCTTACCAGAACTCTGATTTTAAACTTCCAACCTCCAGAATGTTGAGAAATAAATGTCTGCAGTTTATAAGCCATCCAGTCTGTGGTATATAGTACATGCCCTACATAGGAACCTTCAAGTTGAGAACGTTCAAAGATGCTAATGGGAGTCCCATATCTTTGTGACCTGGGACAGGTTTCTTAGATATTCTGAAATTTACTAACCAAATCTGAAATACAGCGTTAGGATTGTTTCCACAATCCTAATCTCTCTGACTACCCAGCAGGGTTACTATGAGGATCAAATAAGCTAGCAAATGTAAACAATGCATTAGAAACTTCAAATTATGATCCCAGTGGAAGGTGACTACATGACCTTTTAATTTTCACTGTGTGACCTTCACACAGTAGGGAAATTCAGGGGCGTGCTGGTATTATTGACACACTCAAGGTACATATCTGCCTAAATCAGAGCACAGCTAAGAATACCACACTGGAGACGGCTGAGAAGTGGGTGAGCTTGCTCTTCAACTTAGATCAAAGTCCCAGGCCCTCTGTGCATGGCTTGTCAATCAGTTCTGTCACTGTACCCCTCCTCTACCTCTAATTCACTGACAGGGTGGGAAGACTGAGTTGGAGGGAGCTATGGAGGCGCTGGGCTTCCTCCCAGACTAAGCCAGGTGTAGGTGTGCTGAGCATCACTTCCCCAGAGAGGATTATTGAGAATTGACCCTAGATCTGCCTGTAGTGAGTGCTAACAGCACTGGGCGTGCTCTCAAACACAAAACTGACTGGATTATTCATTGGACAACCATGTTGTGTTTTAGCTATTATTTTAAAGATTACAACATGAATTCTTAACTTACTACAGGCTACTTTCAGTGAATATGTCTACCAGTCCCTCCAAAACAATACAAGAGCCTTCCAACCATTTATTTACCCCCTCTGCCTTTTGTCTTATTTTTGTCATATGTTAGATTTCAATATCTATCTACCTGTCTGTCTGTCTATTCTAAACGTCACAAGATGTTACTACTGTTTGAAATAGCTAATATATATTTACATTTATCTACACGTTTATTTTCTTGGGCTCCAAAATCACTGTGGATGGTGACAGCAGCTATGAAATTAAAAGACGCTTGCTCCTTAAAAGAAAAGCTCTAACAAACCTAGACAGTGTATTAAGAAGCAAAGACATCACTTTGCCAACAAAGGTCCGTTTAGTCAAAGGTTTGGTTTTTCCAGCAGTCGTGTATGGATGTGAGAGTTGGCCATAAAGAAGGCTGAGTGCCGAAAAATTGATGCTTTCTAACTGTGGTACTGGAGAAGACTCTTGAGAGTCTGTTGGATTGCAAGGAGATCAAACCAGTCAATCCTAAGGAAAAACAACCGTGAATATTCATTGGAAGGACTGATGCTGAAGCTGAAGGTCCAATACTTTGGCTGCCTGAGTCAAAGAGCCAACTTATTGGAAAAGATCCTGATGCTGGCAAAGACTGAGGTCAGGAGGAGAAGGGGGCAACAGAGGATGAGATGGTTAGGTGACATCATCAAAAAATCAGAAGTTGGGATCTCATTGACTGAACCTAAATGTGGTGAGCCATTCTGGTTTGTCCTTGACCCTGAGTCACAAGAGTGCTGTGACTCTGGAGTAGTCTTTGAATTCATTGTAGCTGTTTCTCCACTTGTAAAAGGAAAGAACTGGTCTCACTGCGCTGAAACATCTCCTCCTGCTCTAAAACGATCTACTCTGAACTTCATCAAAAAACTTGTATCACATTTCCTAGAGTGTACACACACACACACAGCTCCTGACAAAATATAGGCTATGATTACTCTTTATAATTGCCCTAGTTTTCTAACAGATTGATTTGTTTTTAGAAAACTGTCAACTTTTCAAAACCCAAAGAATGATATACTCCTACAAGAGGTGAAGGTTATCGGAAAGAAACTTGCCAAAAATTAGACAAAACCACTTCTGTTGGAAAAGGCTGTGTTCCAAGCGTGAATCAGGGTCAATTTCTCAGTAATAATTGACAATTATATCTGCCCCTTAGTTTGATTCATTTCACAGGATTATTATTGCTGACACATTTTATAATTTGATTCTAACATCTCCCCAAACTCTACTAATCCCAAACACATACTTTTCAAAGGACTGCACCTTTATAAGCCCCCAAATGCTTCCTTAGTGGCCCTTCTTAACTGAGTGAAAGAATGTTTACTTTTTAAAAACACCTAAACTTCATCATCTCCATACTTGGTTGATTTTCTTCAAACACAGGAAGACATCATTATTTAAACTACTACTTAAACATTAGTTTCAGAAATAAGTTCCACTGGGCAATATTTGTGAATGTTGAGTTCTTAAATGATTCAAACGCAGCTTCACTCACATCTGCAATAATTATCACCACCAAAGAGAACATTTTTTAGAGAACAAGATGTTAGTGTTCTGAAGAATTTATCAAATAAAAGCTGGGCTGCTTTCTCGCATGAAGTTCTCAGTGAATTGCTACAGACTCCTAATGCCCTCATTAGGAAATCTCTGTTTGAGGTACAGAAGAAACTGGGGACAAATTATGATGATATCTAGAATAATATTGGAAAAAATGTAAGAAACATACTCTACTGCTTCATTCTAAGGGCATAATGAATGTCAGGAAAGTGCTTCAAGTCATAACTTATGTTTTTCTCCTAAAGCATAGGAAGATGAATAACCCCTTTCTCAATAATATGTATATGTGGGGTTCCCTTTTAGATCCAGATAGAAGCTATACTGCATATATTCAATATACATGCATGTACTTGTATTGTAAAAATGCACTGGTGGAATGTTAGCTGCCCCATGGAAAATGGTGTCCATTTGGGCAAGAATGGGTGCAAGTGATGAGTCAGTTGTTGAAAACATAGCGCTTATTGAGAATGTCTTACAGGCCTGTCAATATTCTAAGTGCCCTAGAAATAGTATTTTATTGTTTCCCTTAATATCTCTTTAGACAGGTACAATTATCAATGATACTTCCATATTACAGATGATAAAACCTAGGTGAGAAGAGACCAGATCACTTCCTCAAGGCCACAGTTATAAGACTCAGATCCAGAACCCGCACTTCAGCATTCTGTCTCCAGCCTGTGCTGGAACACCGTGATGGACCACAGTCCTGTATGAGAGAGACGGTGGTCATGTCGCCTGGGGGTGGGGGCAATGGAGATGGAGAGACGCTGAATGACAGGAGACAGTCTATGCTTACATTCATCTACCACAGCGGGAAGTGGGAAACAATGCTGATATCCACCATTTGGAGGTCAACAAGTTTTTGCATATTCCTATAAAAGAACACTGTGTAGCTCTTCAAAATCAACTTTTCTGATTATATTTAATAATAACAAGCATAAAAGGTATCATTTATTCTTGACTGAGAACATCACACTAAATGAAAAACGTCAGCATATAAAATACACATCTTGGATGATTCCATTCGTGATAAATGTATGTGAGTACATGCATGGGTGTACAACACTAAAAAGATTAGGCAGTCACACAAAATGGGCTGGGAGTTGGGACGATGTGTAGTGTATATTTTCTGTTTTGCACTGTGGGTGCATGCGTGCTCAGTCATGCCCAGTACTTTGCAACCCCATGGACTGTAGCCCAGTAGGTTCCTCTGTCCATGGGATTTTTCAGGCAAGAATACTGGAGTGGGTTGCCATATACTACTCCAGGGGATCTTCCTGACCCATGGGTCAAACCCTCCTCTCCTGTGTCTCCAGGGTTAGCAGGTGGATTCTTTACCACTGCACCACCTGGGAAGCTCCTTTGTACCATCTTTTTCCAATTATTTCTACAAGAGCATGAATTATTTGTATAACAAAAGCAAAACTGTTTGGAGAGAATAAAAGGATAATCAAGCCACCATTCAATCCAGAAAGGGGATTCCCTTATGGTCCAGTGGTTAAGACTCTGGGCTTTCACTGCCATGTGCCTGGGTTTGAACCCTAGTCAGGGAACTAAGATCCCACATCCCACTAGGCAAGGCAAAAAAAAAAAAAAAAAAGAGAGAAAAGAAACACTGAGAAAATATAGGAAAGAAAGAAAGAAAATTCACCCATCACACCATTATCTAAAAAAAAAAAACCACCTTCACAGTTCAGTCCTGAGGACTAGAAGGACAAGTAGAGATCCAAGACACGGGGTGACTGGGATGGCAGAAAGGTGGGATTCATGCCAGGTCAGCCCTGCGGCTACAAGCTCCTAAGCAAGTCCCCCAGGCTTGGTAAGCACTGCAGAGGCACCTCAAGAAGCTGGACTTGCCAAGATGCAATCTTCAGCGTCAGCCCCCAGAGAAAACTTAGAGCCACACACTACAGCACCAGAGAGGATGAAAGCAATTCATCCAGAGTCCCACTTGCAACCTAGAGACTTGTGCACTAAAGATGGGCACTAGAGAAGACAAGGAGAGGAAGTGGGGGAGACAGAATAGAAAGAGGGCCAGGGTAGGGCAGGTGGAATTTTGCGTCATTTATTCATTTCCCTGGTAGGCAGTCCTGATGTAATTTGCACAAAGGTGCTCTATGTATTAGCTGCAGCCAAGACTGCAAGATGAACTGAGGCCAGACATGAAGGGGCTTTGGAGTCCAAAGTCATCAAGACCATAGTTGAGAGAGACTACTGGAGGACAGGATCTTGGTGATGGACAGGATTTTCACTGGAGAAGTGGACAGACAGGAGGCAATCTTGTACTGGAGTGGAAAGAAAGTTAAACACTGAAGTTCAAGGTGGGGCCATTACTTTGATCTTGAAAACCTACTGAAGTTTGAGAAACCCTGGACTTTTGCCGTCAAGGCATCGACAACCAGCACAAGGGCAATAACATGAAAAAAGACCTTATAACAAGATGCTTTTTCCTTCAAAGGCCTCCTTTTTCCTGCTTTCTTTCAAACCATTGGCTCCCTGGTTCTACACTGACTTTTCAGAACAGGCATCCCAATTCAGACTCTTTTCTCCAGGGACAGAACTGGAGCTCTAGTAGAACCCATACAAAGGCAGAATTAATTTTCTCGGGCTCCAAAATCACTGGGAACAGTGACTGCAGCCAAGAAATTAAAAGACACTTGCTCCTTGGAAGAAAAGCTACCACAAATCCAGACAAAGCAGAGACATCACTTTACTGACAAAGATCTGTATAGTCAAAGCTATGTTTTTTCCACTAGTGATGTACAGATGTGACAATTGACCATAAAGAAGGCTGAGAGCCAAAGAATTGATGATTTTCAACTGTGGTGCTGGAGAAGACTCTTGAGAATCCCTTGGACAGCAAGGAGATCAAACCAGTCAATCCTAAAGGAAATCAACCCTGAATATTCATTGGAAGGACTGATGCTGAAGGTGAAGCTCTGCCGGGAGCCGTCAGGATGCCCCCTCACTCGGATGACAAAGTCACGAGACTGAGAAGGAAACTGCAAAGTGGATTTTCCTTCGGGGCATCCCAAGGCAAGGCCCCTCCTGGTATTTTTCTTGGGAAGTTCTGTTTATGCTCATCTGTTTATGTTTTAGCTCATCTCAGGTCAGTTCCGGTTAGAAAAAATTCATCCTGAGATAATTCCTTCAGACCTTATTTCCCTCAGAGGATCCAGGAAGGCAGATTCCCTTTCCGGAGGACTAAGGAGGAATAAGGGACATTTAAATAGATTACTATACCTCCTACTAGTTACTGGGGAGTTTACCAAGAGTTCTCTGGGGGTCATGGCAAAGCCACCACCAGAAGGGCTCGTACTTGGGTCACCTTTCCACATCCCACTCCCCCGACCACTCCATGGAGGAGGCTCCCTTCCTTGAAAAAACCAGACCGGAATGGGACTTAGGAATGCTCGTAACTGTGGCCGGCATAGTTGGAGACACTGATTGCTTTAGGGTAGTGTAGACATAGGAATTCCTTTTAGTAGTTGTAAGGTTAATAGGGTTTCATTGTTAAAGCAGTCCTGCTAAACTGTCTCTTTGTCTTCTTTTCTCTTTCCTTGTAAAAACCAAAATAGGTTAATAGAATAAAACAGTTTCAAGCTTAAGCCCCTCTCTCTAGCTTCTACATAGTTGAACCTAATAAGAGAAATGTAACCTTTCTATTTAGATTGATGTACTTATCCAAGGTATGCTGGAGACATTCAAATGGTAAACATACTATTGTTAAGTCTAATTATGCATAAATCCGACCTTTTGAAAAGAAAATGAGCTCTGTGGAAGAGGGCAAGGGTGGGATGATGTGGGAGAATGGCATTGAAACATGTTAATTATCATATGTGAAATCAATGCCAGCCCAGGTTTGATGCTCGGGGCTGCTCTACCGGGATGACCCAGGGAGAGGGAATCGGGAGGGAGGAGGGAGGGGGGTTCTGGAAGGGGAACATATGTATACCCATGGCAGATTCATGTCAATGTATGCCAAAACCAACACAATAAAGTAAAGAAAAAATAAATAAATAAATAAATAAAAATTTAAAAAATTAAAAAAAACTGGAACCACAAAAAAAAAAAAAGAAAATGAGCTTAATGTTAAATTTGTTGATGGTAGGCAGAAAACAAAAGATTGCATAGAATAATTGTGGTGTAATGGGAATGTTTTTTGGCTATAAAACTGTAAACTAAAAAATAGAGGAAGAGACTTCTCCATCACCCCACAAAACTAAAAGCAATAAAGAGAGACTGCTTCATCACCACCCACCAACTCAGCTCAGTTCTTCTGCTGACGCCACTCATCCCTCAAGACCCCCGGACCCGCTGGGGCTGGACCCTGGCAAAGCTCCAATCCTTGGATGCGAAGAGCCAACTCACTGGAAAAGACCCTGATGCTGGCAAAGACTGAGGGCAGGAAGATAAGGAGGTGACAGAGGATGAGATGGTTGGATGGCATCACTGACTCAATGAGTTTTGAGCATGAGTCGGACATAAGTTTGAGCAAACTCTGGGAAATAGCGAAGGACAGGGAAGCCTGGTGTTCTGCAGTCCCTCACAAAGAGTTGGACATGACTTAGCGACTCAATAACAACAACATCAAGGACCCATATTCTACATAAGGGACCACATCTTCAACTCGAGCTTCACGAAGAACATCACCATCTGGTGTATTCTATCCACGGAGCTGGACAGATCAGGTAAAACTTTTGTTCATTATTTCAAAGGTGCTATGCCGAGAACATGTCCATTTTCCCTTATGCAGGCTTGAGCAGAGGTTGCTTTTCTTGGACAACTGCAATTTCTAGTCCATTTGCATGCTGTTAGCCTTCCACTTTTCGCAGAGAGGTTTTTATTGCCAAGCACGTTTCCATGATTTATTAGCTAGTCCTCCACTAAAGAAAAAGTTGTTATTTCCTCCATGTTTATGGACGATAAAAAAAGAAAAAAAACAGAGCTACAGATTAGCCAAGTGTCTTCTCTAAGGTCATACCACAAATTTGAAGGACAGAGCTGTGGTTAGGACGTGCACTTTCTGACTTGCCCCACCCCAAGAGGTCCACCGGGCGCCCCGGCCTCTCTGCAGGACAGCATAACACGCCGTCAGGGCAGATGCTGCCTGTCATGCTGACCATCCATCATGCGCATAAGAAGATGCAGTTATACAAAGAGAGATTCTGAAAAATAGCCCTGATCCAGGTGGCTAAAATCACTTTACTGAAACAAAGGCTCAAACAATGTTTCAATACTGGTTCCATTTTAATCCTCACCCAGCATCTCTCTGCTGACCTCCTTCATGACTCTGAGTCACCTTCCCCTGACATTAATGACAAGTCCCCAAAGAATGAAAAATAAGATCTTTTTTAGTATTTATCTAAGCAATTAGGAAAGGAAAACTTGGAAAGGAGGTGAAGTTAGCTGCTGAATTTTAAGAGCGAGGACTAAGATTTGGGGATTGTCCACGGCCCCAGATTTCTCAGAACCACTGCTCACCTCTGCCTCCTTCTACCTGTCCTTTTTCTTTGTTAAAGAGCCATTTATCACAGGTGATTCAGGAATGACTTTAAATATCACCAAGAAAAATAGGCCATAGAACTGATCTAGAAGAGAACAGTTACTCCAACTCCCTATTACACCAGTGAGGAAACTAATAGAAAAAGTTATGTGAATTCCTGAGGACTACATGGCTAGTTACAGGCAGCATAATGTCTAGAGAGCCATCATATAGATCTAGACATGTATTGCCTCCTAGCCTAGGGTCTCTTCTGCCACATACGCAGGACACAAGCCAGTTAACAATAGTTAATCATCTGTTCGATAAATTCTCAGTAAGGGCCTACTAGGTACCAAGTGTGTGTATGTGGGGGGTGGGTGTGTGGGTGCACTAAGTTGCTCTTGTTCAATTCTTTGCAACCCCATAGACTGTAACCTGCCAGGCTCCTCTGTCCGTCAAATTTTCTAGGCAAGAATACCGGAGCGGGTTACCATTTCTTTCTCCAGGGGATCTTCTCAACCCAGGAGTTTGGCAAAATACATCCCTTGCCTTCAAAATACCCATCATCTAAAGAAATGACAGCCATATGTTATCTGATTAATAATTCCAATAGATTTAAATTTTTTCCAGAGATAAGAGGCTGTGGGGTAAAAACAGATTTGACTGACTTGATTTTTTAATTAAATCATTTTTATTTTAGTATAGTTGACAAAGTATTATATTGGTTTCAGGTGCAAGATATCTTCTATTTCTAATTATTTAAAAATTAAGGGAAACATCTCTTAAGGGACACAAAGGGAAAGGGCATTGGCATAGTCTGTAGAAAACCTGCACTTCCCTGTTCCCTCTCAGTTTGTCACTAGCGCCCCACACCCACATGCTAAGCCCCCTTCAATTCTGAGACTGTGAATGGGGCAGGAGTGAAATGTGGACACATGGTAGGACTGCTATGTGGAAATGGGTTGTTGCAAATGGATGTCATTCGTGATGGAAAGAATAGATTATTTTCAAATGCAAAAGTGTTCTTGAGTAGTTGAAGCAGGAAACACTACTTAGCTTCCCCCAACCTCCCATATCCTGTATCCTACAATTCTCAGGGGATCTTGAGGGACATGGTGAGGGAGGGGCACAGGATGTAAAAGTGGTTCAGGTCAGGTCAGTGTTGTGTGTGCACGTGTGAAGTTGCAGAGAAAAGACTCATGCATAGAAGAATCTCCCTCTGGGCTCTCACTCCCCCACCTAGTAAAGACCAAAGGGAGCCAAGCTGAAAGTCTGAGCTCCAGCAGAGTCCTGGGAACTAAACCCTTTAAGAGGCCTTTCCATTTCTGACTACCTAGAGGAAACCAGGATAGAGACCAAGAACATCAATCCCTTTATTGCAGTCTTTTAGGAGGACAGGGCGGGAAGGCATCATCCTTTCCAAGGAGAGGAGGAGGGCAGAGAAAAGACAGTGAGTGAGGGGAAAGCCCTGTGGAGTAATTTTTAAAGGCCATTAGAAAACCATTGACAGGGGTCTTCCCTGGTGATCTAGTGGTTAAGATTCTGCCTTTCAATGCAGGGGACATGGGTTTGATTCCTGATAGGGAAACTAGATCCCACATGCTTCAGGACAACTAAATCCATGTGCCCTCAAACTGCAACAAAGACCCAGCTCAGCCAAAAATGAAAAGATAAATAATTTTAAAAGAGAAGTATTGACAAATCATCACATCAAAATTTATTATAAAACTCGAAATATCATGGTGCTAGAGAGAATCCTGCGATAGGAGAGTCGATTTAAATCATTAGTTTCCCAGAAATAACACTCAAAAGAACCATCTGGAAGAGGTGAATTTCATGACAATGGTAAAAATTCAAAGTTTTTTTCTTTCAGCCAAGCTATGGAAGGACTTACACTGCTAAATCAGTGGCCATATAAGAATCAAGGATGTTTTAAGATAGGCCGATATAAAATAAAATGTTTAGAAGAAAATAATGGAAGTGGATGTGTAAAGGAAAACCATTTTTTAACCTAATTTTTCAAGAAAAATGAAAAATGCTTTTTAAAATGCATACACTTTGCTCAGAAAAGCCATTTAAGAACACTTCTTCTAAGGAATTAATTGTACAAGTATCAAAAGAACTGTATAAAACATAACTAACTTACTGCAAAATATCAAAACAGCCTAAAATTTGATTAAAGTATAACAAAATATCAAAACAGGCTAAATTTTGATTAAAGTATGATACTATCATACTATGGAATATCACATAAAAATTTTAAATATTAATCAGAAAACATTTACTGATATGGAAGATGTCCATTTGTATATTTAAGTGGCAAAAATATAGTTTACCAAAAAGAACATTGCGTTATTGTCTCATCTTGTTTATGTATGTGTTGCTATATGTACAGACAGAAATAGAAATGGAGACAAGGACCATACAACAAACTTGAATAAAATTATCATTAGAAGTACAATTATGATTAGTTTTCTTTTTGCTTATTTGTGTTTTCTATTTTTTTACAATGGATATAGATTTTGTACAATAAAAGCCATTTCACTGTAATGAATAGAGAGACGGATGAAAATCCTAACACATCAGAAGAAATAATTTATTGCAGAGAAAAAGTTAGTTATTGCCAGAGAGGCTTCTGGATTTGTGGCACGAGTCTCCAGAAAGAGGAATCGTTTTTGACTTGGGGTACCACATAAACCAGTAAAGCCTCACTGTCCTTCCTGTCCTTTCCTTCCCCTGACCCGGCACTCCCCGATCCACACGGTGGCGGCTCCAGCAGGTTTCTGTAAGCAAACGAGAAAAATACCTGGTGGTTCCAACTTGGTCGCGAAGGCTCTGTGGTTTGATGGTGAAAGCTGACCCTACGAGACCCCTTAGCAGGGTCGGCAGGAGCCACACTGAGAACGTGTCCACTTTCCCATCCCGAGAAGCATGTGCTTGGGTGACGTATTTCACTGACGTACAGAAACCGCTGACTGCTCAAGACGGCTCAGCCTGTGTCAGATTGGCCGAGGTGAGCATGGGCTCGTGTTTTAGAGAGGAATCCATGCTGACAGCTCCATCTCCCCAGTATCCACGGCAGCCTTGACTCCTTCATCTATCACTCCTGTGAGCAGCCTGTGGCTGTCTGGGATTACACAGGTGTGTGTGTGCCTA
This sequence comes from Antilocapra americana, assembly GCA_007570785.1. NCBI lineage: Eukaryota > Metazoa > Chordata > Mammalia > Artiodactyla > Antilocapridae > Antilocapra > Antilocapra americana. The sequence continues at coordinate 8,224,043 of ML661885.1, forward strand.
CGCGTGTGTGTGTGCACACGCGAGTGTGCATGTATGGGGCGGGGGCGGGGGGGAGGAGCACTGCAGGCAGAGACACTAAAGAGCGCAATGCAGCCTTTCCTCTCTGCAGAAGGCAAGAAGGGACTTCCCTGGTGGTCTAGCAGTTAAGACTCTGCGCTGCCAATGCAAGGCGCATGGGTTCCATCCCCGGTCAGGGAACTAAGATCCCACATGCCTTACAGCTTGGCCAAGAGACCAAAAAAAAAAGAAGGCACGAAAACTCTGCTGCAGACTCCAGTGGCATCAGATAAGAAACTGTCAGCTCAAGAACCCACAGAACTGTTTCTGACCCAGAGGTGCAAAGACAGATGACAAAACACCAATCTCCCTTCACACTACTTCAAACACGTGTATTTCTCCAATATACAATTATAGTGACAATATATAATTCAGAAATGACTTTTCCCTCTCTCAAATACTTTGATTTTGTTTTTCAAGATTATACTTTTCACCCTATTGTCATGTATCTTTCTTGAAAAATCATCTGTTAGCATCTGGATGTGCGGAAAAGGACAGGCACATCAGCAATAAAAAGACAAATGGTGACACACGCACTATGGAATACTGGAGAACTTTTACAATTTCTCTCTGTCCTCAGTTTTTTCATCAATAAGGGAAGCTGAATAAGAATTGCCACCCGGGGACTTCCCTGGTAGTTCAGTGGTGAAGACTATGCACTTCCAGTGCAGGGGATGTAAATTTGATCCCTGGCTGGGGAACTAAGATCCCACATGCCATCCGGTATGGTCAGAAAAAAAAAGAAAGAAAAGAATTGCCACCCAGAGTTGGAGGGAAGACAAAGGATGCTATGTCCACAGCATCTCATGCCATGTCATAAACACAGAAGTTACCCAGCCAATGGTCCCTTTTGTCATGACCTGGACACCATTTCTGCAACTGCAAAGAAAGTGGGAGTTATCTCAAAACTCTCCTATTGATAGATATTCAGATCTTTGTGGAAATCGCACTGTCATCTCCAAGAGGTATATAATAACTCATAGCATAGAAGAGAGAGACTAAAGCACTGATTAATTAAAAATATCAAACACTGTGTCCACAAGTCTGTTCTCTATGTCTGCATCTCCATTGCTTCCCTGCAAATAGGTTCATCAGTACCATTTTTTCTAAATTCCATATGCACAGGTTAATAACTATAAGGCAATTAACCTTCAATAAAAAATTTTTTAAGTAAATTTGAAAAAAAAAAAACATCAGGTACAACTTCAAATTGTGTTGAATATTGAAACAGCTAGTGACAGAGTCTATAAAAGTCAGTGAATTAAGGAATTCACCAAATTCCATGAAACTCTGTCCTTCCGGTCAAGTCCATCAGGAAATGTATGGTCTTCATTGTTTACTTCAACCTCATCCCTCCCTTCCCAAAGTAAACAAAACCAAAATGACTCAGGTGTTCCTTTTGTATTTTTTTCTGCTCAGACTTATGTTGCTGCCTGACCTAAAAGACAGTTTTATCTAACTAAGTTATAGATCATTAAGCTGAAAAAAAAAAGTTTGCCTGTTACTGCTGTTTTACCATCTTGCCCCATCTTGTCTCATTAGCAGAAACTGATTGAGCATGAAGGTGTTCTCTGGCTGTCAGGAGATAAAGTAGGTGCTCTTGGCTTTCATCTGTTCTGAATTCTCCTTGTCTCATTATCTCCCCAAGGTCAGATTCTCTGACACAGCGGCTGCTTGCTTAGCACTTCATTCTGGCAATTACTTGCCAGGCAGCCTTGGCCAGGATAAGATGTCTGGTCTGTGGCATCAAGGCAAGCTTGGGCATCAGAATCCCTGTGCTTGGTCCCCAGCCCACCCACTTTTCCCTGACCCACTCCTTCTTCAGAACCATGGTGTCTATCAAAGATCCTTGAGGTTCATTCATGGTTGCACCCCAGCATCTCCAAGACACCATCCAAGACACTGGGATATTCTAATTAAGTCGTGGTCCCATACAGGTCATAGAGTGATCCCCAGTTCTTGTTTTCTACTGGAACAAATTGTTATATCATAACCCTCACACTCTGGGACCCACCCTTAAACCTCCTTACTCTGCTTCAGTGAAAGGCACAGAACTGAAAAGCCACACAATCTTGGTTCTTAAATCCATCATCCTTCCTCCATTAATAATTCCTGCTAGGCTCCCTGCTCCTTTGAGAGACTGTCATGAACAGCTAAATACGGAGACAATGTCCCAAGCTCAAGCCCCAGGAGCACAGTTTCAAACAAAACAGCTTGTGAAGGTGAATTCGGTGAGTGGGGCTCTGTCTGAACTGAGTTCCTTCTTGCCTGTGGTGGGCAAAGCCTTTTAGGTATTGTTTATCTTTGTAAAGACTCTGCTCAGAGCAAAGCAGTAAAATAGATCTTAGGTATGATTCTTTTAAAGGTGGGTCTCCCCTGGTGGCTCAGTGGTGAGAGAATCCACCTGCCAATTCAAGAGATGTGGGTTCGATCCCTGGGTTGGAAAGATCCCCTGAAGAAGGAAATGGTCACCCACTCCAGTATTCTTGCCTGGAGAGTCCCATGGACAGAGGAGCCTGGTGGGCTACAGTCCATGGGGTCACAGAGTCAGACATGGCTGAACACTCAACCTGGTTAGTAGTCATATTTTTTCTGAAAATCTGGAGAAGAATCTTGGCCATTTGGATTGGATAAAGAGAGACACACACCTGCTAGGCATATTCTTTTGCTAAAAGAATATGGTTTCTCCTGAGATAAGATGCAAATCCACTGTAAGTATCCACATTCTTTTCCAGACTGAAAAGACAGCACAAATGCACATCCCTCTCTGTGAGGTTGGTGGGACCAAGTCATCCAAGAGGTGGCCAGAGACCAGGCAGCCGGGCAACCAGGTGCGGGCCTTCACGGGTCGGGCAATCTGCTCACTGGGAAAAATCCAGCCATCTGCCCTCTTTCTAATACAATCCGCTGACCCTTATTTCCCAGGCTTAACATGTATAAACAGAATGGTCCTTGGCCCAAGTATGGACATATAACCATACTTACTGCCTTCTCCAAACTCACAAATTTCAGGCCACTCTGCTCACAATGGAGCTGTTTCCTACAGCAGAATCTATTCTGTGCTCATCACAAAAATGACCAAACCAAGAGAATTTGAAATATCTTTTTGCTTCTTGCTGAGAAATGATATATGTCTCAAAACTTCAGGTCAGAAAAAGAATTCTCCAGACAGCTTTTCCAGGATCACTATTTAAATGCTCCTTATAGTTCTTCACATTTTTGTGCATTGATTTTCCTTTTTTTTCCTTCAAAGATTCTATCTGTCTTAAATCAGGTAAGAGAAATCAAGGAAGGGATTTATAACACTTTAGTGCAAAGCAGTTTAAATAAAGAGGCTCATATGAGTGTGGCTAAACTAACTATGCTAAACGTCCCCTCGGGAGGGTAAAAGTGAGTAGGCTGGACAACATTATGATTCATTTTAAAGGCTTAATATCCTTATAAAGGGATTCTTTTTCTAAAAACTCTTGTCTGTGAATTGTTTTAACAAAAGATAGGGTTTTGTTTTGTTTTGGTTTTTGTTTGTTTGCTTGCATAATTAAACTGGGAATGGAAATGTAATTGTGAAATACCTTCTACAGGTTTCCTTTTGCTGTGGCTTTCACATTTTCCATTTGCCCTTTAAGGCACCATCTCATGATCTTGGAAATGAAGCCCAAAGAGAATCTATTACCATAAAACATTACCCAGCAGTCTTATCATATCACTTGACAGTATCACTATAGTTAACGCTGAGTTAGTGTTTCTATTATAAACCCAATTTACTGATGGGGGCGGGGGAGAGGATAGGCAGGGAGATGGGCTCGTATGTCAATGTGTAAAATGACATGAGGCTGAAAGCAGGATGCCAACCAGTGTAGGGCTTTTAGACCATGACACAGAAGGGAGAGAGAATTCCTTTACATCCCATATCTATACCATTGAAAACGAATTGCATAAACATTATCTACCAAAGAGCGCAGTACCAATGGGCTGGCTTGTCCTACTGGCAGGAGGTGGGAGGTACATTAAACAACTAGAGGGAAAACAAGGTACAGAAGTTGTGATAGGAAAAGCTGTCAAGTAGGAAACAGATCTAAGCCCTAATCCTGTTTCTACTGTTTCTTAGCCACATCCTCAGTCATTTTACAATCTGCATCAGGAATCATCCATTTCTCCATATTTAAGACAGAGCCAACAATGCTTCTAGGGCTTCCCTATAGCTCAGCAATGCAGAATCTCCCTGCCAGTGCAGGAGAAGTGGGTTCAGTCTCTGGGACAGGAAGATCTTCTGAAGAAAGAAATGGCCACCTACTCTAGTATTCTTGTCTGGGAAATCCCATGGACAGAGGAGCCTGGTGGGCTATAGTCCGTAAGGTCGCAAAAAGTGGGACACAGCTGAACATATACTCACACACTTGCAACAATGCCTCTGATGGTGTTTGAGAGGTCCTATTAGAAACAAACCAGGCCCGTGTGCAAGTGCACACTGATGTTCAGGAACCACGAGACGGATAAGCGACTCTCTCCTAGCCCTCACCCAGCACAGCAAACACGGTCCCACATCCGCCGGGTCTGTAGATGGGAAGGTTGCCCAAACACCTGGGTGGCTGTGCTCAGACCTCACTGCCCTGGGTCCACACTGAGCTTCTCCTGATGCTGCTCTCAAGTTAGCAGCTAGAGAATTTCCCAAGCACTGACAGGAGAGGAGGCCCAGGGCCCTCAGTCCACCCTTCAGAGATAAGACTTCCAGACAGCAAGGGGTCCCGGGCTTTGATTAAAATGTTAACACCATTACATATGTAAAATTATATATGATAGGGAAGCCCCCATATAAAATCATATACTTATAATATCATATTTATTATTTTATACATACATGAATTTATATTTGATGTATTTACATCATATATATGATTTCTATGTATGTGTTTTAGGTGTGATTTCATGCATTTTACACAATTTTATATAATTTACATGTGTGTGTTAGTTGCTTGGTTGTATCCAACTCTACGACCCCATGGGCTGTAGCCTGCCAGGCTACCCCATCCACTGGATTTTCCAGGCAAGAATACTGGAGTTGGTTGCCATTTCCTTCTTCAGGGAATTTTCCAACCCAGGGATTGAACCCAGATCTCCCACATTGCAGGAAGACTTTTTACAGTCTGAACCACCAGGGAAGCTTAATTTACATATAAATAAATATATATATATAACTCTATATGTAAATTTTTTAATTTACATGTGCTGACGTGCTCAGTTGTGGTTGACTCTTTGCAGCCCCATGTTCTGTAGCCCGTCGGGTTCCTCTGTCTATGGAATTTTCCAGGCAAGAATACTGGAGTGGGTTGCCATTTCCTTCTCCAAATTTACATGTAAAGGTACATATATAAATTTGTCACATATCTCTACACATATTTACTGGGCCTACCAGTTAATCAGCAAGTTTAGGAGCCTGGTGCGTTACAGTCCATGGTGTTGCAGAGAGTCAGATATAACTGAGCAACTAACACACACAGGGATCAAACCCAAGTCTCCTGCATTAGCAGGTGGATTCTTTTATTGCTGAATCATCAGAGAAGCCCTTAAGAAATAAGAACTCAGTCCTAAAAGCAGAAGTCTCCTTTTGGCTGGTGATGGCAGAAGTGACAAGCAAGGAATATGGGTATCCCTGTTTGGATATCCATGGTATTTTATTCTACGAAGTTCATGTCAGTCATCCTGGTGGAGTAGACGCAGTGTCCCACTGAGCTAAGGTCCTCAGTGAGGGAAGCAGTACCTATCCAGGTGGCCAAGAGTGGAGGCTCCAGGGATAGACTTACCTGGTTTCTGAATCCTGGCTCTGTTGCATCAGCCCCATGAACTTGAGCAGGTAAGTTTACCCCCTAAGTTCCAAGTGTTTTGACTATGAAATAGGGCAGCAGTATAACCAATATCCCATCATGAATGTGAGGATGAAATACTGTTGAACATGAAAAGAGCTTAACCACTTGTTTCTCACCTCTTGTGGGCTGGGTCATCATCTTGAGAGGACCAAGGAGGAGGCTGATCCCAGAGGTGGGGGCCCCTCAGAAAGTAAGCTCCCTGATATACAGAGTCTCCCTGGAATTCCAACTGAGTCTGAGTCTGTGGCTGGTGCTTTGTGAACCCAAATGAAAGTACCTTGTGTCCCAAGTATCAAGAGGGCTGTGCAGAATGGTTATGACTTGCAATGGAATCCATCTAATTTTCCTATTTGATATGATCTGCACTACATTTGGGCTTCCCAGGTGGCACAGTGGTAAAGAAACTGCCTGCAATGCAGGAGATGTAAGAGACATGGGTTCAATCCCTGGGTCAGGAAGATCCCCTGAAGGAGGGCACTGCAACCCACTCCAGTATTCTTGCCTGGAGAATCCCATGGACAGAGGAGCCTGGTGGGCTAGAGTCCATAGCATTGCAAGGAATTGAACACCACCAAAGAGATTGAGCACACATTCACACACTAAATTTGGGCCCCAGCCCACATCAGTGCTGGGTTTCAAAGATGAAATACATTCAGTAAAAATAACCCATGCTTCCTCTGGAACTTACTAGGTATCAGTATGTCATTTAAACACTTTAGTCTCATTTTCTGACCCATAAAATGGGACGCTTAATTACAAAAATAATAAGAAAACTAAGTATGTGGAGGATCAAAGAGAAACCATATGTGAAGGTAATACTTGGCCAGCTCTTCTTTTTAACTAAAAATTTCATTTCTTAAATAGTCATTTTCTGGCACCTACTCATAATAAATCTTCTTCCCCAAAGGGAAAGTGATTTTCTAGTCAAGTAGGAGAGAGCTCCAGGAATCTGAGTGATCACAGGCTTTCTATTGATTTGAAACTCTCCCATTGTGGAAACATAAGCTGGGGTCTCCAGAAATGTAGCCTGGAAGCTTTGTCCATGGCTCACTGTGGACCACACCCATGCTTTCCTTGACAACAATCAACACCATCAAGCTAAGCATAGAGGCACATGAGTATGGCTGTCTGTTTATAAGCTACTGCTCTGTTTAGTCTCTCTCACAGAAGCCAAACATATTTGAAGACACCATCTCTTCTTTTCAAGAGGGTTAACACTCTACTACTGCACTGATTAATGTGCCAGGGGTAGGAATATACCAGGATATAACTACTCCACAACCTTATCCCAAATACAGAGGAGACCTATTGAAATTGCCCTTGGGGCCCCCAAGATTGCTGGTGCCCAGTCCACAAGTGAACCTACAGGGCTGCAGACAATTCCCGGCACGCTGCCAGGTGTGCCCCTCAGGACCGCATGGCTGGTCTTCCCTGCCTAAGGGCTTTTTCTGGAGTCAAGGGAGTTGCAGGTCCCTCACTGCAACCCGAAAGACAGAGGAATTTCATGCTTGGGGGTAGTTCTCCATCAAAGGGGATGGGAATAGGATGAAAAACGCCCAGTCTCCTCATTAATTGCAGAATTCACAGGGGGATTCCCTCATGGCTTTTCAGAGACTAACTCCCCAAGCCCATCTAGTTGCCCCAGTGGTAACTTGGTCATTGGGCTTCCCAGGTGGTGCTAGCAGAAAAGAACCCGCCGGCCAATGCAAGAAGCACAGGAGACGCGGGTTCGAGGTTCAGTACCTGGGTCGGGAAGATACCCTGGAGGAGGGCATGGCAACCCACTCCAGTATTCCTGCCTGGAAAATTCCATGAACAGAGGAGCCTGCGGGGCTACAGTCCATAGGGTCACAAAGAGTCAGACACACCTGAAGTGACTAAGCATGCATACCCAACCTGGTCATTAACAGGTTGACTGGCTTTTCTCATTTTTGTGCCTCACTTTCCCTATTCCTCTCCTCCTGCTCCTGGTAAGTGACGTTGCTAATTCGTGTCCGACTCTTTGTGACCCCCTGGACTGTAGCTCACCAGGCTCCTAGGTCCATGGAATTTTCCAGGCAAGAGTACTGGAGTGGGTTGCCATGTCCTTCTCCAGGGGATCTTCCCACCCCAGGGATTGAACCACGTCTCCTGGGTTGCAGGCCCACCCTTTACTATCTGAGCCACCAGGGGAGCCAATCTGCTCCTGGTAACCTCCTCCCAAATAAACCCTGGAGCCGAATCTGTCTCTCAGGATCTGCTGTTGGCAGGACTCAAGCCCCTGAATCCTGATTCTCTAGATACTTTTCACTGCAAAGATCTCTGAATTGGTTAGAAAGAAAGTAATAATTCACCAAAAAGAAAGTGTGAAAAATAATTGCACAGATTTGTCATCGGGTTGTTTGAATGAAGTTTCTTAACTTCTGCTAAGTCACAAATCCTACTGGATTTTCCCAGGATGCAAGAATGTCAAACAAACTCTTGTTCACTTTGTTAACAACTGTAGTCAAATTTTCTGTTGCAGGAAATAAACATCTCAAACACATCTTTAGGTAATGATCTATTTAATGCAAAGATTTGGGGAACAATTAAAGTTTGTTCAGCCAATGAATTAAATCAAAATACAATGTTTCCTAAAGGTCTTCATACTCCATCATTTCCCCCCAAATTAGAAATCATCACAATAGGCAACTTCCTTTTCACATCCTTTCTTAAATATATCAGACAACTTCCTTTTCACATCCTTTCTTAAATATATCAGACTGGTAAAGACTCAAAAAACTCTCACTGCTTGCCCAGACTTACTAATGAATTGTGCTGTGTTTAGTCGTTCAGTCGTGTTCGACTCTTTGTGACCCCAGGGACTGTAGCCTGCCAGGCTCCTCTGTCCATGGGATTCTCCAGGCAAGAATACTGGGAGGGTTGCCATGCCCTCCTCCAGGGGATCTTCCCAACCCAAGGACCAAACCCAGGTCTCCTGCCTTTTACAAATCCAATTTCTGGTTTTGATTTTTCCTGAGTGCAGAGGAAGTTCTTGTTTATACACTTGAAAATTTAGGCACCGCAGTAATAATGCAGTTTACTGATGAATAATTGCTTTTTTGGTTCCTTTGACTGTTAGCAAAAACATAATTCTTATTAATAAGGGAACTCAGCAAGTGGAGAAATGAGGAAAGAATGGTTTAAAAGCTTTTCATTTCTAAAATGGTTTATTCATATTGCTTTATATTTTTATACACTTAATTTACTGATCTGACTCATCCTTGATTTTAAGAACTATAAACTCTTGAAAGCATAACTGTCATCATAGCACAGGCAGCATTATCTTACACTTGTCATCTTTCCAATTAGATAACAGACATACAAAAAGTAATCTTATTGTGACACTGCTCTGTGTGTAGTAAATTTCATGATAATAAGTCTTTTTATTTTAATAGAGAGGCCTTGAAAAAATGTAGATGCAGCTAACTCCAGGAGGTCTTGATGCTTCAAAATGCAGAGTTCTTGTCATGAACAAATGTTTTACTAACTAGCACATTAAATGCTCTCCTTTGAAGGAAAAGCAGTCCAACAACTAGGACAATGTATCTGCAGGAGAGTAACCCCTTTAAGAGAAACATCAACAACCTCAGATATGCAGATGATACCACTGTAATTGCAGAAAGCAAAGAGGAACTAAAGAACCTCTTGATGAGGGTGAAAAAGGAGAGTGAAGAAGTGAAGTGTTAGTTGTTCTGTCATGTCTGACTCTTTGTGACCCCATGGACTGTAGCCTGCCAGGCTCCTCTGTCCATGGGATTTTCCAGGAAAGAATACTGGAATGGGTCACTATTTCCTTATCCAGGAGATCTTCCTGAGCCAGGGATCGAACCCGGGTCTCTTGCATTACAGGCAGACTCTTTACCATCTGAGCCACCAGGGAAGCCCCTTGATGAGGGTGAAGGAGGAGAGTTAAAGAGCTGGCTTAAAACTAAATATTAAAGAAACTAAGATCATGGCATTGGGCCCCATTACTTCAAGGCAAATAGACGAGGAAAAGGTGGATGTTGTGACAGATTTTCTCTTCTTGGGCTCTAAAATCACTGAGGATGGTGACTGCAGCCATGAAATCAGAAGGCGACTGCTTCTTGGCAGGAAAGCTGTGACAAACCTAGACAGTGTGTTGAAAAACAGAGATGTTACTCTGTCGACAAAGGTCTGTATAGTCAAGGCTGTGGTCTTCGCAGTGGTCACATAGTTATGAGAGCTGGACCATAAAGAAGGCAGAGCTCCAACGAATGAGTGGCTTTGAACTGTGGTGCTGGAGAAAACTCCTGAAAGTCCCTTGGACAGCAAGGAGATCAAACCACTCAATCTTAAGGGAAATCAACCCTGAATACTCGTTGGAAGGGATGATGCTAAAACTGAAGCTCCAGTATTTTGGTCATTTGATGCGAACAGCCAACTCATGGGAAACTCCCTGATCCTGGAAACGATTGAGGGCAGAAGGAGAAGAGGGTATCAGAGGATGAGATGGCTGATGGCATCACCATGCAATGGACATGAACTTGGGCACACTTTGGGAGATGGGGAGGGACAGGGAGGCCTGGCACACTGCAGTCCATGTGGGCTGCAAAGAGTCAGACATGACTGGGCAACTGAACAACAACAATATCTTTAAGAAGAGATGCATTTGATCATCACACTGCATTCAGTGAGATCAAATGGTAAAGGTTAATCCTGAGATGTTTTTACTGTCCTACTGATTAAGCCATTTGATTATCTTTGGCCTCATGCTGTTTCCCATCTTCTAGAACTTAAGGCCAGACCAGCATATTTCTTGCTAATTTTACACAGTGTAGTGCTGTCTAGAAGATAGCAGAATGGGGTGGATTTCATCTGCACATGGAGCCAGTTGAGGTTACATTTATATAAGCACTGAAATGATGCACGCGTGAAGCTCCACCTTCCAAGATAGCTCCACCATCCACAGGGTCCTCGGTCGCTTTCTGGGTACCCAGATGAGTTGTCTCAGGTCCACGTGTGCTCTCCCACTGCTGCCCAGTACTTTATGTGGGCACACAGCTATGCGACTCGCAGTCCTAACTCGGGCTCTCTCCCTTGCATCCCCAGTTTTTACTCCTGGTGATGCCAGACTCTCCCAGGTTTCTACTGCTCAGCATGGAAAACTGATGCCCCCTCAGAGCATCACCCACTGGTTCTGGCATCTCACCAAGTCTCTCAGGAAGTCAGTTCGTTCAGCGTCTTGTTTGCAGCTCCCAACCCAACCGAACAGAAATCTCACCAGGGGGGAAAGAAAAACATTTTCTCTACATCTTCAGATAAGAAAAAAAAATCTGTCTCAAGGGACCTGAACATAGAGGAAATACAATTCCTCTGTACTGAGTATCAGGTGAGTCATCTAGAGTGATATGAACTCAGACAGCTTCCCTAGGGGCCGTTCTCTCCACAACTGAAGGGTTCAATAATCCCTTTTAAAGGGGCACTCCCAGATCAAAGGAAGAGACTGTCCTAAATCTCATATCTTCCAACACAGAATGAAAAACTTCTTGCAATTTGAAATTCTGACTTTGCTCTTAACCTTCTGCCATCCCTATTAATACATTAAAGTATTAGGGACACGTTTCAGCAGCATTCAAGTAAGTTACTAAGCTCTGCATCCCACCTCTCCCCCAATTCCTTGCTCATCAGTCTGGAAAAAGAGTTCAATTCTTAGCTACATATGCTGCATGAACCACCTCATTCTCCTTCAAGGATGCAGTTTACATCTATGCATGTTAAACTGCTTCAGTCGAGCCTGACTCTTAGCAATCCCATGGACTGTAGCCCACCAGGCTCCTCTGTCCATGGGATTCTCCAGGCAAGAACATTGGAGTGGGGAATTGCTATGCCCTCCTAGAGGGGATCTTCTCAACCCAGGGACTGAACCCATGCCTCTTATGTCTCTTGCATTGGCAAGTGAGTTCTTTACCATAAGCACAACCTGGTAGCTCATAGCTTACATTTAACCTGGCCCTTTGCTCAGAGAATCTTTAAGATTATTGCCAAACTAATGTTTATCTGGAAAAAGAAATGGTAAATAAAATAAGCAACATCATGTCTCAGTATATGATCTTTAGAGCAGTTTCTCTATTGCACCCCTTGTAGTTTAGAATTCACCTTCAGATCATTCCACAATAAAAATTAAATAATGAATATCTTCATAAATTATGAAAAGGAATTTATCTCAATATAATGATCTTGATGTGAACATATGAGCACAAAAATGATCTATGCTCATAATCAAACATCTAGACATCAGAGAAAATTGAAGAAACTACAATACCAGTCTATAGCTACCCACTATTCACATTTGAGACATTTCAATGTTCCTCAACAAACTGTTTTGTAGAGGTAAGATCTTATAGTTCTGCAATTCCACAATCTGCTTTCCTCACCTCAAGTATATCATTCAAATCTATGAGTCAAATGTTTTGAAATGCTCCTTTGCAATGGCTCTATAATATTCCATCAATAAATAAACCATAGTTTACTTAAGAATTACCTTACTGTTAAACATATAAATTGTCTTGTTTTTAGCTATCATAGAAAAAGTTGTAAAGGTTAGCTTTATATGTAAATCTTTATCAGCATTTCAAATTATTTCCCTAGAATATATTCTGTGAAATGGGATTGGGGACATAGACTATGTGGCTATAGATATGGTGCCAAATTGCTTTCCATAAAGTACTACAATTTACAATCCCACAAATATAGGAGTGCTTATTTTACTGCATTTTTATCAACTTTGAATATCATCAGGAAGAAGTCTCCTATCTCTGGTCAAGACAGAGTAACAAAGGACTGAATTTATCTTCCCACCAAAAATAACTGAAAACATTTGAACCTCCCCAGGCACAGTTTCTCTTAACTGCTTTTTCCAGCATATGGGCCATATTGTCTTTCTTTGTATGTCTTATATACTTCAGGTTTCCCTGGTGGCTCAGATGGAAAAGAACCTGTCTGCAATGCAGGAGAACTGGGTTCAATCCCTGGGATGGGACGATCCCTTGGAGAAGAGACTGGCAATCCACTCCAGAGAATTGCATAGACAGAGGAACCTGGTGGGCTATAATCCATGAAGTTGCAGAGTCAGATACAGCTGAGTGTCCGACCTACTTACTAACTTACTTACTAACTTCCCATATACTTCTCAAAAACCGTATGTTTTAAAAAATGGAAACTCTGCAAATTAGATTCTACTCCCTTCTTAAGGTTTATTTTTTTGCTACTATTTGTTGTCATTTGTTATTTTACTAACTTTTCTAAACTGAATCTATAAAACCTGTACTTGTCATGTGTGACCACTGGCATCTTTCCTCATTTACCTCATCTATAGAGATTTCCTTAAGTGTCTGGAGCCAATAAGTTTCCTAGTTTTTGCCAAGGAACTCCATGTACATGTTGATTCATGCCTTCAATACTGAGTCAGGCAGTTTATAATTCTGCCTTAGCCTTCACTTTCTATTTGTATAGAGTCTGAAGGTGAGAACTTAGGGCTTTGGCTGATCTTTGCTGAATATTCTCAGAGCTCTGGGCATGTGCACAGCCCCACATATATACATTAACTTCTAGATTTCCAAAAATATGTTCCAGCTTTTCCAAGTTCCTAGGAGACATCTCATCCCCAGCTTTACCTTTTAAGCTTTTTGGTTAGCCTATTTGCCTCAAATGTTATTTACCATCTTAGGCACAGTGTTAAACAGTTGCCTCTGATTATTTTGACAAATACCCCTGGGGAAAAGCCTCTCTGCACCAAGTGACATGTAATTGTAAACTTCTTTTTCAAGGTGACCAAGGAACTGTGGCGGGAGAATAGGAATTGGGCAGGTTAAAATGTCAGTGTTCTTACTGAAACACAGTCATCTTTCTTGAATAAACTTCTCCAGATTGCTCCAAGCTCTTTGCTAATTGCCAGATTTCTGAAAAAGTTGAAGTTGACTTTGACGTCTTTTGCCAGTGTTTTCATTGCTTTAATGGAAGAAAGATTCCTTGGGGCTAGTTACTGTCTTGGGTTTCCCTGATTGCTTCCATCACTTCATGGCAAATAGAAGAAGAAAATGTAGAAGCAGTGACAGATTTTATTTTCTTGGACTTCAAAATCACTGCAGACAGGAACTGTAGATGAAACTAAAAGATGCTTGCTGCTTGTAAGAAAAGCTATGACAAACCTACACAGTGTATTAAAAAGCAGAGACATCACTTTTGCTAACAAAGGTCCATATAGTCAAGGCTATGGTTTTTCCAGTAGTCATGTACGGATGTGAGAGTTGGACCATAAAGAAGGCTGAGAACTGAAGAATGGATGTTTTTGAATTGTGGTGCTGCAGAAGACTTTTGAAAGTCCCTTGGACTGCGAGGAGATCAAACCAGTCAATCTTAAAGGAATTCAACCCTGAATATTCATTGGAAGGACTGATGCTGAAGCTGAAGCTATAATACTTTGGCCACCTGACATGAAGAGCCAACTCACTGGAAAAGACATCGATGCTGGGAAAGATTGAGGATGGGAAGAGAAGGGGGCGGCGGAGAACGAGATGGTTAGATAGAATGGACATGAATTTGAGCAAGCTTTGGGAGACAGTGGAAAACAGCAGAGCCCGGTGTGCTACAGTCCATGAGTTCCCAAGCAGATAATACGTAACAACTGAACAACAGCAACAACTACCCCATTTTTGCTGAAGTCCCATCCCGCATCCCCCAATGCAATGCATATTTTTTTTATTCATTTGTTTCAGCAAAATTTTGCTCAATTTTGAAATCTAAAGTTTTCCTTGGTATCTCATTTGATATACCATCATTACTAAAAAATTTTATTTACACCTATGCATACACGTAGTTTTGTACAAGTACCATTTTACAAAAGGAAGCATTTTATCCACAAAATCCCCCAATAGTTATGTACTTACACACAAGTGAAAACATCCCTCACACAATGCCTACTGTCCCTCAATGTTTACTAACTTCTGTTCCTACATGCTCAGCTGGCTTGCCTCTAATAATGCAAGAGAAATAAGTAGAAGCTAAAATGTGGTAGAAGCAGCAATTTCTTCACGAATGATGATTCTACCACCTCATGCCACCACCCTTTAATCTTCATCAGAAATTCTGACCTTCAGTAGTTGAAGAGAAACAAAATTGTAAATTCAATAAGGCTCTTTTCATTTCTATGGTGAGAAATAGAAGACAAAGTTTTTAACACGCTCAGAGCAGCTTCTGGTGTGGCCTATGCTTCTATGTGGCTCGTTCAGGCCATCCAATGCTTAATCTGCCTAACATGGATTCTTCAGCTTATAGACTTTACAGAAAACCTAGGAAAATTTCCACTGTACAAGTCAGAGTTAAAGTGAAAGTTACTCAGTCGTGTCCAACTCTTTGCGACAGTCCATGGAATTCCCCAGGCCAGAATACTGGAGTGGGTAACTGTTCCCTTCTCCAGGGGATCTTCCCAACCGAGGAATTGAACGCAGGTCTCCTGCATTGCAGGCAGGATTTTTACTGCCTGAGCCACCAAGGAAGCCCAAGAATTTTATGTTGCTAATGTTGGGCCAACTTCAGGTGCTAACTACTAACAAGAAAATGTGTGAAACCTCAAAATATGCAAGTGAAAAAAAGTGAAGTCTATTTGCATCAAACCTACCTTTCAGTGCTATTCCTCTTGAAGGAGCATGATATTATTCAACAGCAAGGAGTGAAAAGTACTGATGCAGTGTTGTCTAATAGTAAGATGAGACACATTTGGGGTTTTCTTTTTCAGCAGTAACTCTAGAAGGCCCTTGTACCAGTGCTTATAAAATATACCAGTGAAGATCCCTGGCTCTGGATGCAGCCTGCCAGAACCTGAGTAAGGTTCATTTTAAACACAATAATAACTCTGTGGACTAGACAGCATTCATGCAACTGAAAACAACATATGGTCTTCAATAAAATGAAAGGTACACCAGGAAAGGGCAGCTCTGAAGAATATTTTTAAGAAATAGGCATGAAATTAAATTCAACATTCTTTTCCTAACACACACACACAAAAACCAGAAATGGTTATTTGTACTTGTTATTCTAAGAAATTCATGAGGGGGAAATTTTATGTGACTGCACCTTCTCCCACCTGAAAGAAAACAATGTTCAGAGTATCCCTTAAACCACAAAGATGAAAGAGAAGCAGAACATTTAAGAGCTGTTAGAAGCTATGAGATTTCAACTTATGACACACAAGATTACTCTCATTAACCCTTATCTGCCAATTGAATTTTTGTATCAGCAATATCTCTAGTCTGTCACAGAATCCATCTTAAAAATTTGAGAAATCATGCTTTTCAAATATTCATCTTAGGAACTTCCCTGGCAGTCCAGTAGTTAAGACTTCACTTTTCAATGCAGGGGGATGTGGGTCTGATCCCTGGTCAGCAACTACAATCCCACATGCCACGTGGTGTGGCTAAAAAAAAGAAAAGAAAGTAATAGAATAACATGTACTTCTCATTGGTGCTGTACCCAATCCCAGACAGAGTTGTGGAAATCAACACACACTACTTGCCTGGGCATCTCTCTTTTTCCTGAAAATTCTGCACAGTGTTTTTCAGGAGCAATCATTTACATTAAGATGTAACATGGAGCTGCAAAATGTAGTCATGGAAACCATGATGGTAGAGAAAAAAAAGAGAGATTTGGGGATTTAGTGAGTCTTTTTGATTTTTCAAATACAATGGCCCCCTTAGTAAAATAAGTTGGGCCATATGGTGAACTGTGTGTGGTAATTTTCTAAGCTTGCAAATAGAATTCTGCAAAATGTGATCAACTGCTAAGTCACTGCACTCCGAGTAAGCCTAAATTCTACTCATGCTCACTATTCCCAGGGGTACTAGATGCCAACACTACACATACTGCAAACAAACAGACAACACTCAGGGTTTAATTTTAAAAACCGTCTAATACAGATGCATATATAGGATAGATGTTCACTAAAATTATTCAACCTGAAAAATAGAGAAATAGTTGACTTCAGAAGGCCATAGACTTCTTTGAAAACTCACAGTTGATAACCTCTCTTAAACTCAAGACTGCCCTGGATTCAGTTTTTTCCTTCTCTCCACCACTTACACTCCATAATATTGCCATTACTCTCTTCTAAAAGTGCACATTTTCTGTCTTTAAGTGTAAGTCAGTCTTTTCTACAAAGAAAACATTCACAAAACCTCAGCAATGATAAACAGCAAATATTTCAGTGGTTCCAACTTCCATAGTGTTTGTCTTTTCCTGTTGTTTATGAACATAGAGCTTCACTTTCCTATTTTGCAGATTTGTTTCATTATTTAGCCCTTCTCCCAGTAAAGTCTTTTCTCAGATATTCCATGTCAGCTGAAGTTTTTAATATAGACAGTATTTATGAAAGTCTTAAAAAATAAAATGAAAATCCCAAAATGCCATTTTGGGATTAAAGGTCAATGGAAAGAGGCCAGTGGGATCTCAAAGGTTTCTCTGAAACCAAACCAGAGAGGCAGGAGATGTCATTCCACTTAATACATCTACTACCATTTGAACTCTGCTCCAGTAGTAGGTTTAACTGAAGACAGTGTGGTGAAGGATGACTTTAATTTAGCTGGTAGTGTATGCCATGATCTTACTTGCTCAAACCATGATTTGCTAAGTCAACCGCTTTTTTAACTAATGAATCTATTTCTGCAAACTCATATAACTACAATGGATTCACAGAGCACCATCATGGACAAGCTGTTCTATAAGAGGTACCAGACAGGCCCTTCATCTTCAATTTCAGACATTGGACAAAAGGCTTGCAAACACATGAGAGATTAGATTCTGGAGTGAGTGAAGGGACTATTTCTCATCGACAGGAAAGGTCATTAAACTCCAAGAACTACAGCCTTTAATTAAAAAATAAATGTCTTGCCAAATTAAAATTAAAATCAAAATTTGCAGGCCACTGTTTTATCTCCTGTTTCCAGTCTACCTACTGATTGCACACAGCTATACAAGAAATGTTGAGAAAAACACACTAAGTTCTTGCCTAATGTTTAAATTTTTTCATTTTTGTAGTTACTATGACCCACTTTATGGATCAAAGCATTGTTATGGCAATGGGGCTTGCATAACTCCATGAAGAATTGATGCTTTTGAACTGTGGTGCTGGAGAAGACCCTTAAGAGTCCCTTGGACAACAAGATCAAACCAGGCAATCCTAAAGGAAATTAACCCTGAATATTCATTGGAAGAACTGATGCTGAAGTTGAAGCTCCAATACTTTGGCCACCTGATGGGAAGAGACAGCTTATTGGAAAAGACCCTGATGCTAGGAAAAATTGATGGCAGGAGGAGAAGGGGACGACAGAGGATGAGATGGTTAGATGGCATCACCGACTCAATGGACATGAATCTGAGCAAACTCCAGTAGATAGCGAAGGACAGGGATGCCTGGTGTGCCACAGTCCATGGGGTCACAAAGAGTCGGACACAGCTTAGCGACTGAACAACAACAACAATTATCATCAGTTTCAATATCTACCTGATATCTTACTCTCACTGAACAGGATGATACTGAAGGCCAACAAAAAGCAAAGGGACTATTCCAGGCATGTGGATACAAGTATATCTCCACCACTTGCTCACTGATTCATTTAATGTCAGTCATATTCTTATCTGAGGCTCTCAGATACCAAGAGCTTTGGTTTATTTGAAGGCATCTTCCAAACTGAACAAGAAGAGCAAAGTCATCTGGTTCTGCATTCATAGTTCAAGTGTAATGGAGAGAATTAGATTGATGGAAGCAGACCAAGTGGGCTGGGGTCAAGTGAGTCATGATAGGAAGTCAATGTCCTACAATGGGGAAAAGACCAGAGAGGTAAATAAATGTTAAATTGTAGGGTTCTTGGAATGCTAGGTTGGCAGTTTTCCCTCACGAATAACTGTTTTAAAGCAGAAAAAATGACATGATCTACATATCAGGAAGACCTCTTTGGAGAGACCTGAGTCTGGCCGCCAGGATGGTTAGGAGGTAATCACTGAGCCCTCAGAAAGAGGTTGCTGAGAGCCTGAAAAGGTGGATCTAAATGGGGCGGGGGAAGGAGGGGATCGACAGACATCAAGCAGACTAAATTTAGTGATTAACTCTATACATTTATAAATTTCTAATAAAACCATAAGATTATTGCTTAAATGCAATAAGGCACTATAATGACTCTTTTATTTGTTTATGAAATATGAAAAATACAGAGAAAAATGTGAGATTCCATTCACTTACCACCCAGTTTAAGATATAAAATGCTACAGAATAAAGTCCACTATATGCCCTTCCCCAAACCCAAATTCTCCTTTTTGTTCATATGCTACCTCGATCCTAAATGTATTAAAATTATCCACATTCTCTTTTTTCTCTTCCCCTCATCCCTTTCCTAGTCTGTTGTCACCACTATGCTTTTTTAGTAAAGAAATACTCTTTTGCTAAACCACAGCTTTAAATATTTGCCTGTAGTGTGTCTGAATTCTGGACGAATTTTCTAACTGATTTCCTTCTCTACACATCCCCATGCTCCCACGATGGTCCTAGCAATCCCCTTGTTCACATGACATAAAACTACATATCTTTCTCATTTTTTCTGACACTGTCATGACACTGGTCATAAATCAATTATTTGCCAGTTACTCTGCTAAGGACTAGAAATACAATAGACATGATAAGTTCATTGCGATCCCTGAGTAGGTGTTTGTTGAATGAGTGGATAATAAGACTCTATTCTTGCCCTGAGCACATACATGCATGTTCAGTCACATCAGCCGTGTCTAACTCTTTGTGACTCCATGGACTGTGGTCCACCAGGCTCTCTGTCCATGGGATTTCCCAGGCAAGAATACTGGAGTGGGTTGCCATTTCCTTCTCCTGCCCTGAGCACATAAAAAATGATAAATAAGAAAGACAAAGCCACTATTTGATAAATGATATCAGACAGAGGGATGGAGGGGTACAGGAATATTAGGGCAGATACCCCATAAAGTGTGCCTGTGCGACCCCATGGACTGTAGCCCACCAGACTCCTCTGTCCATGGGATTTCCGAGGCAAGAATGCTCAAGTAGGTAGCTGTTTCCTTCTCCATGGGACATTCCCAACCCAGGGATCAGACTCAGGTCTTTTACAATCTTATGCACTAGCAGGCAGATTCTTTACCACTGAGCCACCTGGGAAGCCCACCCCATAAAGGTAGTCCCGTGTGGTTTATCAGAACTTTGTCACTTAATCTGATGACTTGTCACTTAATCATATCTAGACCACTACCATTCTTACACCTTAATAAAGTAAAGACATAAAGAAAATATGCCTACTTGCCAAGATGAGAACAACCCCCTCCCCAGAAGATATTGCAGTTCTGGTCGGACAATACCCACTTCCCCCAGATGGCAGTGGAAAGATAACACCAGCTCATCACCAGGCATCAACTCAGGCCCCACTTTGACCAATGCCTGGAAGCACTGTGCATGCAAGGACCACTTCAGAAAGACTTTCCTGCCTCCCCACTTCTAACAGTGGGGACTTTCCTTGACTGTGAGGTGGAGAAGGATTACTTACTTACAGTTACCCAATGATAATAATGGTCATAGCAAAACTAATAATAATGACTAGCATACATTGAGCATTTAGTATATAAGTGATATGCATATAAAAATTCACATGTGGCATCTCCTTACAGACTCTCCATGAAACATCAGGTCTCACCCCCTTCAGATCTAAGGACTCCACAGACTGAAAGTGAGGGGATGGAAAAAAGGTATTCCAAGCAAATGGAAATCAAAAGAAAGCTAGAGCAGCAGTACTCATACCAGACAAAACAGACTTTAAAATCAAGTGACAAATCCTCTAAGCCCAAGGACAATAACACCATTCAAAAGTGTATATTATATTGGGGTTTTCTATAAATTCAAAGTCAGAGATGCTCTTAAAATATTTCTAAGAAACCAATATATTTTGAACACCATGTAGTAAAACAAAAAAAAGTTTAAAAATTCATGTCTCAAATGAAATTTTTTTTAATGCTGAGTAATATTCCATTGTGTATATGTACCACAGCTTTCTTATCCATTCATCAGTTGATGGGCATCTAGGTTGCTTCCATGTCCTGGCTATTGTAAACAATGCAGCGATGAACATTGGGGTACACGTGGCTCTTTCAATTCTGGTTTCCTCGGTGTATATGCCCAGCAGTGGGATTGCTGGGTCATATGGCAGGTCTATTTGCAGCTTTTTAAGGAACCTCCACACTGTTTTCCATAGTGGCTGTACTAGTTTGCATTCCCACCAACAGTGTAAGAGAGTTCCCTTTTCTCCACATCCTCTCCAGCATTTATTGCTTGTAGATTTTTAGATGGCAGCCATTCTGACTGGTGTAAAGTGATACCTCATTGTGGTTTTGATTTGCATTTCTCTGATAATGAGTGATGTTGAGCATCTTTTCATGTGTTTGTTTGCCATTTTTATGTCTTCTTTGGAGAAATGTCTGTTAAGTTCTTTGGCCCACTTTTTGATTGGGTGGTTTATTTTTCTAGAATGGAGCTGCAGGAGTTGCTTGTATATTTTTGAGATTAATTGTTTGTCCGTTGCTTCATTGGCTATTATTTTCTCCCATTCTGAAGGCTGTCTTTCTTTTCACCTTGCTTATAGTTTCCTTTGTTGTGCAGAAGCTTTTAATTTTAATTAGGTCCCATTTGTTTATTTGTGCTTTTATTTCCAATATTCTGGGAGGTGGGTCATGGAGGATCCCGCTTTGGTTTATGTCAGAGAGTGTTTTGCCTATGTTGTCCTCTAGGAGTTTTATAGTTTCTGGTCTTATGCCTAGATCTTTGATCCATTTTGAGTTTATCTTTGTGTATGGTGTTAGAAAGTGTTGTAGTTTCATTCTTTTACAAGTGGCTGTCCAGTTTTCCCAGCACCACTTGTTAAAGAGGTTGTCTTTTCTCCATTGTATATTCTTGCCTCCTTTGTCAAAGATAAGGTGTCCATAGATGCGTGGATTTATCTCTGGGCTTTCTATTTTGAATCAGTTCTACTCAGGTGGACGGAACTGGAGCCCATTATCCAGAGTGAAGTAAGCCAGAAGGAAAAACAACAATACAGTATACTAACGCATATATATGGAATTTAGAAAGATGGTAACGAGAACCCAGCATGCGAGACAGCAAAAGGAATGCAGATGTATAGAACAGACTCGTGGACTCTGTGGATGAGGGCAAGGGTGGGATGATATGGGAGAATGGCATTGAAACATGTTAATTATCATATGTGTAATCAATCGTCAGCCCAGGATTGATGCTCGGGGCTGGTACATCGAGATGTCCCAGAGGGAGGGAGGAGGGAGGGAGGAGGGAGGGGTGTTCTGGAGGGGGAGCATATGTAAACCACTGGTGATATCATGTCATTGTATGGCAAAACTAATAAAAAAAAAATTCATGTCTCATTATGTCCCACCATATTTCATGGAAAGTTTCCCAAATCACCCTCAAGATTGTTAAGCAGTCACTCCAAAAAGAGCCAGAAAAGGCAGAGGTATGCCTATCTGAAAGCTTCCAATTCTTTAGGAAAATATTATGATAATAAAAGCAAGTTTTGGTGCCACAAGCAACTAATTATTGGCAAAACAGTAGTAATGATAACAATAATAGCATAAAGACTGAGAATGGGAAAGTCTGGGCAATAAAATAAGTGATCCTTGGTGGAGGAGAAATCAATCATAGCCAAGTTCAGGGATTATATTAACTGCATTGCTCCATTGTTTAGTAGACAACCAACAGGAGGTAGGGACTCACCTTTTCTCCACCTGCCACACCAGGCGGTGGTTTCCTATTGTCTGAGGCAGCAAGCCCTGGGCTGTGATTTGTGTTAGCAACAGAAGTTTCATTTCCATGGTTCCCTTATGATTTCTAGAGACAATTATATATATTTAATTTGGCTGATTTTATTCATGGATTCCACCCAACAGTTGACACATTACAAGTGGCGTTAAGTCCACATTTTGTAATGTGTATCAACATCTCACAGTTATGAAGTACTGCATTATTAAGCAGATAGGTCTTTTTAAAATGATGCATCTGTGACAGTCCAGCTCAGGGCACCCAACTGCAGGCTCCTGTTGCTGATGGGAACCAGGGTGTCTCACTGGTCTTTGCAGGTTGAGCCTCACAGAGGTCCCCGGGGACAGCACAGAGGCAGACTGGCAATTAGCCTCAGCTCAGGTGTCGGGGCCAATGAGTGGCAGAGGCTGCAAAGAACATGCATTCATGGAGGAGAGGGACTCAAATAAACTCTCAGGAAATGTGATCTACTCTTTGGTATTTTTTAGGACATAATAATTAACTCTGTTTAGGTGCCACCTTCTCAAGAGTTTCTGCAGAAGGTATAATATGTAGGCTGGAATTTTAAAGAAAAATAAGAATTCACCAGGTGGCAAAGTGGGTGAAGGCCCAGCAGATGGAAAAACATAAAGGCATTAGAATGTTCTCAGCCTTGGTCGAGATGAGTTGTGAGGTTTACATGCATTTTTATGTGAGATCATAATTTTTATCATTTTGTGTAGGAATTATTTTTTAAATTCTTGAAATACTATTTAAAATGGTAATCTCTTACATAGATGAACTGCATTTATTTAATCACACATTAATTGTGGGAAGTTAGGTTTTTCCCAACTTTTCTGTATTATAAAGAAGCCTTCAAATAATGTCTCTGTGTATAAATTTCCATCTGATTTTCTGATAATTTATTTAGAGACTTTCCCAGAAGTGGAAACACTCAGCAAAAGGGAATGGAAATACATGACCTTCTAGTTGTGTATCGACAAATTGCTTTCCAGAAAAGCTTACATCATCTGACTTTCCATCCACCTACTAGAGAGTGTTTGTATTACTAAACCATTTGCATTTGGGGAGCATTAATTTGATCAAAATTTGCTAATGTAATTGAGCTAAAATTTTTATTTCTTTGAACATTTTCTTCCTAATGTGAAATGGTCATTTGTTCATTAAGTAGTAACATCTCTCTTCTTTTGGAGAAGGAACTCTGATAGGGAGAATATCAATTTTTCTGTTGCAACTACCCACAGTGTAAAGAGCGGAAAGGATTACTGCCTACCATTCTGACCTGGTCTAAAGGGATAGAGGGGGAGTGAGTAGAGGGATTTTAATCCCCAAACTTCTGCCTGTGTTGGAATAAGAAAGGTTGCTGAGTCTGTTGCTTGATGAGTTTCCGAGCATAATCTAGAAGTAGAAGGGTGAAGAAAGAAGAATGGACATTGCTCTGCCTGATAATGTAGTGCTCTGCCTTGCTGGTAGTAAAAATCTCTTCTTCCTTATTATCTAAAAAGTACTGTCTGTTGTTGGGTGATGTGTATGTCTGTTCTAGTCACAATTATATGCCAAAGTTTACACGGTCACATGGCACAGAGGCTGAACTCAGAATAGCTGAGGCAATAATAAGCATTTGTTGGCATCAAATATCAAATTGCTTGCTTAGTTTGTCTGACCCTTTGCAAGCATGGGGACTATAGCCCACCAGGCTCCTCTGTGCATGGGATTTCCCAGGCAAGAATACTGAAGTGGGTTGCCATTTCCTCCTCCAGAGGATCTTCCTGACCCAGGGATCGAACCCATGTCTTCTATGTATCCTGCATTGCAGATAGATTCTTTACCCTCTGAACCATCAGAGAAATTTAAATGCTCCATCCAGGAACTAAAACAATAAGCACAAGTCTTACCATTTTCTCGCTCTTGATTTAGACTTTATTTTCTTCTACACTGACTTCATTCTCAGTCAGGCTTTCTTCATGGACCTGTCCATGTGGACCTCACCAGCTCCATACTTTCTGGGACTTCTAGTGTCTAAGATCTCAAAAAGAGAGGATGTCTCTTTTTCAGTCATTTCAAGATAAGTCCTACTTTGACACATCTTAAAAATTCTACCCATTTTTGTACCAATCACCAAAGCCAGGAAGCATGTGGTACTCTGTGTGCTCTTTGTTGTTCAGTCGCTAAGTTGTGTCTGATTCTTTGTAACCCCATGAAATGCAGAATGCCAGGCTTCTCTGCCACCGAGGAAGGAAAAGGATGACCATGCAACAGTGAAGCCAATGACAACAACAACATGTGTGGTCAGTCACTGAGTCGTGTCTGAGCCTTTGGTGCCCCAAGGACTGTAGCTCGCCAGGCTTCTCTGTCCATGGAATTTTCCTAGCAAGAATACTGGAGTGGGTTGCCATTTCCAACAGAAATACCTCAACCTGACTCAAGTACAAAGTAGATTGACTCAACCACCTACACTAACAACTTGAGAGAATAAGATGGCCTACTGCCAGAGAAGGAGAGTATTTACCTTGCTCTCTATTATTCTTCCACATTCAGGGTCCAGTATTTCATTAAAAACTATGAGATATACACAAAATGAAGGAGAAAAAAAATCAGTGCATTGTTAGAAGATAAAGCAAATGACAGAATGAAAGCCAGAGACACCCCAGATGTTGGCGCTGTCATGCAGGAACTTTTATAAAACTACAGCTAATCTGTTCAAGGATCAAGTATAAAATATGGGCAACATGCGTGAACACATGGGGAATTCAGCAGGAAGATGAAAATGATAATTAAAAGTCAGAAAGAAATGCTAGAAATAAAAATCACCCACAACAGAACTTTGGCATACGTAAAGCAGAACCTGATAGTTCTGAAAAGAAAAATAGACAAATCTATAATTAAAATTAGAGATGTCAACACTTCCCTCCCAGTAACCAATAAATAACACAAGTAGGCAGAAAATCACTAAAGATATTGGAGACCAGAACATTACCAAACAAGCTGATATAATTGACATTTATAGAACATTTATTCACCCCAAAACAAGACACAAAATCTTTTCAAAGGCACATCGAGCATTTATCTAGACAGACCATGTTCTCAGATAAAAACAAATTTCAGTAACATAAAAGGAATGAAATCATAAAAGTACCAAGATAATTTAACAGGAAAAAGATTTGACAAATAGTTCTGAAGTAACTGTACATTATATGTTAAAAAGAAGAGAATGTCAACTCTTTCATTTCATCATACATAAAAATTAACTCAAAATGAGTCACAGACCTAAATAAAAGTGTTAAAACTATAAAACTTTTAGAAAAAAGATACATAAGCCCTTGTTATAGGAGAGATTTCTTAAGATATAAAAAGCACAAATCATACAGGGAAATATTAACAAATCGGACATTATCAAATTTAAAACTCTCCCTTTTTTTATCTTCTACTTCCCTTGAAAAAAAAGACACGAGTTTTTAAATTTTTCTGGAATTTATTAATGTCTGCTTTTTTTTTCTCTATCACTGCTTATAATCCAGAGAGCCATCTTCCTCCAGACTTTGAGTTAAAAACATCTCATATTTCCTCCTTGTATCTCTTAGGGACTTAAAAAGAAGTGGTTGAAAGTTATAACTATTCCCACTGTTCTCACTAAATACAATTATTACATACTGCTTTGTATATAACTATTACAACTACTCTGTAGTTATCTGTTTGTCAGACTTTCCCCTTCTATGGGAAGAGTCTCATGAGAAGACATTGCTCTTCATTAATCTCTGACCACAGTGTCTGGCACATGATAGAGACTCGACAAGGGTATCTTGAGAAATAAATGAGTGATAGGGATCTGAACAGCTAGGCCTTATCCCTTCCCCTTCCATGGCCAAGGGGTCAACACAGGCCTACTCACAGAACTCTTTATAAAAGCTGAATTCTGCTTCTCAGCATCTTGTGGTGTAACCTACAAAAACCAAGCCAGTCTTACTAGAACAGCATCTGTTCACTTCAGTTCAGTCACGCAGTCATGTCCGACTCTTTGCGACCCCATGGACCACAGCACGCCAGGCCTCCCTGTCCATCACCAACTCCCGGAGTTTACTCAAACTCATGTGCATCGAGTTGGTGATGCCACGCAACTATCTAATCCTCTGCTGTCCCCTTCTCCTCCTGCCCTCAATCTTTCCCAGCATCAGGGTCTTTTCAATGAGTCAGCTCTTCATATCAGGTGGTCAAAATATTGGAGTTTCAGCTTCAACATCAGTCCTTCCAATGAACACTCAGGACTGATCTCCTTTAGGATGGACTGATTGGACCTCCTTGCAGTCCAAGGGACTCTCAGGAGTCTTCTCCAACACCACAGTTCCAAAGCATCAATTCTTTGGTGCTCTGCTTTCTTTATAGTCCAGCTCTCACATCCATACATGACTACTGGAAAAACCATAGTCTTAACTAGACAGACCTTTGTTGGCAAAGTAATGTCTCAGCTTTTTAATACGCTGTCTAGGTTGGTCATAAATTCTCTTCTAAGGAGTATGTGTCTTTTAATTTCATGGCTGCAGTCACCATCTACAGTGATTTTGGAGCCGAAAAATATAAAATCAGCCACTGTTTCCACTGTTTCCCCATCTATTTGCCATGAAGGGATGGGACCAGATGCCATGATTTTTGTTTTCTTAATGTTGAGCTTTAAGCCAACTTTTTCACTCTCCTCTTTCACTTTCAGCAAGAGGCTCTTTAGCTCTTCTTCACTTTCTGCCATAAGGGTGGTATCGTGTGCATATCAGAGGTTATTGATATGTCTCCCAGCAATCTTGATTCCAGCTGGTGCTTCATCCAGCCCAGCGTTTCTCATAATGTACTCTGCATAAAAGTTAAAGAAGCATGGTGACAATATGCAGCCTTGACATACTCCTTTTCTGATCTGGAACCAGTCAGTTGTTGCATGTCCAGCTCTAACTTTTGCTTCCTGACCTGCATACAGATTTCTCAAGAGGCAGGTCAGGTGGTCTGGTATTCCCATCTCTTTCAGAATTTTCCACAGTTTATTGTGATCCACACAGTCAAAGGCTTTGGCATAGTCAATAAAGCAGAAGTAGATGTTTTCTGGAACTCTCTTGCTTTTTCAATGATCCAGCGAATGTTGGCAATTTGATCTCTGGTTCCTCTGCCTTTTCTAAAACCAGCTTGAACATCTAAAAGTTCACATTTCACATATTGCTGAAGCCTGGCTTGAAGAATTTTGAGCATTACTTTACTAGCATGTGAGATGAGTGCAATTGTGCCATAGTTTGAGCATTCTTTGGCAGTGCCTTTCTTTGGGGTTGGAATGAAAACTGACCTTTTCCAGTCCTGTGGCTTTCTTCAATTTAAGTCTGAATTTGGCAATAAGGAGTTCATGATCTGAGCCACAGTTAGCTCCTGGTCTTCTTTTTGCTGACTGTATAGAGTATACATTTATTTGCATTTTGCTTTTCATAACATAGGAAGGCCTCTTTTTTTTTTATTATTGTTTTTTGCCATACATTGTCATGATATCACCATGGGTTTACATATGCTTCCCCTCCGGGTCCCCCCTCCCTCCTCCCTCCCCCCCGGGAAATCTCGCTGCACCAGTCCCGAG
>ML661885.1:8257429-8475996 GCA_007570785.1 Antilocapra americana
ACACCGAGGAAACCAGAATTGAAAGAGCCACATGCACCCCAATGTTCATCACTGCATTGTTTACAATAGCTAAGACATGGAAACAACCTAGATGCCCATCAACTGATGAATGGATAAGAAAGCTGTGGTACATATACACAATGGAATATTACTCAGCATTAAAAAAAAAATTCATTTGAAGCAATTCTACTCAGATGGAAGGCCTCTTTATATTACTTGCATTGAAGGAGTTTTCTCTGCTGGAAGGCAGTAGAGCTAGAAGTTTAGACCAAATTCATGAGGTTAAAGGCAAGTTTTGCTTCTCAATAGATTTTCAAGATGGGGAAAGTACATCTCTGATAGGGCCATTTCGAGGATTAGTTGAGATAACATACGTCAATATGGCACCTAGGAAGGACACGGTGAAGGTGAGATCTCTTTTTGTTAGCTATATTGTTGTTGCTGCTAAGTCATGTCTGCCTCTTTTGCAACCCCATGGACTGTAGCCCACCAGGCTCCTCTGTCCATGGGATTCTCCAGGTAAGAATACTGGAGTGGGTTGCCATTTCCTTTTTTAGGAGATCTTCCAGACTCACAGATCAAACCCAAGTCTCCTGCATTGAGAGGTGAATGCTTTACCACTGAGCAGAAGTCCCTTTATCAGCTATGTTGTCCCTCTATCCATTTCACTGAAGGTTAACATTTCACTGACAGTTTGCAGTGAAAACTGTACAGGCTAGTACATTGGGAAGAGGTGGAGGGCCAGGGGCAACACTGAGTTGTATGTTCTCACACCCACTGGCCTTGCTGGTTGGAAGAAGGCAACTCTCTTAACATCTCTGGCTATGTTAATAATGAGGGGCTGTGTTTAACCTGGATCCTGTGATTCTGAGATTATCCCACAGGATGGCCATGATTGACAGAAGAGCGTTCTCAGCAAGCTTTGCTCTTATGCTCTGTCTCTGCAGAAATGAACCATTAGTTTTCATCTCATCCTGTCATCAGGGTCCCTCCATTATCCCTGATGTCTCCACTGACACATATGCTGAAAGGTCTGAGAGCCTGGGCACCACCCTCATTCAGCTTCATTCCTGCCGTGATTTCTCACCTATGGAGAACTGTTCTATTTGGGTATCACTCCAGCAGCTGGCTTTCTCCTGCTCTTTTTATGTCTCTTGCTTGCTTTACAAATTAGAGAGAAAAATTCTTTCCTCCTTTTTTATTTCTGTCATGGGGCTGAGGGCTGGGAGGAAGCTGATCTTCAAATATCTCTTTCTAGATGCTCAGACCACAGGAAATGGAAGGGCACTGCAGAATTTGCTTTTAAGCTAAAGTAAATACATCTGGGATTGTACCTGCTGGGTTTCTGGGCTGTAAGTAAATACTAAACAAGTGGTTATTTCACCAGGATTTTAAATACAGGCTCATTTGCTTCTGTGGAATTCTAAGTGAGACTCATTTTTGAAACTGCTGGTGAAGAGAGACCACAAACTCTGTATTCTAGGCAAATGGTATAACCTCCCAAGGCCATCCACCATCTGCCAGCCAAGTGTCTAAATTGCTCCAGCCAAATCCCATTCCAGTAAACAACATTAACCAAAAGGTTCACTTTGCTGAATCATTTTCAAGTCCTGAAAAGTGGTCCACACTGACATTCAGCATGGCATGAGGGGAGAAAACATCACTTTAGAGGAAGGGTGATCTGAGTTTGAGTAATTTGCAGGAAAGTATGAAGACTAATAATAATCAGATCATAGTAGATCCTGCTTACTGGCAACTTACTCCTTCCTGGCCCTGGGCGCAGCACTTCCCAATATCATCTTGTTGCATTCTCAACACAACTCTTGAAGGTGAACATGGCTCTTGCAGATGACAAAGGAGGGCTCTGAGAACTTCAATGACCTCACCTCAACTCACACAGATGGTAAACGGCAGAACCAGGATTCATACCCTGTCCTGCCAGAAACCCAAAACTGCTCTGAATCAGTGGTCTCCTGAATCAGGACTCCGGGCAAGCGCACTTCCTCAGCTATACACGCGTCCCCTGAAGAGCGTGAATAAACAGAAACCACTGGCTCTGTCCTGGGAGACACTGAATCAGAGCTCTCAGATATGAGCCAGAAAATACTTACAGGAGCCCCAGCCCAGCATATACTCTACAATAACCCCTGGGCTATGGCATCTGGTCCCATCACTTCAGGGAAAATAGAAGGGGAAAAAAAAATGGAAACCGTGGCAGATTTTATTTTATTTGGCTCCAAAATCACTGCAGACAGTGACTGCAGCCATGAAATTAAAAGACCTTTGCTCCTTGGGGAAAATGCTATGACAAACCTAGACAGCATATTATAAAGCAGAGACATTACTTTGCCAACAAAGGTCCAACTATTCAAAGCTATGGTTTTTCCAGTAGTCATGTATGGATGTGAGAGTTGGACCACTAAGAAGGCTGAAGTGAAGTGAAGTGAAAGTCGCTCAGTTGTGTCCAACTCTTCGCAATTCCATGGACTATACAGTATTCTCTAGGACAGAATACTGGAGTGGGTAGCCTTTCCCTTCTCCAGGGGATCTTCCCAACCCAGGGGTCAAACCCAGGTCTTCCACATTGCAGGCAGATTCTTTACCAACTGAGCCATAAAGGAAGCCCAAGAATACCGGAGTGGGTAGCCTCTCCCTTCTCCAGGGGATCTTTCCAACTCAGGATTCGAACTAGGGTCTCCTTCATTGCAAGTGTATTCTTTACCAACTGAGCTATCAGGGAAGCCCCGAAGAAGGCTGAGCACCAAAGAACTGATGCTTTCAAACTGTGATGCTGGAGAAGATTCTTGAGAGTCCCTTGAGCTTCAAGAAGAACAAACTAGTTAATCTATTCATTGGAAGGACTGATACTGAAGCTCCAATACTGTGGTCATCTGATGCAAAGAGCTGACTCATTGGAAAAGACCCTGATGCTGGGAAAGATTGAGGGCAGAAGGAGAAGGGGGTGACAGAGGACGAGATGGTTGGATGGCATCACTGATTCAATGCACATGAGTTTGAGCAAGCTCTGGGAGATGGTGAAGGACAGGGAAGCCTGGCATGCTGCAGCCTGTTGGAGTGCAGAGTCAGACATGACTTAGCAACTAAACAACAACAATAATAATCCATGGACTCTGGATTTGTGGGAGAAGACTGCAGAAAGAGTCTCTAGATTGTGGCTGAAGAACAGAGAAAGATGGCTGGGCTTGGAGGTGAAAACACAGGCTGTCATCTTTGGGGTAAGTTGCTTGATGGCGCTGTACCTCTGATTCACACGTCTAAGACAAGTGTCATGGCGTGTATCCCCTGTATCTTCTAGTATCATCTAAGGTTTCAATGAAGATCAGAAAAGATCATGGTAGAGTGCTGTATACACACATACCACATACATATTACTCTAGTGTTCTATTTTTTTAATGCCCTGGGTAGAGAAGACTCCAGTGCTCTATCCAGAACAACGTAGATTCGGTTTTCACAATTTTTCAAAATTGGCTCAGTGGTAAAGAATCTGCCTGCCAATGCAGGAGATGCAGGTTCCATCCCTGGGTCAGGAAGTTCCTCTGGACAACAAAATGGCAACCCGCTCCAGAATTCCTGTCTGGGAAATCCCATGGACAGAGGAGCCTGGCAGGCTACAGTCCATGGAGTCACAAAGAGTCGGACACAACTTAGTGGCTAAACAACAATAGCTGGTTCACAGTATTCTACTGCAAATCCCACTCCCCACACCCACATCCCAGTGCCCTTGTTCACAGCCATCAGCACCTAGCGTTCTTCTGAAGGCTCCTCTGAGGCAGCTGAAGTTGCTTTGTCCTTAGAGGTTTACCCGGTGTCAGGGAGGACTGGAAGCCCTCCAGGCTCAGATCCAATTCTGAGGCAGAACCTTCTCTGAAAAGTTCCCTCTGCAGGAGCACGACTCTAGGGTTATACCTGAGATCACATCCTCACATGGCTTTCCCCCCTTTCCTGTCCCACCTTGCTCATCCCCCACCAGTCTCTCCTGGGAACCCTTCTATAATAAACTGCACAGAAATCTTCCACTGAAACTCTGCTCTTAACCTAACCTCTAGGTTTCCTCTCAAAGTCTGACAGCAGTGCCCTTCTATCCAGGACCTCAGAACACAGACACTCATCACTTTGCCTGCATCTTTCCTTCTTCTAGCCCAGTGCCGCCTTCTAGTTAGAAGTTGTGATGGAGTTCTAGACGCTCAGCCTGATCACCACTTTTTTCCCTGCCTTTCAGTTGAAGGCACTGGGAGTGCTGGGGGTGGAAGGCAGGCCAGTAGACTGTGGCCCATTCGCTTGCATGCATGCTAAGTCGCTTCAGTCATGTCCAACTCTTTGTGAATCCCATAGCCTGTAGCCTGCCAGGCTCTTCTGTCCATGGGATTCTCCAGGCAAGAATATTGCAGTGGGTTGCCATGCCCTGCTCCAGGGCCCATTTGCTTGGTAAGTGCCAAATCTCTTCCCAGAGGCAGTGAATGAAATAGCTGCTCAAA
Organism: Antilocapra americana; assembly: GCA_007570785.1. Classification (NCBI taxonomy): domain Eukaryota; kingdom Metazoa; phylum Chordata; class Mammalia; order Artiodactyla; family Antilocapridae; genus Antilocapra; species Antilocapra americana. Next base: position 8,261,926 of record ML661885.1, read on the forward strand.
TGAGAGAAAGGGGGAAAGAGGAGAAATTGATGGGGTGATACTAGTTCATATTTCCAAGATATTTTCTTACTACATGAAACTCAGTATCACAATTGCTTTTTTCATTTTTGCTTACTGTTAGCTTGCTTTTTACTCCTTGGCTCTCACTGATCAAGATTTTGGGAAAGAAGTTTCCCCACCAGTAGTTTTCCACTATTCTCTTTCGAGCGGCAGATGAAGGTCCCTCTAAATAGGACTCCATGCTGCCGGATCCCTCTCCTTGACTCTCTTATCCTAGGCTGAACAGGATGCATAGGGTGAGAGGGAGGTCAAGATTCCTATAATTTCTAGATGAAAAGGAACATCTATGAACACTAGGAAATTTAGCTTTTTGAGCAACCAAATATTTTTCACAATACAGCTATTTCACTTTAACTTATTCAAGCTACAGTAGGAAATTCTCAGCAGAAAAAAATAAAAACCTTAATTCTTAGAGTCAGCGCATCCTTCAGCCTGAATATTGAACATCTATAAAGCCCCAAAATAGCTGTAAGAAACTATTTTAGGGAAAGGATTGACACAATGATCCTAAAATGGATATTACCAACTCCTTCATATCTTATATTTAGAAAGCATCTGTTTATGTTGTTTTGCTGTGCTAATGATTGAAATCTGAATGATTTGATCTTCTTTCAAATATCAAATAATCTTTATTTTATTGGTTCAGGATTTCAAATCCAAGTCCCTAGAATGAAGCATCATAGTCTTTTTTTGCCATCAAGAGAAGCAACTCTAGGGCCTTAGGAATCACAGAATCACCTTACATCCCAGCCTACTACCTGGTGCAGAGCATGTGATGCTGAAATAGATAGGTGAGAATCAGAACATTCGCCCCTCGAAGAGCTATTTCAGCTGCACACTGACAAACAGAGGGAATGGCTGGTATTTTCCTTATGGCTAACAGATTTAGGTTTTCAACAAATGACCAAGAAAACTGGATTGTTTTTTTTAAAAAAATAAACTAATGATTGAGATGACTGAGATGGCAGAGGAAAAGATCAATTCCCAATCAATATGGAAAAACTGATTAAAAACTCTATAAATAATTCAAACTCAGGGCCTGTAGCAATAAGCTACTTAAAGCTTACGGGAGGGAAGAAACACAAAGCCCATGAATGAAGAAAAAAGCATCAACATTTTTAGATATTGAATGAAAAAGACTGAATTCTATTTCAATATTCCTTCAGTAAAATTTTGTCTTATTTGTTTTATTTTTTTGGCCATACTGCTCAGCATGTTAGGTGTTAGTTCCCCAACCAGGGATCGAATCCATGCCCCCTTGCATTGGAAGCATGGAGCCTTAACCACTGGAAAGCTGGAGAAATCCAGTAAAACTTATAAACATACTGAAAAAACCTGAAAATAATAATTAAAAAACTATTATCATATGATGGTACATATATAAAAACATTTTAAAACGTACGCACCACTTTCATGCCATCAGTGATTACATCCATATGTACTAGAAGGTAGACATAAAATACCAGTCAAATTAGATTTGGGGCACCATTTTCCAAACTTTCTGTACTATGGTTAAATTCCTCATAAAAATGTGAAAATATAAACCCATTAAAAATGATATCAATTTTTAAATGGGCATGAAGGCACCCTTCACAGAGCTCTGAAATCCAGCTAAACTTTGCAGTCACTGTTTGCCGGCCGGCAGAAATGCCATCGCTGCCATTGCCTCTCTGTTCCCTGAAACTTGCAGAACGGGTGTCAGTGGCTTGAAAACTGCAGAAACATCTGTCCCCACGTCTACCTTCAGCCTTCAGCACATTAGTCTCCACCAGGACCCCTGCCTCCCTCTCCCCAGTCAAGTGCCTTCCCCTAGTGCTGGCTTTATAACACAATGAAGGAGTTTTTCTTTATTAATAAAAATCATTTGCACAGAGTGAAAAAATTTTAGAAAGACAACGTGGATATCACCACAAACACAGAGAAGCTATACCACAACCCTTAACTAAAAATCATATAGAACACTTTATGCTTCCAGTACACGGCAAAACAACAAATGAAATATAACTATGTAAACAAAAGAATGTATATGTGTGTGCTAAGTCACTTCTGACTCTGCGCAACCCCATGAACTGTAGCCCACCAGGCTCCTCTGTCCATGGGATTCTCCAGGCAAGAATACTGGAGTGGGTTGCCCTGCCCTCCTCCAGAGGATCTTCCCCACCCAGGGAGTGAAGCTGCGTTTCTTACATCTCCTGCTCTGTCAGGCAGGTTCTTTACCACAAGTGCCACGTGGGAAACCCAAACAAAAGAATGACTGCTGCCAAATCAAGAACTACAGAAGTATCTCCATTTAATTAATTGAAAACAATGTTGTTTTTTTTTAAAGCTGCCTAAGTTTCCCATGAATCTATTCTCCTTAATTTTTCACTTCTATTTAACACAAGCTGGGGTATAAAAATTCTCTTAAGAGGGCCTTGTGGAAGATATGAGAAATGGAATGCTGGATTCAAATTATATATGATGAAAAGAAAAATAAACCAGACAAAAAGAGCACACATGTGCATGCACACACACACACACACACACACACACAGCCACACACACAGCCACACACACACACACACACACACACACAACTATTCTCAAACTGCTGCACTGATGACTTTGAATCACTGTTCGGAACAGCTGGATTCAAAGGAGGGACAAAGTTTCAATGACACCTCAGTCCATTCATTCTGCTTACTGCTCCCTTCTTAGGCGTGTACACAGAGGGATACATGATAAAAGATATCTGGGTCCAATCAAGGCTAATATTCTTTTCAACAAGTATCAAACGAATATTCTAAGTGACAAGGAATCATTATGCCATAGTTAATTGGCAGCAATTTTTCTTCCTTTGTTGTTCAGTCGCTAAGTTGTGTCTGACTCTTTGTGACCCCATGGACCACAGCACACCAGGCTTCCCTGTCCATCACTATCTCCCAGAGTTTGTTCAAACTCATGTCCACTGAGTTCGTGATACTATCCAACCATCTTCTCCTCTGTCATCCCCTTCTTCTTTTGCCTTCAATCTTTCCCAGACTCAAGGTCTTTTCCAATGAGTCTTTTCTTCCTTAGTGGAATATAAAATAATGGTGAAATCTTGCAATCAGTGGTGACTTAGACTGAATAAAAGGTAGCATAACCAACACCAGTCCTTTTTGGCAGGTTTTGTAGCTACTTTGAGCCGTTACCCATTATTTTGGAACCACTGTGCTCTTCTGTTTTGTTTAACACCACCCCCATCATTTAGGGGAAAATTATTAACAAGGAGTTGTGAATGGATAAAAGTCCTGAAAACAAGAAGGCCAGTGAGATGATACTGAGAGTGAAGATGATGACACTTAATTTCAGGAAAAACAGCTATATGGGACTTTTTATGCCTTCTAATCATCTGGGAGAAAGAATTGATCTTTAGGGTTAGAAAGAATTCCAACTGGCAGAAAAAAACCTAACTCCTGGGAACAAGTCAAATAAAAACCTCATCCCACTCCTGGAATTCTCTCTTCCAGGAAGAAGATCGTGTCAGGGAGAAAGCATCTGAGAAGGGAGAGAGAAGATGTTAGGAACAAACTGGGGGCAGGGAAAGTGAGAGAAGAAGGAATCAGAGGATGCACTTCATAGAGGAACAGAAAACCTCTGCAGTTGTCCTAGTCACTCACTTAGCAAATGTTCGTTGAGCATCACCATGCACCAGGACTTGTGCTGTGATGAAGGGATTTAAAATTAAGGATGACTCAGCCCCACGGTGGTGAAGAAACCACCTGCCAGAGATACGGGTTCAATCCCTGGGTGGGGAAGATCCCCTGGAGGAGCGCATGGCAAACCCACTTCAGTGTTCTTGCCTGGGAAATTCCGTGAACAGAGGAGCCTGGCTGGCTGCAGTCCGTGGGGTCGCAGAGTCAGACACGACTGAAACGACTAAGCAGCAGCAACATATTATAAACTGAAGGACCCCAGTTTATATTTTCATAGAAAAATCTAAGCTTCTGCCCCTTCTCTTGGCCCCTCCTTCATCAGCGGGAAGGAGAACTCTGGTGCCAGATATAACCAGTTATAAACCATGAAGGCAGTTACACTGTCTTTGTACATCAGAAGAGCTCTCAAAAATAACTGGGCATTCAAAAAGCATCACTGCAGGACTCAGGTGCATAGAGTGATTATTTCTGATGATAAAATTCTTGAGGACTCATAGCACTGAATTTTATTAACAAGATCTTTTGTATCTTCAAAGATTCTCTGAATGTGAATATCATCCCTTTAAGGTCACTTCTACCTGTTATGATCATTTCCCCTCCAAAGGAGGGAGGAACATGGGTAGCAGACAGTTAATGTGTCTGAAACTGAAGAGGGGCAGTGGGGATCTGCTGTGTTCATTCAAAATGGACAGAATATTCTGTTCCTTTCTCACTAGGGTAAACAGCACATATTCCTTAAGGTCAAGCAAGTACAGAATCTCAAGCATGAATTATTAATAAGGATGTACAAGATGTCAGAACTCACATTCCCTGGGTTTGCTAAGATACAGATAAATTGGAGTCTGACAAAAACAAATTGTGTTTAATAACCCTTAAAGACGTGATCTCTGAAGCATTCCGCACTGCTCCGGTTGCCCCTTGTCCAACTTCTTCTATCTTAATTTATAGTTGACAAAGACTAGCAAGAAAAGAATGTTTAAACTTAAGTAATAAAATCAGTTACAAAACCACTTACTCTATCACATATTTAATGTGTTTCCCTACCCCCCCTTTTTCAATATAATGTTCTAATCTCTCTATTTAGGGAAGACACATAAAGTATCATTTAGTTTCAGCTAAGAAAGCATCTTCTAGAACTAGCTCTGTGATCAGAGTCATAGGCTGAAGCATCTTTATGAACTTTCTTGGAACGTGGAAGAGATGGGTGGTAGAGAGTAGTCTCACTTAGAGGTGGAAAAGAAAAAGTCATTTGATATCTCTGTGCTTAGTTGCTCAGTCGTGTCTGACTCATGGACTGTGGCCCGCCAGGCTCCTCTGTCCATGGGATTCTCCAGGCAAGAATACTGGAGTGGGTTGCCATGCCCTCTTCCAGAAGATCTTCCCAACCCAGGGATCAAAACCAGGTCTCCCACATTGCAGGCAGATTCTTTACGATCTGAGCCACCAGGGAAGCCCATGAATACTGGAGTGAGTAACCTATCTCTTCTCTAGGGGATCTTCCCAATCCAGGCATCAAACCAAGGTCTCCTGCTTGCAGGTGAATTCTTTACCAGATGAGCTACCAGGGAAGCCCAACTCTATAACTACCTAGAGTTAAATTATATCTTCAGTGTGTGCCTTTGCTGGTGTTGTGTGTGTGTGTATATGACAAAATAATGTTATTTACAAAACTTCTTTAGAGCCTTGACCAGCCCCACAAAGGAAAAATTTTTTTTCTCTATCTCAAATAGTTAATCTAGATTTATATTAAGAAAAATTAAGGGACTAAAAATGGGATTAGGAAGGCCAAATCATTACAGGAAAAGGGAAAAATACATTTCACAAATTATCAATCACTGAGTATAAAGACTACATTAAAAAATTATTATTTTCTGATAAATCTAGAACTTCCGATCACTGAGGAAATAATGTATTATTCACTCAATGGTGTTGGAATACACTACCAATCATTTGTACAACAAATTACAGTAGTTCATATATTATACAGCACCAAAATGAATTCCATGTGGATTTTAGATTTAGACATAAAAATAAAACCATAAAATATTAACAGAAAGTCGAAGTGACAATTTATGTAATCATGTTGTGGAACCAACTTTTGCAAGAATTGTGCCAAAAACAAAAACCATTTTTTAAAAAGATGTTATAGGATGAGATGGTTAGATAGCATCACCAACTCAGTGAACATAAATCTGAGCCAACTCCGAGAGATACTGAAGAACAGGAAAGCCTGGCATGATGCAGTCCATGGGGTCCCAAAGAATCAAACAAGACTTAGTGACTAAACAATGTTTAATCATATGAAATTAGAACTTATATGCATCAAAGATCCATTGTAAAAAAAAAATTAAAACAATACAAAAAATCTAGAAAAAATGTTAGCAACATATAATGAAAAAAGAAATGAGGTATTGAAAGTCTATCACAAACAAATTAGAAAAATGAAACAACTTGTAGAAAAAATTACAAAAAAGATGAAAAAAGCACTTTACAAAGATAAAACCTACCAGTCCACAGCATATGAAAAGAGGTACAAAGCACTAGTCATCAAGGAAATGCACATTAAAACAATAATGAGATGCTATTTTTCATCTATCAAGTCACCAAAGATTTTTTAAAGCTAAAATTTTAGGGATTAGCAAGTGTTCGGAAAAATGGTCCCTCAGAGAAGCATAAATTAATATACATTTTCTGGAAGCCAGTCTGGTGATATGTATGAAAAGATCTAGAATTGTTCTTTCTCTTTTTCCCAAGGCTCCTATTTCTAGAAATATTCCTTATCTACTAAGATGAATGGCAATATATTAACATGTGTCTGAGAATCACAAAGCACGCTGGCTCATTCACCCCCATTCCAACTCCCTGTATCCAAAAATATCAACTTTGTTTACATATGCCCTGCAAATAGTTTCTCCAAATATAGTCGTTTTTGACCTTTATGTTTAACTTTTTCAATACAAAATTTAAAAATTTCTACAAGTTTCTTTAAACAGTGAGACAGGGAGAGGGAGAAGATGGGAAGACTTAAGAGAGTAGTATTGAAACACATACATTATCATGTGTAAAACAGATAGCCAGGGGGAATTTGCTGTATGATTCAGGGAACCCAAAGTCAGTGGCCTGTGATGACCTAGAGGGGTGGGATGGGGAGGGAAGTAGGAGGGAGGTTTAAGAGGGAGGGGGCATATGTATACCTGTGGCTGATCTATGTTGATGTATGGCAGAAGCCATCACAATATTGCAATTATCTTTCAATTAAAAATTAAATTAAATTTTAAAAATAGAATATGTCTTTAAATTGCTGGTTGGTTTGAATCATTTCTAAACCAGGCTCACACACTACTTTGGATTTCACGTCTCTTCTTAGACCTCCTTTAACCTAAGAATTTCTGCTCCTTTTCTCTCGTTCTTTTTTCTTGTTACTCAGTTGTGACAGAAACCAGATTCATTATCCTAAAAAACGTTCCTACTGTTCAGATATACTTTTCGACCTCCTTTGTGGTGTCAGGTAACTTATTCCTTTGTCTCTACAATTCCTGTAAATAGAAGCTAGCTCTAAACACTTGATTAGACTCAGTTTAGGGTTTTGGGTTTTTTTTTTTTTTTCCTGTAAGAATAAGAATACTTCATCAGTGTTACTATGGGCTTCATATAGCATCCTGTCATAAGACAGACGATATCTGATTGTCTCACCTACTGACACTAAGATTGGTCTGGACTGATTTAATTTTCTCATCACCTTGAGCTCTATAGTTACCCCAAATCGTGTTCTTTTAATTGCGAATTTTCAGAGTAAGAATTTGGTACCTAATTATTTCAAATCGTGTTCAATTATTTTATTTTTAATTTTTCATCATGAACCTATGGGTTTTTGTGTATTCAATATGCAACCAGATGACTATCATTTCCACTTATTAATTGTCCCATTTTTTGACCCATGGGAGCTCTGTCACATTGGTTCCTATATCCTTTGACATAAAATTAACAGATTTTTTAAAATGAGCTTTTAATTTCAGAATTATTTTAATTTTATAGAAAAATAACAAAGACAATATAAAGAGTTCTCATATGTTTCACACACCCATTTCCCCTTATTATTATTAATGACCTCTTATGTTAGTATGGTACATTTGTCACAATGATTGAGACAATATTGATACATTTTCCAAATGACTTAAAGTCCACACTTGATTCAGTTTTCCTTAGTTTTTACTTAATCTCTTATTTCTGTTGTAGGATCCCATCCCAGTTAACATAATACATTTAGTTGTCATGTCTCATAAGGCTTGTCTTGGCTGAGATAGTTTCACTTCAGTGTAAAATAAAAGAGATAAAAAGGATAAAATTGTAAAATTAAGCACAAATTGTGCAATGGAAATTTGCACGGAAAACAGCAGAAATTCTTGATTGTTTTTTCTCAAAAATATACATTTCCTTCCTCTGTTCACTAAAAATATTTGGAAGAAATGAAGATCTATGTACTCTGTATATTACTCAGTATCTTGCTTTTTTTCAACTAGTATATGCAAGAGATCACTTTATTTTAGCCTATAGGTATTCTTTTAGGATATGATTTACATGCTATAAATTGTACCCATTTTTTAGTATACAATTCAATGATTTTTAGTATATGTATTGAGTTGCATGATCATCAATATAATCCATTTTTTGGACATTTTCATCAGCCCAATAAGATCCCTCATGCCCTTTAACAGTTAATCCATGTTGCTATCCCCAACCCCAGGTAACCACTAACCCACTTACTGTCTCTAGAAATTCACTTTTGAGATCTGCATCATATTCAACTGTGAGAGTGTGTTCACTTGCTAAGTCATGACTCTGTGATCCCATAGACTGCAGCCACCAGGCACCTCTGTGCATGGGATTTCCCAGGCAAGAATACTGGAGTGGGTGGCCACTTCCTTCTCCAGGGGACCTCCCAATCCAGGGATTGAACCTGCAACCCCTGCATTGGCAGGCGGGTTCTATACCACTGAGCCACCAGGGAAGTCCCTTCAACTGTACGTAATAATGGGCCCTTCAACTGGACCATAATCTGTACAACTTGGTCACTTCTCAACGGATATTAGGATTGTTTCTCGTATTTTGTTGTTACAAATAATGGCATAGGGAATAGACTTCTGCATAAAGCATTTCAAATTTTTCCTGTGTATGTTGAGATAGATTTCTAAAAGTGGAATAGCTGAATTAAAGATAAATTTGTTATGCAGTGATGTTCAATTCCTCTTCATGGAGTTCCACTTTGCACTGTCACTAGCAAATACTCGAGTGAATCTGTTGCCTCCAATCATATCAGTAGAGAATGGACTAAACTTGGGATTCTGTCAACTGCAAATCTGAGAAGTGTGTTTTGGAGAATTTTTAGCTTGCATTGCTATTACATTGAATATACTGCTTCCCTGATGGCTCAGCAGGTAAAGAATCCGCCTGCCAATATAGGAGACACAGGAGACATGGGTTTATTTCCTGGGTCAGGAAGATCCCCTGGAAGAGGGAATGGCAACCCACTCCAGTATTTTTGCCTGGAGAATGCCATGGACAGATGAGCCTGGCCAGCCACATAGGGTTGCAAAGAGTTGAACACAAATTAGCAACTAAAACACCTAAGCAAATTTTTGTGTGTTTTTGAGTGATTTTCATGTCTTATATGCAATATTTGTTCATGTATTTTGCTCATTGTTTTTTCTGCTCTAAGAAAGTTTTATATTTAGATATTGTTTGATATAAACTGCAAACATATGTTTCCCCTTTGTTTTTTGTCTGATTTTTCTTGCCATGCAAAAGATTTTTAGCATATCGTATAATATTTTCATCTTTTCTTGTATTACTTCTGAATTTTGGATCATAGTCAGATTTTCCCCCACTTTCAGATTATAAAATGATTCATCAACATTTGCTTCTTACACTTTAATACCATGACAACACCTGGCTTTGGTGGAACTTAATTCCTCATTTAGTAAGAAGCTGACTGTCCCCCTGAGATAAACATATTTCAGGCCAGTAAAGGATCTATCCATTCCTATTTTCTTGAATTTTTAACAACTGAAGAAATGTGCTCAATTTTCTCTGTCTTTTAAGTCTCTGTGGAGATGATCACACTGAACATCTTGGAGTTTTTTTCAGTGAACTCCACTTGGGTATTACATTGATTTTTAATGTGCTGATGGATACCATTGCTACTATTTGAAGGTTTTTTGTTTTGTCTTGTTTCCTCAGCTGCACACTAAAGAGCTTGATCCTTCCAAGAAATCTAAGGCCTCACTTCATCCTAAGTGAGATGAGGTCTTCACTTCATCCTAACATTAGCACCAAGCACCACAGCCCTAGCTCAGCACTTGCCCCCACCATGACCTGGATGGACGTATCACTATGATTGATATTCCTGATACGTTTGCTCTCAAGACTGCCATACTGTTTTGTGTTTGCATTAACTATATATTACAATATTACGTGATCTCATTTCCTTGTTATTTCTTTTCTCTTAGTTTTAGAAAAGCTAATTAATTTATTCTAGTCCTTACACTTACACTAAGTATTACCTTTATATAAGCCTTTATTCACATTTTTTTCTTTTTTGGGGGGGTGGGGGCCACATCATGCAGCTTGTGGAATCTTAGTTCCCCCACCAAGGATCAAACCCGCGCCCCCTGCACTGGGAGTGCGTAGTCTTAACCACTGAGCTGCCAGGGAAGTCCGTAGTCACTCTTATAGGAAGACATTAGCTGTTGGTTCCTGAAAGTATTAAAGTTGGCTTTAAAAACAGTAGGGCCATGTGGGCGAAAGCCAGGCAAATTGGAAAGGAGACGCCCCTCAGAAGAGGCTAGAGTGTGGGGCTAGCCCCCTGTAGGATCGCCAAGGGGGTTGGTATGACTGGAAGTCATCTTACTTGGCCTGAGGTTGTTAAATAGCATCACTACCTAGTGCAAAAGGGCAAAAACAGAGAGCACATTCACAAAGGAGCCTCTCCAGACAGGGTGAGCTTGTCATTGGGGGATAAAAGCACAGAACAAGATAAGAAGAAGGGCGGTTATCAAAATGTCACTTCGAAAATTTGCATGAATTTGGCCTCATCAGTTGGTGATTTCCACCAAAATTTCCTTAAGAGGCCCCAAGGCATATCTCCTGTGATCCAGTCTGAGGTTGCCCTCTGGGTAACCTCCCTAAATTACTAGCTTGCCAAGTTTTAAACCCCAAGTACCCTCTGCAATAGAAAAATGCAGTTTGGATTAACCTCGACTGAAGGTGTCCTTATGATGAAGAGAAACATATCAGTAAAGAGGTCTTTCCCACAGAAGCTCCAGATAAGAGGTTTGGGGTAGTTAATGAAGAGCTGTGACGTGGGTTGATGGCGCTGACCCAGAGTTCCTTGCACATCACTGGCCTCATGCTGCGCTAGACAGACTACAGTCCATGCCCTAAACGTGGGCCTTCAAGCTGCGAACTTTCAAAGATGCAAACGTACCTGGTTCCAGCAAGAACCAGAACCTGTGCCATCAACATCAGGCCTGAGAGAAATTGCAGCCTGCCCTCCATCTCCTATTGTTGATGGTCCTTCAGCTCTACCGTCTCCCACTTCCTGTCCCTCCACTCATCAGTAACTCTTCTTGCCTGTTCACTTGATACCAGCCCCTGAATGCCCACTGTTGTACTGTACTGCTGTACTTTTCAAGGTACAATACTATAAGATTAAAAATGTCTATTTTTTGTTTTTGTTTTTTATGTATTATTTGTGTGAAAGGTATTAGGAACCTCTTACAGTGCAGTACTATATAGTCAGCTGTGCTAGCTGGGTATCTAGGCTAACTTTGTTGGACTTACAAACAAATTGGACTTGGAATATGCTCTTGGAACAGAACTCATTTGTATGTAGGGGACCTACTGTATCTTCTTCCAACAATGTTAATGAGGCAACTCAGGTTGTAAGGTGAATGATCTCAGGCATAATACCTCAAGGCATCTACCTAAGGGGGATATTCTGAAAAGTAAAGATTTCACCCATGTAAAGTGTTTAGTATGGTTTCTGATGCATCGTGGTGGTGGTAATTTAGTCACTAAGTCATGTCCAATTCTTGTGACCCCATAGACGGTAGCCCACCAGACTCCTCTCTCCACAAATGCACTGTAGGACATCAAGAAATCATTCTACTATTTCTATCATTATAAACTTCCCTTGGAATTAGGCCAAGGGGAAGGACTTTAGCACAGAGGTATCTCTGAAGCAAAGTATACTCTTTTGTCCTTCATTGAGATGGGCTATTTCGCCAAAAAGGATATAATTAATTTACCTCCCTTGATTGTTGTGACAATTTACTAATGAACACTGTAAAGTGCTTTGGAAACAGCAAGTGGAAAAAAATGCATAGTGTTGTAAAACAGTTTTCTTTTGCATAGCATCTTCAATATACAATAATGTAACCTGATCTAATTAAACAATATAAAGTTAAATAAAAAAGAGTAGAGGAAAAAATAAATATAAATTCAGAGGCATAGTCCAGGGAGAAGGGCAGGTTTTCAGCTGAGATTTGAAAAATGAGTGTGAATCAATGAGGCAGAGAAACCCTGGAAAGTTGTTTTAGTTGAGAGAACCTACAGACAAGGTCTCTTCTTAGACAATCTGCTACATTCCCTGGGATCTCATTATAACATTAAATGCATCAGCATCTCAAATAACATTGAATGTTAATGGCCATCACTGGTGAGACACAAAAGAGCACTTAATTACCATTTGGGGGAGTAAATGCAATCATTACTGAGAATTGTTGAAGTCATATAGAAGTTGAAAAATGTAATAAATTGTGGCTGGCTAACACTGAAGATCCGGGCTCCCCTTCTATAATTTAGAGTCATTCCTGGGAGGCATCTGCTCAACCAAGAACTCCATTTCTCCTGCTCCAGCTGATGGAATATGAACAGAAGTGATGTGTGTCATTTCCAGACTGAGGTGGATAATTAGTAATTGCATTCTTGCCACAATCATTTCCTTCCCACAGTGCCCTGTACATTGAAGAGAGTGGCATCCAAAAAAAAAAAAAAAAATCCAGAAAAAGTCTGAATCTCAGAGTCTTAACTTGAAGGAAAGCAACCCAGGAGAGCAGCCCAAGTTGGAACATCCACCTTAACTTGGCATGGGTGAGGAGTAAGTTGTGTTTATTAAACCACTGATATTTTAGAGCTGTTTGTTACCATGCCTAGTCATATATTGCCATCCCTAGTAAGATATTTTTATTTCTAAAGTTGTATTTTTGACCTAAACATTTTTTATTAGAATAAATATCTATCACAAACCATATAAAAATGGATTGAAGGGGCAGAGCAAGTAACAAAACCTGTCATAGACAGAATATTTATATGAAGTGGAGAGAGAATACAGTATTTGGTCAGCATGGCTGATGAAGAGATGGGCAAGGGTCCATGCTTAAACATGATACAGAGGTCAAGTAAGAGAAGAAAAATTGCAGGACTCCCCTGGTGGTCCAATGGTTAAGACTCCATGTTCCCAATGCAGGGGTCCTAGGTTTGATCCCTAGTCAGGGAACTAGATCCTACATGCCTCCACTAAAGATCTGGTGTGCCCCAACTAAGACTCAGCATGACCAAATAAATTTTAAAATAGTGATAAATTAATAAATATTTTAAAAAGAAGAAAAATGTATTTAAAGTGAATTTAACTTTGGAATCTGGTTGCCATAAATGCCTTTAGTGAAAGCAATTCTCACTGAGCATTGGTAGGCTAAATCAGACTGTAGTGGTTTGAGGACTGAAGTGGAAGTGAAGCAGCGCTCTTCTTTAAAAACCTTGGCATGACATGGGAGAAAAGCAGAAAGGTAGCTAGAGGAAAATGGGACAGCACGGCACAAAGTCCATGGGAGGGACATGGTAGCAGGAAAGGCACCTCTTCCTCTAAAACTAGAGGCAAGAACATGTCCTGCTGCACACTGGAGGAGGAACGGCCGCCTGCTTTCACTATGAGTATTGCAAAAACTTTGGACACATGGGCAATAATGTTTCAATCAATCAAGTATGATAATAATAAAAGAAATGGGAATAAGTTCAAGCCAATGTACAACCAAATGTGAATAAAAATATATAAACCAAATATTACCCATAAAAAAGAACAAAATAATGTCATCTGCAGTGACATGGATGGACCTAGAGATGTTATACTTAGTGAAGTAAGTCAGATAGAGAAAGAAAAATGTCATATGATATTACTTATATATGGAACTTAAAGAAATGGCACAAATGAGCCTATTTACAAAACAGAAGTTGAGTCCCAGAAGTGGAAAACAAGCTTGTGGTTACCAAGGGGGTAAAGGTGGGGGTGGAGGGATAAATTGGGACATTGGGATTGACATATACACACAGCTACACTTAAAACAGATAAGTATTATGAAGCCACTGTATAGCACAGGAACTCTACTCAATACTCTGTAATGACCTATATGGGAACAGAATCTAAAAGAGTGGGCGTCATTGTATGGCAAAAACAATAAAAAAAATAAAAAATAAAAAGCAGAAAAAAATAAAATAAAATAAAAAAATAAAAAATAAAAGAGTGGGCATATGTATACGTATAATGATTCACTTTGCTGTACAGCAGAAGTTGACACAACATTTTAAATCAACTATACTCTAATAAAAAATTAATTTTAACATATATAATAACCAGTAAGGAGGAAATCCACAAAGTTAGATACAGAGATAGATTCACATACAATAAAGAAAGATACAGTGTGAAATACAGTAAAATAATATGTAGATAACTGGCAATACATTTGATAGTTATTTTGCAAATATTCTAAGTTAAATGAAGAAGAAAACTAATTATTATCAAGGAAAACTATGTGCCAGACAGTGGGATAGTTTTACAAATATCTTCTCATTTATTTTGCATCACAGTTGCATGAGGTATCACTTCCATTTATTTTAGCTTGAATGAACTGGCATTCAATTCAGAGTTATTAAGCAACAGAGCTAGTGTTCAAACTCATATCTGTGACTTCAAAATTCATGCTCTCGTTATATTCAAAACTGCTTTTGCTTTAGCAATGAAAGAGCATTCACCTCAGAGACAAATAAACCCGAATTAATCTATTATTTCCACATCTTACTTCCTACATTGTGAGTTTTTGAGAGCACGATCTATGCTTTGCTCACCTTTGTGCCACTTAACACATGGCACAGTGCTTAAGTACAGGGAAGGGGCTCAGTGAGTAAGTATAGTATGAAGTTTTATTTCTTTGTGTCTATTACAACATTCCCAGCAGGCTAAAATGAAAATATTACCAAAAAAGAAGACAAATGAAAGAGAGAAAACAATTTTAAAGAAAAAAAATGTATGAGATGATTGTGTGCCATGTGCCAAGTTGCTTCAGTCATGTCTGACTCTTTGCAACCTTATCAGTCCTCTGTCCAGGGGATTCTCCAGGCAAGAATATTGGAGTGGGTTGCCATGCCCTTCTCCAGGGGATCTTCCAGACCCAAAGATCAAACCCATATCTCTTATGTCTCCTGCACTGGCAAGTGGGTTCTTTACCACTAGTGCCAACTGGGAAGCCCAGTGAGAGGATTAAGAAAAAACTAAGATGAAAAAGTAGTAGAAGGCATAGATCACATAAACAGTAAGCGTACCTGCAAGGGCTGTTTGGGCGAACTGCACATGTTGATAACAGCGAAAGTTCTATCATTGTCAGTGGATAAGGATAATACATTCCTGTGTATTATTCTATGCCAGATCCTAGTATTTCTGAGTGGGTACACTCACAAAAGTCTAAACAGCATATTGTTGTCAATTAATCACTATCAAATATTCCAAAAATGCTTTGTTTTTCCCAAAACCTAGATTGAATTTTAAATTACTTATCCATGTTCACACTGCAAGTAATGATTTTTGTCTAAGTTGATTTTAACCCTTTTTTCAGACTCCATTTGAGAAACCCAAAGAGCCCTCCTTTTAAGAGCCAGACTTTCACATATGCAATTTTAACAACATGGAGTTAAGAGTTTGGAGGCAAAATAATGCATATTCTAACAAAAGTTCACAGTTTTAGGTATCAAAGGAAATCATAATAAGCATAATGCACAATAAGCAACATTTGCAAACTACACGTATGGAGCGTGGGTACATCTGGTAGAATATTTAATTTTGAATTCTATCTTTGTGTTACGCACTCAGCATGTCAAATAGTACCAGCTATTTCAGTCACCCAAATTAACAAAATATTTAAGTGCTTTACTCCAAGTCTATAATCAATAAAGCCCAAAACCAAAAATCATAGGGAAATACGATGGTATGTGCTAAAGCTAAAACACCAGATTTTATTCTTTTATTTAAAAATACTTTTATAAGTGATAATGGCTTTTTTATGATATTCCATCCAAAAAGAAAAAAAAATAATAATGGCTTCAAATCCAAGTAGCTAGAAGTTATTCTTATGAAACATAAGTGAACATCAACCTAGACATCTCTATATGAATAAATACAGATAAATAAGAGACATAAATGACTATAACACAGTGATTGTTCTAGGCATGTTTTAAAATTATTTAATTTTTGTACTTGATAGCACAATAGAATTGAAATATAAAACATTATACTTTTGGATAATTAAAATTAATAAAGGGGCTTCCCTGGTGGCTGGGTGGTAAAGAATTGCTTGCAATGCAGGGGATTGGGTTCTATCCCTGGATTGGGAAGATGCCCTGGAGAAGGAAATGGCAACCCACTCCAGTATTCTTGCCTGGGGAATCCCATAGACAGAGGAACCTGGCAGGCTATAGTCCATGGAGTTGTAAGAGTCAGACATGACTTAGTGACTAAAACTACCACCAAAATTAATAAAAATCACAATGAAAAAGAAGTGAGTGTTTGGAATTATCATGGTTACTTTTTAAACTGTAGCCATGTTTTAAATACTACCTTTAGTATATTTTAACATACTTTTAAACACTACTGATTCATAATATGGAAAGCTGAGAAGATTCTCACACAAACACTTTCTTCTTTCATTTTTCATTAATTAAATATTCTTTTGGACTGTTAAAGTTTACATTCTGTCCCAATTCTAATAATCCCCATATATGTTCAATGTATGCTTTGTCTCAGTTTTAGATTGAAATGAAGTGCTCATCTCCACTCCTTTCATCAAATCATCTGCATTCCTGAGTTCTCTATTTTAATTAATAGCATAACTGGTGAAATCTCAGCATCAAGTCGTTTTTTAAAGAATGACTCAACAGTGCTGAATTCTTTGGGACTAGCTGCCTCTTGCCTTCAGACTCAATGGACAGCTTTGGTGGGTGTAACATTCCCAGGTCTCAGCCACAGAATCAGGCTTTTTTTTATTCCCTTGAGAGTCTGGGCATTGAATGCTTCCATGAAGAAATCAGAAACCAGTCTTTCCTCTGATAGGTGCCAGATAGGAAAACACTATGTAGACTCTTTTATAGATTAAGAAACTGAGCATCAGAAAGGCTGCGTGTTAAGTCATTTCAATTGTGTCTGACTCTTTGCAACCCCATGGATGGTAGCTTGCCAGGTTCCCCTGTCCCTTGGATTTTCCAGGCAAGAATACTGGGAGTGGGTTGCCATTCCCTTCTCCAGCAGTATCTTCCCAATTCAGGGATAGAACCTGTGGCTCCTGCATTGGCAGGCAGGTTTTTTACCACTAGCGCCCCCTGGGAAGCTCCCAGGGAGGTTAAGGGTCATATAATTTAATGAATGCAAGAACTGGAATCAGATACTAGGCCCCTTGACTCCTTGAAGTTCATGATAGAAAGTCAAGAAAAATTTATGGACTTTATTATCCGGCCCCCCCATGAACATCATGTTTGAATGTGTCTCAGAAGATGGCTGTTCCTCACTTATTTCACCTGCTGCGCTGGAGCTCACAGTCAAAGTAATGGAGCGACCTGCGTTCCTGTACCTGGCTCATAGAATAGCACTGCAAGTATTTTTTTTTTCCTCTTTAAGACATAAGACAAAATGTGTAATTATTCACAGTCACAAATTAAACTGAAACCACAATGAAAAGAAGATGAACCTGAATACAATGAATATGAAACATCAAATATGTGTTTAAGGATGTGTTAGAAACAAATAAAGATGAGAATCAGTGAATGAGAGAAAGCCAAGATAAATGAAGCCATTCGCCAGCCACTTTTAAAAAACCATAAGTAATTACAGGCATGGGAAATGTTGAAATTACGTTATATGCATTTGAGCAAGTGGAAAATCCATACAATTCATTTTTGTATTATAAGATGAGATTTTAAGAAGTATCTGTTTGCCTGTCTAATGGTCCATTTTGCAATAAGTGCCTTTGTAATCTCCAAATAAATTTACAAGTCTAGTATGCTATGATTATTTTCTATCTCTTTTCTAAAGTAAACTATGTATATGCAATTATAAGGGCAATGGAGTGTATGCAGAGTTAAGGAGAGATTGTGATAAAAGGAGTGTCTTTCCTGGAAGGAAAGAAAAAAAGTAAATTTTGATAGTTTCAATCACAAGTAGAAAATTTATTTTATGATAGCTACTATAACAGTTACTGCTACTGAAATTACATTGACTAACCAGATACTCCAGGTACATGTACCATGTACACAGATTCTTGCCACTAGGTGGCAGTGGCGCCATCTAGGGTAGCACTGACCTCATAACAATCATTTCATCCTGATTAATGTACTATCCCCTCTCTGCAGAATGCAGAGCTTGCCAACAATTAACATGTGTCTCCTTCAGAATGCTTTAGTTTTTATCAAAACAGAATTAACAAAAAATCACTTAGACACCTATTTCCAAGAGCAATCACCTTAGAAATAAAACTTAAAGAAAGCCCTGTACACGACCACAGAATATTTGCTGTGTTGCTCTGCATCCAATTGAGCTGGATTGCAATGTGTGAATTGAATCCAGTTTGTACAGATAGATGCACTGCTGGGATGCTTAAATAGGTTTTGTCACCACTTACCTTAATTTAGGTTACAAAATTACTCTGACATGCCTCATAGAGGCAGGATTCTGCACCTTCAGGTGAGTTTTAAACTCACTGCTTACTCTTATCAAGATGATGATCACATTGGATCCTGCTAATGAGCTTTGAAGCAGAGTTTCTCCTTGCAGAACTGTGACTCTTCGAAAATAGGCTGAAGAAATTCTTGTTGGAGCCCTCTGCTTTCCTTTCCCTCCCAAGCCTACCCATGGTTCAAAACTGTCACCTCTGTTGCAAGTCGCACTCACTAAGAATCAGTGCTTCTCAGAAACATTGTCATCGGTCAACCTCACTAATCCATTTCCTCATCTGACACTTCATTAGTAGGGGAGGTTCTTTTTTTCCATGCATTCATTAAAGATACCCTATTAAGTAAGTCAGCACTTTTTAAATCTCTTTAAGACCCTTCTTAAAGAAGCTTTGCTCTCTTATCTTTCATTATGCATCAATATATTTTGATGTAGAGAGAAGAGACTGATTTTAAAACTTCTATAGGTAACTATCATGTCTTCATACCTTAACTAACATCAAGTCCTACAAAAAGTGCCTGTATTCATTCAACAAGGGAAAAAATGCTTTTCTCATTACTGTAGTCTGGGATTGTATTCAACATGTCTATTTCTGTGTCATATTTTTAAAATGAAAAATAATCCACGCATTTAAAAAGAAGAAAAATGCTGTTAAGCATCAGTAACCAGAAAATATAGGGAGTTTGACAGTAACGAAAAAAGAGTCAAGGGCTGCCCTGACTCTAAGTCGTCTGCAAACTGCTTTCTTTTAAATGGCTGCATGATGAGCACAAGTGATATTTCTGGGTCTTGGCACATCAAACTACCCACAGATGAAAGATGACTTAATTGCTTTGACCACAGTCCGAGTCAGAAGAGCTCAGTTGGCAAATATAAAAATAGCCTGGTGCCATGTGCATTTGCATTTGAGTAAGGAGTGATTTCATTTCCATGCCCAAAGTCTAGGTAGCAAAGCAACCCACGGGTAGTGAAACACACCTTGCAAGTAGCAGCCTCAATCCCTGACCAGACTGTCTAAGGTTGCAGCGGACACCTTGATCTTGTCAGCTCCCTCCGTATGCATAGGAAATACCACTGTCAGCACAGAGCTTCAGAATTCAGATCACAATATATTGAGAGTTTACGTCTTTAGAGGTTAAGCAGTTAAGCATTCACAGAGATTTGTTACCTGAACCATCACTTTTAAATAACCTCCTAAAAACCTTTTAATAATTAATTATTATTCTAAATATCTGCAGTAACTGTTAATAGCTTCAGTTGCTTCTCAAATTTCACCTAACAAAGTATTTTCAATCAACAGTCACAGCACAGTGAGGCTTGCTGTATTTTAGACTTTACTACACAGCAGCCCAAATAAAGTAAAAATATATAGAAGAGGAAAAATATGACACAAAGAATAGGAAATTTCTCTAGGCCTTGTATTAAATGTGATTCCAAAGCAAGTAATGGTAAGACATGGACTATAGATGCGCCATTTCCCGTTATCTTTGAGATGATGTTACTTTCATATTTTCTAAACTTTGTAATATAAACTGCAAACTTAATTCAGGGGGGAAAAAATCTGCTATCACTGATTACCATAGCCAGGATCACAGACATTTAAATCAAAAGTCACCTGAGTTGGAAAAGGTTTAAGTTTTTTCAATAAATTATTTTTTATAATGACTATAAAAGTTATATAGTACATAGAGGCGAGCTGAAGCTACATACTTTACTATACCTGAATTGCGAGGAGTACTTTCGGAGACATAAAAGCTGACAATCAGACATCTGAGTGCGACTGGAAAATAGCAGCCCCTGAAAGATTAAAGTGTGAATTTTACTAACCTCGGAGGCAAAAACCATTGTTCTTTCACTTTTGAACCAGGAAACAGAATGGGCAAATGATAATACAAATACATGCAAGGAGATTAAAGGTTAAAGTCAGACCCCCAAATCACTCTGTCAAATGTGGAATGAGAATTCTTGCTCCACAACAATCTATAATTGTTCTGCTCTTTAAAAAGAGTTCTGTGATCATGCCAAAATGAAAGTATAAAATGGTTCAATTTACAAAGTAAAACTGAGTCATTCCTTACTGAAATTCAATAAAGTCACTAACATTATAATCATATATATTATGTAAATAATAGATATCATACATAATATATTTTTAATATTTAAGTTTTCTTCAAAAATTTAATTCCCTAGTGACTCAGTTGGTAAAGAATCTCCTGCAATGCAGGAGACCAGAGTTCAATCCCTGGGTTAGGAAGATCCCCTGGAGGAGGGCATGGCAACCCACTCCAGTATTCTTACCTGGAGAATCCTCATGGACAGAGGAGCCTGGCGGGCTACGGTCCATGGGGTCGCAAAGAGCCGGACACGACTGAGTGGCTAAGCACAGCACAGCACATCTGTGGTTAAATAAAGATATAAATTGTCACTAAATATCACTATTATTTTTAAATGCATTCTGCATCCAAACAACAGGAAAGAAAATGGTTTTAGGTAATAAAATCTCAGAAGCAAAATTACAGAAAGCAAGTGTTTAAAATCAGGAAATTCACTCTTAATATTTTTAAAATAATAATTTATTTTTATTTTTATTTAATTATAATTTATTATTTAATTTTAAAATAAAAAGAGAATGAATAATGATGTAAACAACCTACAGGAAAGATTAACATTTTCATTTAATCATTTATTTGTAAGTTTTTAAGTGTTAAAAAAAAACTGCATGCATAACATACAGCAAATATCTGCCACCCATAATCTTTATCAAGCTATTTAAAATAACTCATGAAAAACCCTACCCTTGAATCTCAAATCTTAGTTCCCAGAGAGAAAAAGGGTTTAATCTGTAAACTTCTTTCAGATTTTTAAAAAACATTTATTTATTTTTAATTGAAGGATAATTACAATAGTGCATTTGAAGAAAAAAAAAAGTGCATTCGTTTCTGCCATACATCAACATGGATCAGCCATAGGTATACATATGTTCCTCCTGTGTAGGTTCACGTTTTTTTAAATACAAAAATGACTCTTTAGATTTTGTCTTGGCTTTTCAACTTAATTATGCATCAGAAATGTTTTTCCAGGTCAGTGTATAAAAAGATTGACTTCATTTACTTTTTATAACCACATACTATTTTATAGAATGAAGAAACTATCATTTATTTAATCATGTGCTTACTAAAAGAACATTGTTTCTTATTTTTTGCCATTTTGGAAAACACTTATACTATTTCTATAGTACTCATGCCATTATTTCTGTAGGATTGGTTCTTAGGCATCAGACTCAAAACCACTTGCATGAAAAGATTGTACTGATTTTCACTACAATCATTTCCCTTACAGCTCTACATATTTTATTATTTTTAAGTTTTGCCTATTTAAAATTGCTTTAATTTCTATTTTCTTTTGATTAAAGATTTTGAACATCACTTTATTTCATTCTTTTAAAACCTGTATCGTTATTTTCTTATATCCATGCCTTGCAGCCAAAAAAAAGCGATTCTTTAGTTCCCCAACCAGGGATTGAACCAGTGCCCCCTGCATTGGAAGCATGGAGTCTTAACCACTGGACTGCCAGGGAAGTACCTGAACATCATTTAATATCTTTTTTCTTTTAGAACTTATATTTTTTCTATTGATTGCCAGATTACATTATCTTATTTTTCTATCAGATATCCTCTTCTTGTTTTGTAGAAGCTCTTTGTATATTTTCGGCATCTGCTATTTGTCTTTACAGAACAGGAATTTTAATTTTTAAATGTGTAGTTAAATGTGTCAATCTTTCTCTGTGTGAGTGTCTGAATTTTTGCCTTGCTTAGGAGAACTCCACTGTAAATCTATACAAAACATCTCTATCAATAGTGTTATCATCACAGTACCCTAAATACCTTTCTCAGTCCACAGAGAATTGATGTAACTCTGATTCTAGTAAAATAATAAAACAAAATTTAAGTAGAAATTAACCTCAAATACTTACACAATAACAAATATTGCCTGGGGGCAATAAACAGCTGAAGTTTAAAAAGAAAAATAATTCAGACAAACCTGATTTCCTTTCTTAACAAAAATAACAAAATTAGTGGGTAAGGGAAGAGAAGGTGTGTAATATCTTTAGACCTTTGACATACATTGTCTCTATAAGTCTTTTGGAAAAAATTAATTTAAAAAATTAATTAAAATTGGCTTCAAGGTGAGTACTGAATTGAAAGCTGCCTGATGGACCATCAACAAGAGAGATAATAAAAGCGTTGACCTATCCAGTGGTTGGAAGGAAGAAACAAGTACCACACTAAGACCAGTGATAGATCTGGATTCACGAGGTTTTTCTGTTAATGATTAAGACAGAAGAAAGAAAATGATGTAATCATTAATTTAACGAATGTCACTCAGTTGAAAAGCATGGTCCACACATTTGAAATCTTTAAAATAGAAGCTTGTGGTGGGAGACAGAAACACAAGAGAACAGCCAAGTAGGAATTGACCTTGACGTGAATCCATGGCAATTTCTCCATCCATACACCAGTTAGTTCCATCAAATCACACTATGGTGCCCACTTTATAATTGGCTAGGGGAAAATTCATTCATTCAAGATGCAAGGAAGAGAACCAGGACTCCCAGGTAGGGCAGTAGGGATATTCAGGAGAGGGGAGAGCGGTGGAGGCGAAAGGCACTGATGGTGGGAACATAAGAAGTCCAGCACCTGCGGCTCCTACTTCCACGATCCTCCAAAATGGCTCAGCAGTGAAAGATGCTTCTGAAAGTTGTGATTTTTTTTTTAAAAGTAAATAAAACGCAAGCCAATAATGATAATTAAAGGTGATTGGACTGGTCTAGATGACACAAAGAAGCATAATAAAGTGCTAACATTAAATTCACATGACATTTTAGTGTGTACAAAATGCTTCCACATTGTTTCCTTTGATTGATACCCAGAGGAGGTCAGAAAAGGCATGATGAATAGATCCATTTTTCTGCTGAAGCTAAGTGGGATCAAGAAAACTGCCAAAGAGCACACAGTTACTCTGCCCAGGGTCTGCTATTTCTATTATACCTACTCATCCCTTTTAAAGTAATTCACAAAAAAACTGCAATCAAGTTTAGACATACTTAAAAATTGTAATTCAAATACTGTTTTATTTTTTATTGTTTTATTTATTTATTTTGGCCACATGGCTTGTGAGATCTTAGTTGCCTGACCAGGGGTCAAAAAAGTTCTTCTTAAAAGAAGAGCAAAGTGCATCTTCATGAGACAGGCAAATTTCCACAAACACCGAAAACATGCATCTTTGGGTCTTTATTCTGCATATCTATCTTTCTTCAGTCTTCTTTCTTTCTATCCTTCCTTCCTTTTCTTTCCTTTTTGTCCCCAAGACCCTTGTTCTCAAAAACACTGGGAATATGAGAGGTAACTCAGGGGAGTAAGGATTTTAATGTACATGAATCACAAAGAACCTTCCTGAGAAAACCTCAACTTCTTATCTTTAAAGGCAATGGGAATTTTTGTTTTCCTTAAGTACCTAAGCCCTGAAAGAAAGTAAAAGTGTTATTTGCTTAGTCCTGTCCAACTCTTTGCGGACCCATGGACTGTAGCCCACCAGGTTCCTCTGTCCATGGAATTCTCCAGGCAAGAATCTGTAGTGGAAAGCCTTTCCCTTTCCCAGGAGATCTTCCCAGCCCAGGAATTGAACCTGGGTCTCCTTCCTTGCAGATTCTTTACCATCTTAGCCACCAGGGAAGCCCAATTCTTATGTCACTTTAGGACTAACTTTCATTTCTCCCTGCCTCTTGGTAACATCTGTTCTCCACAAGGGCAGTGCTGAACAATAGACAGATATCCTGGTTTTGTTGCCAATGGCATTGTAGCAAATGATGCCCCCCTTCATGCCCCCAAATGAAGTATTTCATCAGAGGAATGTTATTTTTATGTTAAGACACTCATGTCATGATGTCTTACCACTAGTGATTTCCTTTTTAATACTTGTTTAACACTGAGAAAATATAGCACAAATATGTGTGTATGTGTATGTATGTAAGTGTGTGTGTGTGTGTGTGTGTGTGTGTGTGTATGTGTGTGTGTGTATTTCCAAGTGGGCAGCTCAAACAGTACCATTTTAATCCAAATACACTAATAGAAAAACCAAGTTAAATGTTTCTTAAACGTAAGTTAAAATGATTACGTGCAGCAATACCGAATTGCTAGAATAGATCAAATGACCTCATCGAAAATGTTTGAGAAGGTGTCAAACTTATCCATGTTAAGTTTAAAAATTTCAACTGTGAAAAGCTCTCTAGCTAACCATCTGTTTATCTTGTTCCTCCTATATATAATCAAATTTCTTTCAAACAGGAAGGCTTACATTGACAGAGTAAATGAGTCCAAATATTTGGCTTAATAGAGCTTCACTTTAATTAATCAAATAAAATTAATCTTTCAACTGAAGTGAAGTTTACATTTGTCTGTTTGATCTACAATATTTTTGAAGGATACTCATAATATTTTGTACACTACAAAAAGCATATCTACTTTCATTTGTATTTCAAGCAGCTGGCCTCGGCATATTATCGTAGATGAGAAATGTTCTTAATTGGGATATCATCGCTTTACTGGATTTTGATCTTACTTACAAAAGGCAGCAGGGCTTGCAAAAATACACTTTAGAAATATTTTAATTCGCAAAAGTGTTAGGTATTCATGGTTCTATTATGTGCATTAAATTTTTGGAAGACAATTTAGCTTCAGATGACATTTCCGGCTCAGAAAGCCTAAATTAGACATTCTGAAAGATTGTGAGTTGAGAAGACTGTTCAAGAAAGTGAACTAAGTCTACTAAGAAAAATGGGGCAGATTCTTTACTAATGTTGATTAGTAAAATTCTATGAGGCACTAGGAGGAGAATTTGCTTCAACACAGCATCATCTCACAGTAATCTCCTTTCTATCATATTATATGGTAAGCATAACCCAGAAAAAGTAAAAAAAAAAAAAAAGAGAGAACTGCTTTTAATAAATAAACCCATACTTAACAAGAAATGCTTTGGTGATTAAAATATCCCAATAGTCATTCAGCAATTGCTTTTCACTAGTCAATTAACTCCTGAGAGCACTGACATATTTATAAAGTTACAGTATCTTTGGTATAAAATAACTGGTTCAAATCCTGATTTAGAAATTAATCTGGGATCTAATTTCTTCCATTAAATTATGTATTTATGATAAATTAAAGAATCATATTTTATCACAAGTCCCTAGAATAATAACTATATCCGAATCTATAAAAACGATGTGTGTAAATATAGCATACAAACTTCTATTCACAAATAATTAGCTTCCGGGATTGTGTCTGACAACCTTTAATGATCATAAATTTCCAGCTCATTTTTTATCATCGCAATCAATTTATCACTGAAATAATTTTTGAGGCGTAAAATAAAGTGTCTCTCATATTTGAATACTTCATTCTCAGTATTTAAGTATGTCGTTGTCATCCATCGTTACATTCTCTTCACTGCCAGGAGATGGCGCTGTGGGTTTTAAATCTCAAAGCTAAAACCCCAAAACACAATTGAACCCTTTTCAGTTTGTTTCTTCTTAATTGCGTGGACACCAAGACAAGCCCTAAAAGTGTTCACTTTTTTTTAAGCCAACAATTTTTCTTCCCCCCGCAAAAAAATCGAACGTTTTCCAATATTCGAAAAGATAAACGCGTGTAACAAAAATAAGTATTATCGACCTCTAAGGAGCGCGACTGAATATGTCCAGGTAACAAAGAAGGCAGTGAATTCTTCAGAAACTTTTCACTGTTCCCCTTTATCTGCGTATCCTGCCCTACCCCTGGAGTCCCAGCAGTGCTATACCACGTCCATCTCCTTAAAAGTCACCTGGAAGCCAGGTGAGCCCTTAGCTGCGAGCCTAGGGCCCTGCCTGCGCGTCCGCCTGGGGCGAATCCTCGCGCCGAAAAAGCTGCTTGTCTTGGGGGGTGGCGGGTGGGCGGGGGGTTGAGTGTTTCCCTTCAATGTTTGTTCACACTTAAGTCAGCTAGTCGCCAAAGAGTCGTGAACCTCTTTTCTTTAAAGTAGACAAAGAAAAGGGAAATAAAATCTTCCCAAAAGAACTTTCTATCAACAGGTTTCTGCTTTTCCAAGGTCGAAGTCCTTGGAATTGCCAAGCACTTCAGACCTAAGGCTGGGGACCTTGGCGCGCTGCCAGGGCTGGTCCACCTCCCACGGCCCCTGCTCCTTCGCGGCCCTTCTCCCCATCAGCCCCGCAAATCCCCAACGCACACGCGGACACATAGCGTCTCTTCGCACTGAGCTTTGGGGGACCTAGCCAAGAGGGTAAGAAAAGACTGATGATTAAACAAACGGGGGCCGAAAGGCTTGACTTCAGGATCTCGATGGGCTTGCAGCTCTCCGACACCAAGTCGATCCTTCGTTCTCGAAGCCGGCGGGGGCGCAGGATGACGAACCTCAACTGTATGGGCTTCAAACTGACCTAAGAGTCACCAAACAGCGCCGAGCAGGCGAGGGGAGCCGGTAGGCACGTGCACGTTCAAGGTCGGCGTGCCTCTGATTGGGGCTGGAGAGCGGCCAAGAATTCAAAGGCCTGAAGCCCTGGGGTCGCGCCCCGCCTGTGCGCGTTTTGGACAAGGCGGAGGAGGGCTCGGAGCTCCAACTCCCCGGCGCTTTCCCAGGCCGACGTTCCGCCAGTGTCGCCGTGGTCCCGGCCTGCTGCGATCCCCCAAGCTGGGTTCCTCTGCCTCGAGGGCAGGCAGCCCCAGATGGTTTCCATGGCTCTCAGGGAATTTGCTTTTCCAAGCAGCTCCCAAGCAAAAGTTCGTGACATTTTGGCAGAACTTTGCTTTTCACCTTCTAGAATGTCCTCAAATAGATAAACAGAAACACATTCACACAAGTATAGTTCTCCCTTTCAGAAAACACAGATACTCAAATCCCAGTATTCTAGTGTTCTCCAAACTTTAATATCTTGATAAATAATAAGGTGTTTATCAGGGCTATAGAAATAACAAAGAGGAACTCCTAGCTTTGCTCTTAAATGATGGATTCGATTGTGTTCCGTTCTGATTTTATTCAGGTTCCTATTTCAAATTTCAAGCAAATATTAATGAAGATGATCACCAAGAAATGTAAGTACGACCTAAAAAAAAATCGGTTTGGTCTGAAACTCAGTAGCCCTGTCATTTCATTGCAGGGTGGCTTGTTAAGTGTTTAAGCATCCTTTCAAAGCCGTAGGTGTGTTCCTTCCTGCTGAAACAAAACTGTATTCATCTTTGCACAACATGCGCTGGCGTCTGTAAATTTGGTATGCAACACTCGGCCAAGAATGCTCCCTGTCCGGATATGTGTCTGCCAAACCGCACCGCTGGGCCCACCAGCCCAGCACCAAGGGCGCCCTGCTGGGGTGTCCCTGGACGGCGCCCATCCCGCCGTCTGGACCACGGGGTGGCCTGAGCTGCCACCACCTCGACTGGGCAGAGGGAAGAGTCCCCTGCGTTTCCTGTCCCCCATTGCTTCAGTAACTCACACTGATCTTTGAAACTGCAGAGTCAGAGGATTTCGCTTCCGCCGTTTCATTCCCAGGGGTCAACTGTGGGTCAGGAGTTTCCCTCGAGGGCTGATTCCACACCCCACCCCACCCTCTCACCCTTCCCAGACCACCAGAAAGTGTTTGCTTTGGTTTTTTCCTCTTCTCTCTTTACAACTTGCTAGTTAGATGAGGAACCCAGGCCCTTTCCCCTCTTCGTGGCAGAATAAAGTTCAAGCGCAGACATTTTTGGAGCTCCTGCGGCCAGAGAGGGGTACTAAGTGAGCAGCTGACGTCAGCCCTTTGCTGGCCCGAAACCAGGCGGCGGGATTTCTACTCAAGCGATGAGAAAGAGCCTAGGCCGTGACTCAGGGCTGGCGACGATTAAACCAGGTAACGAGACAGCGGGCAGATGTGTTTTCATTGCCCTGTAAGATAAATGCAGCGTTAAGTGCCTGACAACTTCCCAGAAGCAATCAGCAAAAGTTTACGAGTGCATAAACCTCAAAGACCATTCCTCGACGGTTGTTACAAGGCCCACGTTTAGAGCTTCTATAAATTCTTCAGCAGTTTCCCCAAGCTAAGTTTCCAGGGACTGTTAAGCAGCCACCTCCTCCGGGGAGACCTGGGGGATTTTCTTGAACCTTCAAAGAAAGAGGTTTGGGGCTCCTAGTGAGTGAAATGAAGTTGCGCCAAAGTTTGTTTCAGAAGTTTGGGTGGCCAGGGAGGGAGGAGGGTGGAAGGTGGACCGGAAGTGGGGTCCAGGAAAAAGTTAATGATACGCCGAGTTAGCCGACAGCAGCGGAGGACCGGGGTCTGTCGAGGGTCGGGGGTCTAGCGGAGCCTTGGCCGCTTTGAGTTGTGGCCCCAGTTTGGCTAGTCCGGTTCTGCAGGGCACAGCTCCGAGTAGTGTTCCTAGCTAAGCCCGAGCGCCCCCAACTCGGCCTGGACACACGGTAGCGCCTTCGCCTGTCTAGTGCCCACTGAGTGGCCGGCAGGAATCCAGCCGGCCAGCACGCTAGAAAGGGGGACTGGACGGAGAACCGAGTCCGACACCGGAAACGTGTCTCCACTCCGCCCAGAGCCAAGACGGTGCCAGTCTCGACCCTCCCTCAAGTGGCCAGAGTTCTTGGGTCATTTAGTATCAGACACACGACTCACCTACGTTTATAGAGAACCTTTGTTTACGATCCCGGTGAAAACAAAGCTGCTAATTGAAAAACAGTAACAGGAGCGTGTCATTCAGCATCTTAAAGCCCGAGGTTAACAGCTGCGCGCGCCGGGGGAGGGAGGGGCGAGGGAAGCGGTGAGCCAGGGGCCGGCCCGCGCATCTACGTGCCTTGGGGGTCCCGGGCGAGACACGTGGGCGGGATCGAGCCTTCTAGAGCCCAGGGCAGGGGTCCCAGGCTGGACAGCCTCCCGCAGCCTGCCAGCTCTTTCTCCACCTTTGGGTTCCGGTCAACCCCAAGGGGCGAAGGCAACCGATGACTGCGTAGCATTTCTGATCCCGTGAGATTCCATCTCGGGCAGTTATTTTGGAAAGATAGCGCTGGGCCCCTTTCCCTGCTTTCCAGGTGAAAACGCAGGCGTTTCTCTGCCGTCCTCATCCCTCCTTGCTGAAATAAGGCGTCCAACTGTTCCGATATTACCATTCAAAAACAGGTTCTGTGGCGAACCTCATTTGTGAATCTATTACAGAGATTAATAGATTATTTCTCCTTTTTCAACTAATTCTCAGTGGGGAAATTTAACCATATGGTAAGGAGAGAATTAGAATTTCATCACATTAGAGCAAAATGTAATGAAAAGAGTCCAACACCTGGGGCCAACTCTGAAAGCCACAATTAAAAGGTTTTTAATGAAACCAGAGAAACCAAAAATTTCACAGGCTTCAGTAATTCTGCCACATAAGGAAGATTTATTGGAGATGGTGGGAAATATTGTTTTTACTTATGTTGTAAGGATGAAAACCAGCCGCTAAATACCATGTGTGCCCGGACAAGGGACCCAGGAGCTGGAGGACCGAGAGTCCCATTTCTCATCCGGGGAGCAGCACTTGTTTCCACACTTCGGCTTCCTCTCTCTCCAAGAACAATCGAGGCAGACCCAGTTGTCCCTAAATGGCTTCCTAGCCTTGGAGGCGACGTTTCCGGGTAAATAAATATGCACTGATGCCCCACTTAGTGTGTGAGAGGGTTTGACTCCCGTTGAAGTTGACTATTCTGAAACCAGTGGATTTTAATCTGGAGGGAAGTTTGAGCAGTTTCTTCCTGGTTAGGAAATCGTGTGCTTCATCATCACCATCACTGTACCCATGGTTTGGAGGCGGCTGCTAAAGTAACCCCCTCCACCACCACCTTTACAAAAAATCTTATGGGCTGCCCTCCCCGCCCCCCCCCAATACGGGTAGGAAATGGGCAGGGAGCATAGTGGTGGGGTTCGGAATAAGGCGGTGTGTTGTGTGTGTGTGTTGGGGGGGGAGTCGCGATTGCTTTGCTCTTTTACTAGCTAAGAATCTTGGGTGAATTTAGGGCAAGCCAGCGGAGACACTGTGTCCCCCCCTAAAGTCCCATATCCAAATCCAGACTAGAGTCATCCTATGAACAGGAGTGGAGTATCAGTCTCCCCCGGAAGGGTCATGTAGCAATGAGACAGCAGTGTCGAGAGAAGGGCGGGGGCGGGGGAGGAAAGGGGTGCGGGGGGGTGGTGGGGCGTCTGCTTTCCCCCGGACTCCCAAGCTTCGCCACCGATCTACAATTTGCTGAAGGAGCAAAGAACATCGTCGACTCTAAGTAGGGCTTTTAGTGTGCTCATTGATGAGTGAAAGTCGCCACACATGTCAAGCTAAAGGCAGTTGTTGGGTTACTAACAGGACCCAGCGCCTTGCAAACATATGCGCTAAGCTGTGTATACAGATGGCAGGCAGAATAATGGAGCAGGCGCCTTTTATAAAGCTCTAGCTGCTGCCTGTCTTCAGACCTGGGAAATGAAACTATTCAGACTCGCAGCCAGATAGCGCCTGCGATTGTTTGTTACCGTTTTAATCCTATTAATTAAAACGTTAACCTGATTGGGTAGAAAGCGCTGTCCCAACAGGCGACTCTTCTTCATAATAACCTACTCAGAGATAATGATGTAAAAGACTCCCCCGTCTGTGGCGGCGGCTGGTTGATGGGTCCGGAAATCTCTTGAAGGTGAATCCGAGCAAGATAAACGGTGCGGAGAGGAGGCGCGGGGCTGGGCTCAGAGCGGCGGCGGCAGCGGCGGCTGCTCCACACCCTGCGCGCCCACCCTCCCACCATGCGGGGCCGCGGCCCATGGTGAGCCCCAGCAGCCAGCACCATCGGCTGGAGACGAAGAAGAAGAAGAAGAGGAGGCGGCGAGCGCGGGGGAAGGCGAAAAAGAAAAAGAAGGGGAGAGGGCTGCCAGCAGCGCCGGGACCGACGCGCGCACCAGCCCCGGAGCCCGGCTCGGGCGCGTCTGCGGCGCCGCCCGACTCCCGAGCCCAGGAGGCGGCGGCGGGCCCGGGCTGCGCGCCAGGGCCGGACCATGGAGCGCGGGCTGCACCTCGGCGCGGCCGCCGCGGGCGAAGACGACCTCTATCTGCACAAGAGCCTGAGCGCCTCCGCCGCCAAGCGCTTGGAGGCGGCTTTCCGCTCCACGCCCCCGGGCATGGACCTGTCCCTGGCACCGCCGCCCCGAGAGCGCCCGGCGTCCTCCTCGTCGTCGCCCCTCGGCTGCTTCGAGCCGGCTGACCCCGAGGGGGCAGGGCTGCTGCTGCCGCCGCCCGGGGGAGGCGGCGGCGCGGGAGGCGGCGGCGGCGGGGTGGGCGTCCCCGGGCTGCTCGTGGGTTCCGCCGGCGTGGGGGGCGACCCCAGCCTGAGCAGCCTGCCGGCCGGGGCGGCCCTGTGCCTCAAGTACGGCGAGAACGCCGGCCGGGGCTCGGTGGCCGAGAGCAGCGGCGGCGAGCAGAGCCCCGACGACGACAGCGACGGCCGCTGCGAGCTGGTGCTGCGGCCCGGAGGCACCGACCCGCGGGCCTCCCCGGGCGCGGGAGGCGGCGGCACCAAGGCGGCCGAAGGCTGCTCCAACGCCCTTCTCCACGGCGGCGCCAGCGCCCCCCCGGGGGCCCCAAGCAGCGGCGGCAGCGGAGGTAGCGGCGGTGGCGGCGGGGGTAGCGGCGGCAGCAAGAAATCCAAAGAGCAGAAGGCGCTGCGGCTCAACATCAACGCCCGCGAGCGCCGGCGGATGCACGACCTGAACGACGCGCTGGACGAGCTGCGCGCGGTGATCCCCTACGCGCACAGCCCCTCGGTGCGGAAGCTCTCCAAGATCGCCACGCTGCTGCTCGCCAAGAACTACATCCTCATGCAGGCGCAGGCCCTGGAGGAGATGCGGCGCCTCGTCGCCTACCTCAACCAGGGCCAGGCCATCTCCGCCGCCTCCCTGCCCAGCTCCGCGGCGGCGGCGGCCGCGGCCGCTGCCCTGCACCCGGCGCTTGGCGCCTACGAGCAGGCGGCCGGATACCCGTTTAGCGCCGGGCTGCCCCCGGCCGCCTCCTGCCCGGAGAAGTGCGCCCTGTTCAATAGCGTCTCCTCCAGCCTCTGCAAACAGTGCACGGAGAAGCCTTAAACATCCCCCCACCCCACCCACCACCACCCTGCCCCGAAAAACACCAGACCGACCCCAAAGCTAGAGGACAGTGCACAGCTGCTCACCACCCCTTTTATTTGGTCCTCTCGTAGTTGTGAAACACTTGCAGAACAGACAAAGAGAAGGCGAGAACTGAGAAGTATCAGAGACACTCGGGACTTCTAGCCTCGACAACCCCAGAATCTTGGTCTTTGGAATGGGGAGGGAGGTGGAGTTGGTATGGAGGACAGATGTCTTTATTTTTTCCTCGGAAAAGTGGCAACTTTGGTGGCAGCCTAGACCGCGAGGAAGCAGTTTGCCTTTACGGTTAAAAAACAAGTTGAGAAGTAGTCGTTATTAAGCGTGGAGGGTATTCCAGGGCAAAATAGTAATCCTACTGATAATTGTGAATTTGGCTAGTGCTGAGGGGGAAAGGAGGAGTCCGGGGTTGGGTGGCTTGTGGGACGGAATATTCATTCAGACAAATCAGAAAGGGCACTTGAAAATAAATTTTGATTCTGAGCCAGGAGGAAAAACTTGAAATGTAGATTTATTTAAGTGAAAAACAAAAACAAAAATAACAGAAAGAGACACGTTGCTATGAAAGACTTGTATTTTTTATTGTCTCTGAACTTTAATCCTGTGAAAATGCTCAAAAGTTTTGGCAAGAGTGATATAAAAAACTGACTGTGGCTGAAAGAAATTGCATTTAAAAATATTTATGTGCACCTTGTTACTTTCCACTCTGCAATGATATATTAACAATTCATGGTATTTATTTGTTATTCATCAATGACCCTTCCACATCAACAGTATTTATCATGTGTTAAGGTCATGGGGTCTTATGTGCAGATTTTTTTAATGCCTCTAAAATTCTGTTTTATAGATTAACTTATATTGTGTGCCAAGTGTTTAAAAGGGTTTATTTGCCAACAAGTATGAAGAGACATATTGATGTATCTGAGCTGCTTAGGTTTATCAAAGGTCACCTGGATATCTTCAGTTGCATCATCCCTGTATTTAAATTGAGCTTTAATAAATTGCTTCAGTCCAAAAATTACAGGAAAGGTGTATTCTTAATTGATGAATGAATTGATCTCTCTTTTTTTTTTTCCAAAAGGGGACTCTTTTGCATTCTAAAAAGCAAAGACATCACAGCAATAGATTCTATAAGTAAGAACGTGCTAAACAAATACTTTTTCCAGGCTGTGCTGTGCATTTTTAAAAGGTCTAATTTAATTGCTTTTAATATATGTGTACATATATAAGTTATTTTAACTGTGCAGAATTATTTAAGTTGAAAGACTGGTTTGATTTGCCTATGGTGTGGAATTCTTTGTTATTTTTCTAAAAAAACAATTAAAAAGAAATAAAATAAAACTAAGGAAGAGCAAGAAGCTATTTACCCAAAGCGAGCTTTCAGTTTTAGTTTGCATGGCTGTTTGCCTGCCTTTCTAGCCTATGAAAATCCAGAAAACCTTTTTTAAAAAATGGAGTCCTGCTATTTTCCACTCCTTGCAGATAGTACAAATTCAGTTTGTCAGGTTGGATGGTGAGTGGGGAGTTATGATGGATCTCTTGGCGGGTTTTGGATGTGTAAAGAATGATATATATATATTAAAATAGGTCAATCAGACTATGACAGCTATGTACGACCATTTGTACATGTATCTATGTCAGAAAGAATCTTTATTAAAATATTTTGATCAAACATTTTATTATGCTGTGCTTTGTGGAAGGAGCCATCACCTCTTTTCTGTGTAACTCTTTGCTTGAAAGGTAACAAAAAAGAAAGGAGTGTTAGAGAAGGTGAAACTAAAATTCTGTCAGGGATACTCAATTAGAAGAAGCCCTAGTTCACTTGTTTACTTGTTAAAAGAGGCTGGCTGGGCCTGGTCATTGCTGGAGAGAGAAATGGGGTCAGTGGTGAGACCCAGAGGAGGTCTAGAGCTCCTGTCTGCTGGCATGAACTTTGAAGGCCCTTCTCTCCCTGGAAATCTTTTCCCACTTTGTATGGCATTGTTAACTAAAGGTGCCAAGGCCCATCAGAGAGAGTAAAGTTTCTTGAAGAGTTTTTATTTCAAAAATTTCTATCTCCAACTTCCAGAAAGCCAAGGAAAACATGAATTTGGATTCTCTGAGGATGAGTTCTATTGTGGCTTTCCCCTTTTTTGTGTGATCCAAGAGTCAACCAGGTTGAATGATATGTGGAAACAATGTCCATAGAGATTTTTACAATGTAGTAGTGTTGCTTGTTAATGAGATTTGTAGGGACTATGTTTGGATTGGGTTGGGTGTTGATTCTATTAAAGAATGACTGTATAGGCTTGTATTTGGACTTTCCTAATGCCCTCACATTTAAAAGGTTTTATTTTTATTATGGTGAAGGTTATAGAGATGGTGGTTGTGAAGTTAGAGTGTTTCCTCTATAGGCAGTTTGCTGATTGCGTTTTGGTCTGTATAGTCTCAGCTCATAATGATATCCCTAAATGCCATCAAACTTAGTAGGGGGTGAGGGAGGATATTTTCTGCTCCACTTGCTATCAAAAGAGATTAATCAGAACCTGTAACTTTTCAGAAAACATCACAGCAAAGGGCCTTGAAGCTGAAGCCCTCCCAGTCTGGGAGTGGGGGTAGAGGAAGGGAAGAGACCAGGGCAGCCCCCAGGCAGGAGAAGACCCGTCTCTCAGCATTTACCAGACAAAGCCTGGGTGCGTCTAATTATGATTATTAAAACAATTTCCATGACGATGTCTAATATTATGTTAATTTGAAAACAACTGTGTATGCAAACTGTCGACTATAATACCTAAATTCATTTAATGAAACACATCGTTAAGGCAATTAAACCTCCTGGATGTGATTAAGAAACATAATTACGACACTGTTCTGCGCCATAATTGGGTGTCTTTAATCAAGGGGTAAAGTGCTCAGCAACACAGCCATTAGTTTGTATTGTTCTGGCCTGGCTGTCCATCATTCTGATTAAGAATTAACCATAGCCACCATCAGTCGAATTTTTTTTTTTCCTATTTTGCATGTTAACATTGTAGAGGACATATTTGTTGCAGGATTTTACTGCTTAATATTTCTCATTATTAAGAGGACTTCCTTAATATAACTCTCTCTGTAACCTCTGTGATGTTCAACTCTGATTAGAAATAGTACAAATAAGAGATCTTGAACTTCAGGGGGAAAAGAAATACCTTCCTCTTACTCCTTTAATAACTCAATCTCCAAACTTTGTCCTGAAAAAACTGGAAATGGATGGGGGTGGGGGAAAGGAAAGGATAAATGTCAGACAAATATGAGCAATTATGCAAAGTAACAGGGTTAATAATATTTAGTTTCATTTTTATAATTTCAGACATGTAAATTCTCTTTCCAAATACAGGAGTTGACCAGTGCTGGGTTCTAGGAATAAATGGGGAACATCTAAAAGGAACAAGAGAGACCTTTCATTGATTTACTAGGTGGAATTCCCTGCCCTCAGCCCAACCTTTGTAAAGTTTCTTCAGCAGCAGTTTGTAGGGAGGGGAAACCAGTGTTGAAGAGCCAATTCTTCCCCCACCTGGCAAAGCCCTGGGCTGCTTTCCGAGGCCCGCTGGACTCCTGTATTTTCAGCCCAGGGTGGAAAGTTGGTACACACACTTCTGGCCCCAGATGTCCTCCCAGTGCGCAGCATCCACTTCAGGATTGGGTGACTGAGCACCAAGGGGTCAGGGTGATCTTGCTGAAGTGCCCTTGGGCCAGAACAGAGACCCTCGCCCCTAAAACGGCGGCATCTGTCAGAGTACCTCGGTCAGATTCAGAGCCTGCGTCCACTGCGCCTTGGGGCGCTTCTGCGGGGAGTGCCCGAAGGGTTCCGGCTGCTTGAGTATCTTAGGGAACTTACTGTAGGCCGAGACGGTGAGAGAGGAACCAGAATCTCACATGACCTTTTATTCCACCGGTTTCCTTCTCTAATTTCTAACTTCAATCTCTTTCTCTAATTTCGAATTCCTATTTAGATCCCATCTCCCAACTTGACGTTGGGCACCTACAGGAATGAAGCGCTCTGGGGCTCTTCGTGGACTCCTTCCTATAGAATAACCCGCAAATGATCATCTTCGGAGAGCTCACTAGTTACACCCTCCCCCCTCCCTCTCTGTGGTGCCTGTAAGTGTGTGTGTGCGCGCGCGCATGAGTGTGTGTGCGCGCGCTTGTGTGAGTGCGCGCGCAACGCTGCGCTCTCATTCTCCGCAACTGGGCATCCCTTCTGAGACCCCCGTGCTGCGCTTAAATTTTGCTCCCTCCAGTCGCACCCAGCACCATCCTTCCTGCCAACAGCTCACTGGGGAGGGCCAAGGCTCACCGGTTCCCGTCTCCACGCGCTCTTGGCCCTGACGCCGGAACCGAACCTTTCTCTGCGCCCGGAACCCTGAGATTGTTCCAGCCTGAGTGGCATTGACTTTTCCAATGTAATGACTTATGAAAGATATAATCATGTGTTAAATTGAATCCTCCGTTTAACTGTTAATGGTGTGCTCTGGGCACATTTACGTATTAGATGCTATGGTAACTAATTACCACTAGGAAAAAGGATAATACACTTCCCAGACTTTGAAAAATAATGATGAGAGATCACTTCCCAGTTCGCAACACACACGGGCGGCTCTGCCGGGCGGAGACGCTCTGAGCGGAGACCCCAGCGTGTTCTGGTGACAGGCGGCAAGGTAATGAATCCTGCCCAGAAGAGGCTCCTTAGTAAAAAACCTTTGATGAAAATGTAATGCAGTGGGGGATGGGGTGGGACAACCAGACAACGTTGCCTCTAAACACAATTAAATTGCAAAACAAACGTCAGAAACAAAAGTATTCTTTTAATTACAACGCAGGTCAGACTAAATTAATCACTTTCTAAGCAGCTTTACATGAATGAACATTTTTGGTTGCGTGGGCACCATAAATGAGTCCCGCTTCTTCGAGCTCTGCCTTGGCGCTTACAAAGTTGTATGCCCTTGGATCTGCCAAGCCAATGAGCTGCGGGTTAAAGTTGGCCTTTTAAGTCAGATATTGGGCACAGGAGAAGGAAACAGGAGGGAAAACCAGGAAAAGGTAACTTAAAGGGCGGGGGTGGGGGGAACCGTTCTCAGGACAGGAGTTTTCTTCTCTCGCTGCCGGATCTCTGGCTTTTCTGATCAGTTGATCTGTGTTTACCAGAACCAGGATTCTGTAGACTGTGCGAAATAACCAGGTGTCTGTTTCGCTCCAGGGCCAGGGCCAGAGCCAGAGTTTGTGATGGGGACCTGGGAGGGCAGGAGGAAGGAGGGAGCGGCTTTCCCGCAGGCCAGCCCAATGTTGCAGACCAAATGATGTCCACGGTGTGTGCCACTGCGCTGCTCTGCTCCGGCTGCGCCCCGGGAGAGACTTGGGCTCCACAGCAGCAGAGCATCCCTAGACTGGCTGTCGTCCTGGGCCCCTCCTGTGGGGCTCAGGGCCATTCAGCCCCCAAGTTCCTGGGGACAGAAAAGGAACTTCAGGGGCTCTGCCTCAACACTTTCGAGGGAAGGCACTAGGATCCGGGTATCCCTTGCACCCGCCATGGCCTGGTGAGGTCGCCGGAAGACTCCCGGCTTATAAGAAGCACCCGCAGCCCGGCCAAACCTCGGAATTCTGCGAAAGCACCTGTTTTAACCCCCAAAGAAGCTCATCTCTTCCCAGCCAGGCAAAGAAAATTATGCTTTCCCCAAAGCTCGATTTTGGTTAAATTCTACCACTTTTCCTAAGTGACTCGTCTTAACATAGGAGACTTCTGGACTATTGCAAAACTTGTCAGGTACCCCTAAGTGCATGTGAGCCTGTATGAAGGACTTTCCTGTCCTTTCCCTTGTGTCCCTTCCTTCCGACAGTACAGAAGCACAGATTAGGGAGCTTTGGAAGAGAAAAAACTGGGCTGGGAAGGCTAGACTGCAAAGGGAAAGAGGATTTTGCAGTTAGTTACCACCCACTCCCAGAACTAGCTTCCAATATGTGATGGACAAGCCTATCTTAGAAGTCACCAGGATGATCTGATGGGGAATTAGCTTTAATTATGCACAGTGTGATATCATTTTCCTTCCCAGCTTGGGAAAGAGTTAATTCTTTCCCAAAGACCATAGTTGCCCTTGTCTTTTCAACCTGATTCAGAGATGCAATAAAATATGAAGCAAATTTATGATCTGTTTCAAGCATTTTATTGCTGTATTTTTAAATTCATATATGCACATATAAGAACTATGATCTGTGAATAATTTGAAATGCTACACTAGAATGATACATTTTAGATAAAACATAACCATATCTTTATATAATTGTCTCAGATTAAAATAAAAAAGAAAAATAGATTTCTAATGTGGACCAAACTGAAAAACTAATGACAGCCATAAACTGCTAACCAACCATAAATTAACATCTTCATCAAATACTAAAATGGTATCAGTGGTTATATAAAGCAATTATTATTTCTCTTTATAAGTTTTAAAATAAAGTTCAGGGATATTGAAAGGACCCATTATTTACAAATGCTTCCCAATTTTAAACATTTCATAATTTTATTAGGAGGATGGTTGCAACTCAAATCTGCTATGTTAATAGGGATGTTTAGAGATGAGAATTTAGTTTTAGACATAAAATGCTTCATGGCCTAACCTCATTTTATGCATTTACTCTGCTGTGGCAATTATTGAAGAACTTGGTGTAAGGATTTCTTTGTTAATATCCTTATCTCCTCTTAAAAAATGGAAGACAAATAATTTCTTATTACGAGGGAGACTGAGATTATATATCCAACTGGTTAAAACATTAAATCATGCACCGTCTATTCAAGCAAGTGCAGCTGCATTTGCCACGTACAGTCTCTTTTTGAAGAGCTATGGTCAAAATTCAAGTGCTAAGTGCAGCTTGTCCCCTCCATCTGAAACTTCCATGAAACAAAAAAAGATTTTCCTAACCAGGCCTCCACAGAAACATGAACAGCCATGAAGGAGGCAAAGAGATCTATCTATTAAATCTATAAATGTATCAGAAAGCAGGAGCAGTGAATAACTTACTGCAGAAGCATCAAGCAAATACATCTTTAAAGTGTAGATTTCTTGAGAAAGTGAAATTTAGAAAAATCTGCAATTATTCAACAACGTAAGCTTTTCCTACAACTTAGAAAAATTATTTTTTATGAAAACAAAACATTGATTTGAACTATGGAGGATCTGGGTGGAACACATACTCAAATTACCTCTGCCACTCTGGTGTTACTTCTGTGTGTTGCCCTTCTGCGGATAAACATCTCCAAAGGTCAGGGATTAACTAAGATCTTCAATTGGCTGAGTCCTGCATTGTTTAGTCTGAGGACTTTGTTTTCAAAAAATGAATACTATTTTTATAGCTTTTCTTGTAAGTCTAAAATTAGCTAAAAATAAAGTTAAAAATACCAAAATTTAAAAGATATGGAGAAAGTACTACTTCCTGTATGCTTTTTGATTTAAAAATTCAAAAGTGATTTCAAATACTTCAAAAATATTCCATTTAAAGTATAAGACAAAGGCATTTATAAAATTTTAAATATATCGGCCAGTTCTTAGAAGTTATGGAATGAAAGTCTATTTCATTTAAACAGTAATTTGAATATCAAAGACAAAATCAGTTACTTAAAAATGTGGGTTGTCATGTAATGATGACATACATTTTTTGTGAACTATAATGGTTAGTTCTCAGAAATAAAAGTTATATGGAGTGAATGTTCTCTTGTAAACAAGTAAGAATCACCAGCTAATGTGTGCTTTATAAGTGTTTAAATTTGACCCAATGACAAACCATTAGGTACTAGTACCTTTACCTGTTACTTCCATCACCCTAGCTTCTTCCATGAGCACAGACCATAAATTGTAAGGGAAATAAAATACCTCATGAGTTTATCTCTAAATATTTACTTTCTAAGTAGTCTGCAATATATCATGTCTCTCCTTATAAAAGTGAATACAGTTAAGAATTAAGAACATAAGCTATCCCTCAAAAAATTAACAAAAAACTGTATCACATTTAAAATTATCCAGCATAGCCATTGAGTATATTTTTTTTGCTATTCAACTATATCCTGAGTAGAAAATGCACAGTATTACCCACATGACCATGGATAATGCCAGACAGTTCTGCAAAATTATTGTTTATTTAGTGTATTTTAGAGTAAAACTGAAAGCGAAGATAATTATTTCATAGATTGTCCATTTAAAGACATAATTCACCCTAAGTGTTCAACCATACTGAACTGCCTAGTTCCAATGAACAGAAACACCCTTAGAGTCCAAGGCAGTCCTTTAAATCTTGAATGAATTGTTTCTTAGGAAAGCCAAGAGTCCCAGTGAAACGTTGTATATACAGTGACTGAAGGAGTCACATTTTATCAATACATTTCATATGTCCTGTGTTTTATTTACAGCTAGCATTTCAGCTCATGAATACACAGAATACTGTCCAAATATTACTCAGCTTCATTCACTATCTGTGGTATAGCGATCTACAGAAAACAAAGACCACGTCTCTTTTCTGTAGAGAGAAACAGAATCTCTCTTCCATTCTTGTTTTCTTAGATATCTCACCACAGAATCATAGTCTATAATCATAATCTATTATTAAGAACAGCAGCCGAGCAAGGGCAACCTCGTTAAAATAAACTTTAAAAACTTATTAGTCACTGATACTCTTGTATCTTTTTTATTTCCCACATAAATACGTGAAACTATACTGAAAAATGGGCTTCCCCAGTAGCTCAGCAGTAAAGAATCCACCCACAATGTAGGAGACACAAGAGACATGGGTTTGATCTCTGGGTCGGGAAGATCCCTTGGAGAAGGAAATGAGTGGCAACCCACTCCAGTATTCTTGCTGGGAAATTCCATGGACAGAGGAGCCTGGCAGGCTACAGTCCATAGGGTCACAAAGAGTTGGACACAACTGAAGTGACTGAGTACACATGCATGCATACTGAAAAATGTTCTGAATGTAACAATTAGTGTTCTTTTATTGAAAACATGAGAAGAATATATATGTATGTGGTGGCGAAAGATGAGGGTTTGAGGATCTTCAGACAGCAAAATTATTTCCCAATTCATTTACTAACTGTATTAAAACCTTCTGTCACCCAACATGCTCCTAGTAGGGAAATAAGGAGAGTCATTCACCTGTGCTTTAAGAGTTAATTTATTGGCTCATTGCATATTTAAAAAAAACACATTAAATTGACTTACAAAGCATTTGCATTTCTTACCTAAAATCTTTTCAAGATAATTTTGCTTCCTCATAAATCCATCTATATACCATTTTAAAATCAAGATTATTAAATATTTAGGGTTTCTCTTTACAATATAGAGACTCTCCTGTTTAAAAAATACTTTAAAATGTTAAGTGTTGCCAAATTACTCCTTTTAAAAATTGTTCAGTAAAGATTTTCACAAATTAAACTTATCTTACTCAATAAAATATTATAAACAAAGTAAACATTTAAGCCAAATATCTCCAACACCAATGATCACTGACTCAGATTAACAGTCTGAA
Organism: Antilocapra americana; assembly: GCA_007570785.1. Lineage (NCBI taxonomy): Eukaryota > Metazoa > Chordata > Mammalia > Artiodactyla > Antilocapridae > Antilocapra > Antilocapra americana. The sequence goes on from ML661885.1 coordinate 8,304,443, forward strand.
ATAGAGTAAGTAATAAAAACATTAGAGAGTTTTATGTGAACACCCACTGTAATTTAAAATAATGCTACAAGGAACTTAATCTTGGCTTGCTAACTTTTTCCTAATTGAGTATGTGAATATGAATACCTAATAATGCAATTTGGTAAATAATGGCTTGCAATATTGGCAAATTTAATAGGTTAAATCAGTATGCATTCTCAGGGCATATAAATCTTGTTTTAAAATTACTGATGCTATTTTATACTAAGATCAAAACCTAGATAATTTTTGTGCTTTGATCTTTGAAATTGTTTTAAGATTCCATGGTTCAATTAGAAGGATTAGCTTATAGAAAGGCTACTCAAATTATTTTTCATAAGAAAATAAACAGAAGTAATCATGCAAATTTTGAGCATAGAAGCTCCTTTGCCTTAGACTTGTGACCCAAACTTAATGACAAAATGGACAAAATATAATGAAGTGTGTCGGGAAGGCCAAACAAGGCAGATAAAAGTTCCCAAATAGGTTGCTCACCAACATTGTTTATTTAGTGACAAATAGCTTTTTCCTGAATACCTTCAGAGTATTTAGTTTTTGCTAAATGAATGCCTCAGTTGGTCACTGCTATAAAATAATACTGCTAGTCATTCATTTTCTTTAATTTGACATTTAGAGGAGGGACTGTAAAAATGAAAAGGATGGGTTTTTACTATATGTAAAATACAGGTTTTTCAAAATTCTGATGCCTCAGTGACTATTTTGTTTTGGACATCTTTAACATATAATCACAATACTGGATGTATATGTTTTGTTGTATCTAATTAGGCACATAGTAATTTCTCATTGCAGAACACTAATTTGGAGTAAGTGATGGAAGGTCAGAACTAGTGTTGAATCAGAATTTTAAAATAGTTTTAAGAAGATGAATTTATTACAACCACATTTATAATAAATTAGTTGGATATATATTGCTTTCTCTAATAAACTGTGTGTTCTTGAAGAAGCTAATCCAGGGCATAGTATCAATCTTAAGAGGAAATGCTCAATAAATGTTTGACTGAATAAATGAATAATCATTTAACCAATAACAAAAAATGCTTCCCTTTAACAAATACATACAAACAGTTTTTAATTTAAAAGGCATAGCTTTGTCAAAGTATCTCCTTACAACTTCACATTTGTATATTGCATTACACTTTTCAAAATAAGTTCACATATCTTACTGTGTTCAGGCCTCACAATGAACCCTGGCATCCAAAGGCCTTATTATGTTTATTTTGCAAATATGGAAACTGAAACACTGAGAGGCAAAGTGACTTGTTGATGATAGTAAATCAATTATGTCATAGGTAAATTTCATGTCTTTTAACTTATTTCTCTATGACATTTATTCTATTCATAGACAATCTTTAATGATCAGGTTTAAGCCTGTCACAAGACTCCAGCCATTGCTTTTATATAATATTTCCACTCTAAATTCCTTTCACTAGAAATTAAGCAGAAATTAGAATGGAATGCTTTTCTGTGCTCTTTCTGCTGTATCAGCACATTAGTGTGCTCCTAAAATGAATTTAACAATCTGGAGGTTTCCACATCAGGCAATACGGTGGAATAGATGTCCTAGTACAAAATGAATGGGCTCTAGTCTGTGGCAGGATGGGATAAAGGCTGCAGCCCAAAGTGGGTGGGGCGTGTGTGCATGTATGTGTGTGTGTGTTTAATACAAGACCTGTGCACAAAGGCAAGAACTTGCAGAGGCAACATCTTCAGTAAGTGACTAGAAAGCAACTTCACCCCACAGAGGACCGGGTAGTCTTGTTTATCCCTACTCATAGGGTTGCAATCTGGCTGATTGAGGGCTAGAACCCACCCTATCTATGCAGTTTCCCACGTGTGCGTGCTCAGTCGCTTCAGTCATGTCTGACTGTTTGCGACCCGATGGACTGTAGCCCGCTAGTCTCCTCTGTCCATGGGATTCTGCAGGCAAGAATACTGGAGTGGGTTGCCATTCTCTTCTCCAGGGGATCTTCCCCACCCAGGGATCAAACCCGCATCTCCTGTATTGGAGGCAGATTCGTTACCACTGAGCCACTGGGGAAGCCCACGTAGTTTCCCACCCCCTTTCAAAATACTCCAGGTGAAATTTTAAATTGATCTGAATTTGATAGTAATAGCAAACACAAATAGGTGAAAGCAAACACAAGTTTTCTCTGGAGGTGGGAACTTTAAACTTGGGTCTTAAAAAAAAAATTCCAGAGATAAAATTCCAAAGAACATGAGTCCAGTAAACAAGCAATTCCAAGGAAGAGTTAAAAGAAAAACAAACTACAGGATCAGACCCATAAAACACTGATGATGTGAAAATATCAGATATGAATATGTTTCTTAATATATTTTTTAAATGAAAGAAGGTACTGAGTGTATGATGAAGGAACAAGATACTGTCAGAAATGACCAGGCAGATAGGATAAACAAAAAAGAATCCTGTAACCACTAAATTTATCAGACTCGTGGGAATTGAAATTCTGAAAGCTAACAAACTGACAGCTGGCATCCTGGCTCAGATCAACTCTGGAGACCCCACAGAAGGGAGAGGGTGGTAAGGATCTGAGCATGAAACACAGTAAGTCTAGACATCTCAGAGAATGAAGGCTGTCATGGACTGTGTGTCTGGTGCTGACAACAGGGCTTGTGGCAGCCCAGGGTGGAGGGTGGGGCATGCAGTAGTGAGAGGATGGGTGGGGGCAAGAGTCTTAGGCTCTGCTTTGGCCTTTCCCCCAAATTAACTGTCCCACCGACACAGTTTCCCTCACTGGGTGAATAGAGCACTGAAACATGGTGGGTACGCATTATGAGATACTATACAGTAGTTAGAAGCAACAGATCAAATACATATAAAGTAATATGGATATACCTTTGAAGTATAGTGCTTAGTAAAAAATTAAGAAGAATATGATATATAGGCATTTATGAAAATTAAAAAATACATGGACCCAAGATAATAACATATGTTTTATAAAAACATACCAAACACATTAGAATACTTCCCTGATGATGGGGAAGGGTATAATGGTAGGGATTAGGGATAGAATAGAATGAGTAAATAAAGCTTTCTTTGGACCAATTGTAATTGTGTACCAAGAACTAAGGGGTATAAGGCATGTGATCACTCAATCCTATGAACTTGAGGTTAAAATAAAAAGACAGAAGAAACAAACCCAATGGATGAGTTAAAGAGTATAATAAACTGAAAGCAATATAAAGATCTAAAGAAATGGCCTAGAATATAAATTAGAGATAAAAAAAATACAAGGAGAAAAGGTCAAACAACATGGACTATAAACAAAATACAGAGCTGAAAGAGGAACTATTCAAAGAGATGATGATTGTAAACATTCTACAAAGACACCATGGCATGCAAGCACAATAAACAGAAACTAAGAACATCAAAGACAAAGAAAGCATGTTAAAGCTGCCAGAGAAAAGAGGCAGACTACCTACTGAATAATTAAGCCAAATGAAGGCTAACCTCTTAGCAACATGAGATATCAAAACAGGAAAAAAGGCAAACTCAGGAATAAGGACAAAAAGGAAAGCATTTTCAAATTGGCAAAAACAAAATTTAGACTGATAGACCTTCACTAAGAAGCATTTAGTGCATGAACTTCAGGAAGGAGAAAAATAAATGCTAGAAAAGCTATTTAGCTACTAAATATGGTTCAGTGTTTTATAATGTTATTTTAAACATAAATTTCCTTTTCAAAAACAAAAGCAATTTCTGAAATACTAGAAGTTTCAGTGAAATAACTAGAAGTTATAACTAGAAGTTCCCATGAAATAACTGGGCTTATTTACCTGCTTTGCCTATTTGTATATGGCATCAGCATTTAAGTTGAATGACAGACCATCATTTAGCAATCGGATATTAGCAATCTTTGAATCATCCAGCCGACACTGCATTTTGGCATATGGAATTATACTGCATTACATAATGCTGTAATTCAAATACTACAAATCAAATCCCAGTCCAAGAGGTGAGGCATCAAGAACAAATATGCTATCTAGTTTCTCAGTTGATATAAGTCAAAGCATTCAGGAAAGTTAATTACAACACTGGCATAACCCTTACAGTTTACATTGGAGTCAAATGCTATAATCAATCCTGTAATGATCTCAACATTTACTCCTACAATAAACCTAATACTAACGTCTAGGGCAATTGCTGAATATATAACAGGTTTTGTGTGTTCTTATACTGATAAATCTTATCAGTATCTAACTTGAACATGAGTAGCCTTATATAACAAGAAATTTTGTTCTACTGAGCCACAGTATACAAAGTAATAAAATACATTTATGGATGATTAAATATTGAAGTGAAGTTGAAGCATTTAATCTACTGCAAACCTCATTTAATGCAAATGTACCCCAGCAATATAGATATTATTGATATTATACTTGAAGGGAACATTTTCATCTAGTGTATCTCATGGAAATTTAATTTCCTTCTTCTCTGAGAACTTGGATTTGTTAGACTGTGTCCATTTACAGCATAAATTTCCATTAGTACATAAAGTGTATTTTTATATATTATAGAAGAATTTGTGACTTAACAAAATCCCACAGGGTCAGATCTATTACTGTGAAGGCACATTTACAATGATGTTTGCAAATCACAATATGTAGAAACTTAAAAAAAGCTACTTTAAATTTATCATTATGTTGATTTTGATGTCCATTTTCATGCTACCATCTTTTTTTTTATTTTATGATGGGTTTTGTGATCAAGTACAGATGGGACTGATCTCAGATCAAATAGAAATTGGAATTTTTAAAACAAAGCAATTACACTTAAAGAAATTAAAAACAAATAGATGAACTGAGGACATTTAGGTTAGTTTTTTAGATAGATTTCTTTCCTTTCCTTTTAGCTTAAGATTTTATTTTGTACCTAAATAAAACATCAGAGTCTGGGTAAGGAATACCAAACAAAAAGCGGCTATAGTTTAGTTCTAAGGGCTTATTATCAATTATTTCTAAATCAAAGTAAGTTAAAAGCACAACCAACAATTGCTTTATTTCAACCATGGCCAAAAATCGGCCTGGACATTTGCTGACTCCCAATCCAAATGGCAAGTGGTAATACTTCAGCTTTTTCCCTCTTTTAAAAAAGGTGGTTTTCTTCTTACCATTTTCTGTAAAACGATCAAATCTAAACTCCTGTAAAGAAGAAAACAGCATGTTAAAATAAAAAATTTCCATGAAAAAGTTTGAGTTCAGTTCACAAGGATGCTAGCTCTCCTTGCCCATCTTAAAAGGTTTATTTTAATCCAGCAAACACCAGGGAATAAAACTTAGCAAATCAGGTATGAACTTTCAAAAATCTCCAATGTTATTGGACATTTACACCTCTCATATCAAACAGGAATCCAGACTGTTCTGTAGGACTTTTCTTCACATTTTTTTCCTATGCTAAGTATAGAGGCAGTATTTCTGTTTTTGTTCTCTAAGATGGGTCTTGACTTAATGACACCTGAAATACCCAGGCTGGGGGAAACGGAAGGGCAAGGCCTCCATGGTTATTAGGGAATAGTGAATTCCACTGGCCAGAAATGCTGCTACAGATGGACAGGTAGGATGAATTTAGGATTCAGGGCTTATGTTTGGATGAAACAGATATGAAATAATATGATTCACATTAGGCACTAGAAAAGAAGAGCACTAAGATACAAAGTCTGTCTGGATTGCTTTTTGATGTTTTATTGGCTTTCTTCTATGACAATTCTCTTCAGAATGAGTGTTCCTTGGGTTAACTATCTTGGTTTCTGATAGGTTTTCATAAATAAGTTATATTATTTGTTACAGAAAATTATGGGAGGGGTTTATGGAAGGTGTTTGGTCTGCCATCTTAATTTACTCTGTTGAGTTTCTGAGAGGACACTGAGTGACCTTATTTCAGCCCACGGTAAATTAGACCATTGATTAGGTTAATGCCTGTGGCATGCATTACAGACATCTGTCCTGTATGCCGTGCTCATTAGCGTTAGACCTGCTCAGCACACAACTTTGCCATCAACTATGAAGCCAGAGGCAAAGAAGCAGGTCAGACCACAGGCACTCAGATTATAGCAAAATCCCCACAGTACACAGATAGATTCGGAATCTATCACAAATGATCTAATTTTCTCACTCAATGACAATATTCATGACAGTGAAATCATTTCCTCTAAAACTATTGGTTTTACCCTCATTTACCTAGGATACTGATTTTGATAACTAATTAAGCTTTTAAAACACATCTTGGGTAGTTTCTATTCTACCTCTGCTCCCTAAACTTGCAAGCTGATGGGATGATAATGGGAAAATTAATCTGCATCAGAATGCAAGCATATTTTTTCATAGATAGTTCTGTGATGTATCTGAATAGGATCTACCAGTGCCAACATACAAATACCTGTCCGTCCTTGTAGCATGTATAAGGATATTCTCTATGGACATCGACTTTGTTACTAGAGATGGAATTACAACTTGGCACTGTTTCTCAGTAAATCTTTTTTTGGTTTTGGAGCCCAGGCCTGCCTGCCTGAGTTCAATACGGCTGCTTCCTCCTTCTCACTGACCAACCTAAGATTATGCTTTTCTCAAGAGTTTTTTGCCTATGCGAAACCGGTGGATATCACTTTTACATCTGAAAAGCTCTCACTGCAGTCAGTCCATAGTTTAAGTCAGAATATAGAGAAGGAAAATTTAGCTTGAGGTACGACTTCATAGTATGCTGATATCATAAATAAGTCAGAAACTGTTACGGATGCTGATATCATAAATAAGTCAGAAACTGTTACGGCATTTCGGTTTTCCTTTGTATACATGGATATACAGCTGAGAAGCCACAGAGACCAACAAAACATGCCTGAATCCTCCCCCTCCCCTACCATCTTCAGTGAGGGCACATGCAACCCCCTCATACTTCTGGTCAACCGGTAATATCGCTTGTCCAGTTTTCTATCACCTCCCAGTCAATTTCCTCACAATAAATATCAAAGAAATTCCTATTTAGTTGTTTATATTATGGACCAAGAAAGGAAAAGGCCAATTTCTTTTGTTCTGTGACTACCATCAAGCTCAAAGGGAATATGGGCATACATAGCAATTTTTTTTTTTTTGATGAGGACTATTTTCAAGACCTTTATTGAATTTGTTACAATACTACTTATGTTTTATGTTTTGGTTTTTTGGCCATGAGGCATGTGGTATCTTAGCTCTATAACCAGGGACTGAACTTGCACCCCTTGCATTGGAAGGTGAAGTCTTAACCAATGGACTGCCTGGGAAGTCCCCATAAATAGCTTTTTGTGTTAAAATTTCTTTTCAGTCTGTTTTCCACTTCCAGGACATAGAGAACCTGAGCAGGTTCCATGTTATTAGGAAGGGCTTGTGAAAGCTGCTAGAAATATAGTCTTTTTTTTTTTTTTTTTTTTAAAGGAGTGTAAGAGTCTCACTTCAGAGATTCTGAGGTCACAGTGATATAAACAAAAAGTCAGGAAGCTTGAGATGCCTTGATCTGTGATTAGAAACACAATGAGAACAGGATCCATCACATGGCAGTACACTACCGTAACAGTTGAGTGCTACACAATGAAGGGACCATTAAAATGCAGTGTTATTCAATGGATGAGAAGAGAGAAATCCTAAGAGATGAGCGTTAGGCACCAAGATTCCCCCTGGCTCCTCTGCTGATTGTCTGCTCCTCCACTGGTTGCTCCCCATCATCATTCTTCTGTATGAGACCTATTGAGGCACCCATCATGGTGATCATATTGCTCTGGCCTCTGACAGATTCAGGACAGGGTGTGTGAACCAGTCTCTCAGGGCTACAGATGAAGAGTCTGTGGGGCCATCTGGGAGAACGTCCCTTCTCATGAAGAAGGAAAAATACAATGAAACGGTTCACCACTCTTCCTACTGTGGATCTGGTTATATGAGAATAAGATCCCTGCAAGGCTGCAGCTATTCTGTCACCAGACTGAAGACGAAGCTAACCCACAGGAGATGGCAGAGCCAAGAACTCCCAAGAGATGAGACTCGTCACACTGTCTTATTTATCTCCATATTTTCAAAGTCCCCACCAGAGTGCTGTACACATAGTGAGGTTCCATATATGTTTGTTGAATTAATGAATAAATACATGACAATAAAGTATATTTTAAAAGCAATCTTCAAGCTTTTGAAGAAAACAGAGATATTGAATGAGTAAATAAAGATGGGGAGAATGAAGAGTAGATGAATATTCAAATAGAAAATGTTTACAAATAGAAAGTGGTGTAATATTTAGCGCTAGAAATAAAGATTGGGTAGACGATACAATTTCCTGGATAGAGAAGAATTTTGGGTCTGAGTGACTGAGGAACATTGCATAACACCCTAATCTGAGTTCTCCAAATTTTATGTTTAGTTCAAGTCAACAGCTTTTTTTTTTTTTTAAGCATTTCCAGCATATGAAGGAAGCACTGAAGTTTAAAAAGGGATAGAGACTTCCCTGGTGGTCAATAGTGATTAAGACTCCATGCCTCTAATGTAGGGGTGTGGGTTTGATCCCTGGTTGGAGAGCTAAGACCCTACATGCTGTGTGGTATGGCCAAGGAAATATTTTAAAAAAGTAAAAGACATAAAACATAGTCTTGTTGGAGTAGTTATAGGTGTTCATATTCATATGATCAGCTCTTGTATTCACTCAATTCATCATTTTGGGTTTGGGAATCTGGATTAGATAAAAGATATGACTTCCTAGAAATAAAAACTGTCACTATTTTGAATGTATGACTAAGAGGCTGCACACTTGCCCTGGTTTATAGCCAGACCTCCTGGGAGCAAGATGACTAAGTACAGAGATTTCTTTTTTTATCTCCGTGACTTGGATTCCAATCAGTGGTGTGCTGTGGCCAGTTTGTACCAGCAAGAGAGTACGTGCATATCTCTTCCCCACGTTGTGTTCAGGATCTCCACATTGGTAGCAGGAAATCAGTGAAGATGAGAGCATTTACACCATGACAATTGACAAAATCAGGGTTTTGCAGAGTGCTGATTTGCCAGCACATTTCTGATTCCAACATGGTAGGAATGCCAAGTGTCAGTTCACTAGCGGAACAGAAATCCTCTCACCACGGAGCATGTGGTTATGAGAACACAGCCACATCATAAGGACAAATCCCTAAATAATAAACTCTTAAGGACAGGGGCCTTTGTTATATCTATATCACCCATTATGCCCATCAACGTGCTTTCTGAATAGTAGATGCTCCATACAGGTTTGTTTTGTTGAAATGTACTAATGGCACAATCTCTATTCCAGTTTGAGAGACACAAAATCATTCAGACTGTTTCCACATTTGTCATGAGCTGTGTATTTTAATAACAGTGACAATAATCCAAAGAATATTTAAACAATTTTTACAGTAATTTAGAATTTTTTCAAGGACTTTTAAACTCATTTATTATTTTTTAATTCCTACACCTCTGAGAAGTAGACTGGGAAGGCTTGTATGACATTAACTCAGAGCTTTGGGGTTGGTAGAGAGTACCAATGGCTTTGTAATTACTTTGTTTCACTGTGTCCTTCTTTAGAGGTTATTTGGTTATAGAAATGCATCACCATCTAAAATGTTGGCTATTTCTTCCCTGTGGGCCAGCTTCCCTTTATACCTTAGCACCTCCACAGAGAAACCAAACAATACATTTGGTCTTCACGGCACTACCTTTGGATGCTTCATTTTGCCAAAAATGTAATCATCACCATTTACTGATTACTTGAGAGCCAGTGGCTAGAATTCTGGCTGACAATTGAGGAAGCCTCCAGAAAATTTTAAAGGTACCCATTTAAAAAGGTACCCATTCCAAGTTAATTAAGAGATCATCCAGACTTTCTTGGGTGGCATTTAGATGGATAAAGAAGGAAGAAGAAAGAACTGGGAAGGGGGGTTTCCTTTGTTCTCTCCCACTGTTTTAAATTTCACTTGCCAATCTGTTTTCCCACATCAGCATGTGCCACCTGACAGGCTAACATCACAACAAGCTAAGGAACCCACATTTAGGAAAAAAATAATTCTCAGTACAGGTTACATGCTGGTAGCTTATATGCCCAATTAGGTCTTCAAATATTTTTTGTTTAGCCCATATTGTGTTTAGACTTAATTTTTCCAAACATTTAAAAATTCTAACCTTCATCGAAAAGTCTGTTTTTGAAGTTTAAAAAACTAATAATAAAAATGACTTGGTTACATCAGGTCTGTGTGCTTGTAAGAACTGAGGGTTGGTTCAGAAGCAGCCATATGATCTCACATGCCTCCTAGGTGGTCCTTTCACCAGCGTTTTTACCACTCCCAATGGTATTGCAGTATTTACACACAAGCCACCCTATCTACTGGATCTAATTAGGCCCAGGACACATTTGAGTGTGTGGTCTCTGCAGTGATTTAACATTTTAACTGAAGTATAATTTCACTTTCAGAACACTCACCCATCTCAGCACTTCCTAATTACTTCCTTCTGTGGGTACCCTCCTGTGTGCCAGGCACTGAGAAATCAGAGAAGACTGAGGACAGGGTCTCTCCTCCCTGAGAACTTATAGGATACAGGCACATGAGCAAACAAGTCACTGAAAGATACAGTGGGGTGTGCCCCCTAACACAGGCTACACAGGCCACAGAGCGAGCAGTGGCAGATTCTCTGAGGGATGATGTGGAAATCAGAGATACTGTCAAAGATGGTGACTAAGAGAGAGTCTTGTGAGATCAACTGGAGTCTCTCGGTAGACAGGTCAGAGGGACATTCCACAATAGAGAGACGTGTGAGGAAAGACGTGGCCTACTTTCAGAATGTAATATTTCAGGGTCTCTTGGGCTTGAACATCCTGAAACCATGCCTCACTGGTTAGGAGGAACCCATCTTCTGCTGAGGATTCTCAGTCTCCACGTTCTCCAAGAATAACTATATTTTTATCTGGAGTTCATCTTCTCCATGATTTTGGCCTAACAGCTAGTGGTTGTTCTCTGTATCTAAGGAAGACCAGTTCTTCTTGTATCTGTAGGGTACCAAAGTCAGGCAGTGAGGAATGTGTGCCTCTGAGAAGCTCCTGGGACAATGCTGTGAGTGACAAATAACCAAGGACAGAATTTTCCAGTTCTCTTTTTTGACTCTTAGCACACGATGGTTTTGGGATAGGCATCTGTTCTGTGAGCACCGACAGCATCTACTTATTGCTATCCTAAGTTATTAAGGACAATAGAAATCAACCCACAAGCCTGAGAGGAGAGAGTGCTCAATAAATGTTTATAGAATGAATGATTATGTAAGACTTTGCCAAACATATAAAATTGGTTCTGCCCCATGCCATTTTTTTCTGTGCCAGTAGCTATCATATTTCACCATTCCACAACTAAGTTCAAGGAAACAATATTACAACAAAAATTAGCTAGTTGATTTTAACATTAGTCAGGCATAACTGACCAATGTTAAGTCTGGTAATTAGTACAGAATACTCATCAAGTCAAGTTAGAGCTGTCCTAATGAGGCTAACTCGGGGTTCATAGTATTGCAATTTTGTTCTTCCCACCAATTTAGTATGAAGCAAACCCTTCTGACTACTATTTATTATGTATAGTTTGGGGATTGCTATTTAGCATTGCACAGAAAAAATATAATTGAGCACACTTCCAAAGTTTACCTTTGATACTGGGTTGACTAAAAATTTTGTTCGGGTTTTTCCACAAGATGTTTAACTTCCTAAAAGTCTAACCCATGAGTCTAAGTCACAGGGATAAAGTTGGGGATACAGATGAGGAGCCCAGAGATTCTTAATGACAGTTGTGGTTGGGTAAACATTTATTATTTGTTGATGACTTGAATGTTGATTTTACTATCATGGCATGAATGGTAAATTTAATTACAGTGGAATAATCACAAAATAAAAATACAAAGTGGAAATTAAAGTAAAAATTGTAGATAGAAATAAAACTATTTTCAAATTTTAAAGTATTTTTTCAAAGATTAGCTATTTACTTGCTTTATTTATTGCTATATTTATTTATTTATTTATTATATGTGGAATTTTTTTTTAATATTTACAAACGTGGAGATGAAGCTTGTTTTCTGACCAATGTTCATCCACTCACTAATACCCAACTTCTGATTTGCCATCATTAGTTAAGTAAGACCTCTTCTGAAACACACAGAAACTATACATATATTCTCCCCTCACTTAGGAAATTTTGTCTTTGCTGATGAAACAAATGCAAACTATCTCATTGCATTTGAAGTCTGTCCCTTTCTAATTAATTTCCAAAATTCAACCAGATTTTAAACCAGCCTGACTGTCAAACACCTTAGAAACTGGGTTTAGAACTGGTTCAGCTCTAAACTGCTCAGAAAGTGCACAGAAGTTTCTCACTGAAACATGGCATTTTACTTATAAAAACCACTGCAGCCACAACCTGACTCCCTGAGAAGCACAGGCAGAAGATGACTGCTTGCAATTTGCATGCAGGTGGTGAACCTCTGAAGTGGTATTAAGGGATGAGCCAGGGTGGATTAATTTCCAGTCTTTGATATTCATTAACTCCAGCTTCAGAAAAAAATACAAGGAGATGACACAATTACCCTCAGAGCTTCACCCGTGAGCAGCAGCTTTACAACCTCAAGTTCACAGTGTCATCCTAATTGATCAAGAAGGGGCACATGCCTTTAGTAGGAGGTGAAAAAGTAGAGAGCTTAACTATAGCAGAGACAGTATCAGACTCTGGGACAGTCAAGCCTACGCAGGAAACACTTAGCAGAACAGTCTACCATTGCTTCTTCTCTAAGTGACCTGTCAACAGCTAGCCCTCCATGGTTTCGTAACATATCTCTGCCAAGCAAGACTTAATTTTGGCCTAAAGTGAATAGTGTCCATTGTGGTGTCAATATTAATTTCACTTGATGAAACTAGAGTTTAGTCTCATCTCTGTATTTTTATTTATAGGTCACAAAACCTTTGAACGAAAGGTATTTAAGGAAACCTCTCTGTAAACAGGATGGTGTTTCCATTGGAAAGAAAAACTGGAGTTATTAAGCTCTCTCAAATTCTTTCTGGAACAAGGTGGCAAAAGAAAGAGAGACCATGAGGGAAGGAATGTGCTTGCAGCATCTAAGAGGGAGTGATGCTGGCTGGATGTTTACTTACGTCTGGAGCTTCGAAGATTTCAGGGTCGTGGTGTAAGATGGGAGGAAAGATGACGACAAAGTCTCCCTTTCGCAGACAGCAGTCCTGGCTCTCTAAATGAAGTGTCAAGTCCTCTTGAACGAAACGAAAGATGCCAGAAAAGGAGCAGAGTCGCAAAACCTCGAGAATGGTACTTTCTGAAAGAAACAAGCAAGCATCATCATTTTTATTAAAATACTTCTGCTCCTGAAAAGTACTCTCATTTAACCATCAAAGCTCATTACCAATAACTTCAATTGACAGGCAAACCCTTTCCCAATCAGATCCATCAAGCAGTATGAGGGAGCCAATGAGGGCTCTGGATGGGAGAGGAGGAGGGGAGAGGTGAGACAATGTGGGGCATTTCACATCAAGACACAACTGTCCTGTATTGGGACAGAAAGTCATTAATTAGGATTTTTTGTAGGAAAGATTGATCTGCAAGACAGGAAAGCTGTGTTGGGGTACACACTTTGGAAATTAAAACCATATCCCAGTTAAAGTACACCCCTGGTGAGTTATTTCACCACCCTTCTGAACAGCGATGCCTTCAAAGCCAGGCTTAGACATTTAATATCCACTTAGGCAGTTAATAGTAAAATAATTGTAGTAGCGCTTTCTGAGACAGCTTAACACTTAATTTCTTTTATGCTAGCTGTAAATAAAATGTGAGTCAGCATTTGCTGGAAAAATTTCAAAGGGAAAATACTTTTAGAGTATTCAGAAGAAAACCAGATTTCTCCGTGGCATCCAGGGAAAATAACAGCCACCATCATAACCTGGAAGATTCCAGAAGCCGAATGTCCTTGCTTTCCCAATGGCCTTCACCTTTTGCTCCTAGCACGACAGATTTTATGGCTAATTTCCGGCAATTTATCCTGGCAGTTTGAGGAGGAATTCCTTTGGGAATAATATGCATAATTTGCATAAATCATTCTGATAGCATGCACATCAGCATGTAGCTGCTGTCTAGGTCTGCATCTCTGCCTTCATAATCAAAACTGACTATGTTTTCACCAGCGCGAATGGGTCCTAGAATAAAAAGCTTGATTCTTTCTAATCAGCAATGTGAAAGAAGAGCTCCAAATTGAGCGTTTTCTCCCTCCTCCACATGGTAACAAATGGTTGTGTTTATGGCTTGCAGTTAAGAATCTCATACACACACAGACACAGACACACACACAGACACACACAGACACACACACACACACACACACACACAGCCCAGTTTCTTAGTGTTCAGTAAAGCTCTGAAATGTAGAATGACTATTAGATGATAGAAGTGGGCCACTCAGGGAGGGCTTGCATCAGCCAAACAAAAATAAATGCTATTTCCCGAAAATTTAAATCTATGCACAGCTTGCATGGGGATATCTAACAGCTTTCGGGACCTTCTCCCAGGAGATTTTTCCCTAAGCATGCATTTGTCTAAAGAAATGAGGCTGCGGTCAGCTCTGTGTGGCCAGTGTGGTGATTCGATGTGACGCACAGTGAGACCGTGCATATTCTTTTAGACTGCCTTCGTTATTATAATCAGGCAGAGTCAAATCGGTTTGTTGGTGATGAGGCCAGAAAAGAACTTTGGTTTTGGAACGGGGACTCTACTGCAGATAGCCACAAGGCACCTGACACGACGGATTTCAGCTGGCAGGACACCAGCGACCAACATTTCCATGGTGCAAAGCAAGGGTCAGCTTCCCACGCGCGGCTGCTGGCTCTTGCTGAATCAACAGCAGCGCAGCATCATTTTAGCTTGTGGTGTGAAATGGTAGCTGACATATGCAGCAGAGTTGGGCACCCACCCGGTCCAGTAAGAGTTCGGGAGGGAGAAATACAAAAGCACAATAATTGCGGGCTGGCCACTGTGACCGGGCAGGCATTGAACGGGCCGAATAACACGGTCAAATCCCATTGGCTGATGTGCTCTGGGGGAAGCGTGGCAGCTTGCAGCCACCACAGGATCACAAATGACAATCGGGCAAGCATATCTTAGGTGGAAGTTAATCACAATAATGGAGCCCAAAGTGTGGCTTAGCGGTTGGATCGCAAATGACAAATCTGTTTTACCTTCCAGTACCAGTTATGTGTGTGAGATGAGGCTGGCTCTGGGTCTGAGCGGTCATGCGATCATCATCAGAGGACACAAGTCATGAACATTATTATCCTCAGAGGATGGGGGTGGGGGGGGCTTCCATGGCTCTGCGTCACAAGGTACAGACACAAAAGCCATAGCCTCGTTACCGGCCTCAGGAAGAACTCAGGCAGGACTATACGTTGAGAAGAATGACAACTGCACAATAAAAAAAAAAAAATTGCAGCCTCGACTTGTAGTTGTCATAGTTGAGCAGACACCAGCCAGTGCCACTGACAGACCAGCTGGGCCTTGGGAGGCTGTCCATGCCGCACCAGGAGGTAGAGTAAATTATCCTACACGCCAGAGCAACATCTGTTTCTGTGCTAGTGCCGAACAAACAAGGCAATTGAAAACATACCAAGGGATAACCAAGCAACAGATGAACATGACCCTCATTTTTTCCCCCTTCTCACACTCGAGGTGCTAAACTTCATTGTGCAAGCACTCCACGAAAGAGGGGCCAGGTTGGTTTGAGAAGGTGTTGTCAGAAGGAGTTTACATACTGCCAAAATGGAAAGAAAAACCTGATAGTATTGTTATTCTTAGAATCTTCCTTCCCCCCTTCTATCTTCATTTCTTTTATACCAAAGCTAGCACTCAGTTCTCAATTTGCTCTAGAATTTAAAAAAAAAAACTTTCCATATACTTATAAATATTCAGTCTTTAAAGCTAATTTGCTATACTTAGTTCACATGCCTTCAAGCATTTGTCTTCCAATTTCCACTGAATAAATGCGTACTAATGAGAACTAGAGCAAGCTGCTGAGGCAAAGCTGGGTGACTTGGGTCTGGCCTGCCACCAGCTTGTGATAGGCGGGCAAATTGAGTTAAAATGAAAAGTCTTGTCAGCTGAAATTCAACATGGTAGCCAAACAGCAAGCTGTCAATCATTCCAGCCAAAACAAGGGACTGCAGGTAATAGAAGGTCATTGTGATCATTAGTGCACTTGGCTTTCATAGGCAAGTTAATTTTAATTAAACATGATCTCTATCTGTAAATGTTTTCTAAAACTTATTGTGCATAATGGGTTGTTAATTTATACTTACATTTAGTGGGTAATAGGACCCTCTACTTACTAAATGCACTGTAGAGAAATGGCTATCAAGAATGCAAATATTTGGAGGATCATTTATACCAGCCACTGCAAAGTGCCAACAATTGCAGTTGTGAATACAATAAGGCTGCTGATGTTTTATGAAGAACTGAATTTTACTGACCAGTATCCCCAGGAAATTTGACTGAAGAATTCCCACAATGAACTTACAATTCTGAGCCTGCCCTTAGCTAGGAGAGATTTGTTTCTCTTTGCAGGATATAAAAATAATCTGATTAAGTATCTCCTAAGCAAAAAGCTGAGGAGTATGTTGAACTAAGAAGCTTTACAATGTGACTGGGAAAGAAAATGGTAAAGAAACAGAAACTCAGGTAGAAAAAGATAAATACACTTTCTCTTCTGCCATCAGATCTCAATTCTGGCTGTAATAATTGACAGATGATTCTCATTTGCAGATTTAAAGCACTGAAGCCGCTTATGACAATCAATAATGCATGTTACAATGCAAACACAAACAAGCACATCCAAGTTTCTGCCTCACACTTAGGCCATGTCTGGATGTGTGTAATGAATGTACTGTGACATGGCCAGGCTGTTAATTTGGGTCATCTTAATGATTGGTGCAGACTGTCACACCATCTGATTAGCCATGGTGATCGGTGGATAGCAATGATGGCTGGAGTGAAATAACAGCCAGCCTCTGTTGAAATGGACTGGGATGGTCTTTAAAAAGAAGGTGGACCAGAAAGGGACTGAGGGCTCTGCAAATAGTGCTCCAGAAGGGTGAGAAATGGAGCGAGGCTACAGATGTGTGCGCCAGTTTTTATGTAACTGCCTTCAAGACAGGTGAGAAGCTATTCAATAAATAAGACACCATCATCATCAGATAATCTGAAGCCAAATAACTACTTTTTGGCTCAACAATTGTATATTTTAAGTAAAGTTAAAAATAAATCTGAATCAGTACGCATGCCTACTTTCACTCTGCACTGCAGACACGGTTTTTGGTTCACTGCTAAAACACAGAAATGTAAATTCAACATTCATAGTGTCAATAAATAGACTATCAAGGTCCTTCTCTGCTCAGGACTGCTGTTGGTGGAAAAGAGAACAGAGATTATGAATGCTCCCCAGGGTCCTAGTGAAGATACTGTTCAATTTCTGATTGGGTAACATCAATGATGGCATTTCAAAAGTCCCTTTAGGTAGCAAGTTATTTTTCATATTGGCGAAATTTTTCTCCCTTTAAAAAACACAGAGGCAAAAAAATTTTGAATATCTCTTCTACATAACAGCCCTTTAAAAATATTTAAAGACAACGACCATGTCATTTTTAAATTGTACCTCAGAGATGATAATGGCCTTTAGTCTTTAATTCAATTAGTCAATGTGCCTCTTAAAACGTGGCAGAGCTGGGTGTGCTATTTCAGCTGGGAAAGTAGACAGGAACTACTTTGACCTAGATACCACACTTCTATTAATATTTTGTTGTATGCAGACAAACAACAGATTTTTGAAGTAATATCACCATGGACTTGTGTTAAGCTTTCTGATGTCCCGGAAGTATCAGCTCTGATGGCTCGCTTACAATCACCTGAGGTGGTTTTAAAAAATAAATACTCCGTCTCAGGCCAATGGCGTCAGAACCACTGCATTAAGGAAAACCTTTACATTCGTGGTTTTGAACCTTGGTTGCACGCTGGAGTCCCCTTGAGAGCTTGTAAAGCCATCAGCCAGTACCTCAGACCACTGAAATGAGAACCTTTGAGGGTGGGACCAGGTTTGAGTACTTTTTTAAGCTCCACAGATGATTCCAAAAGCAGCAGCACATGGGATCTTAGTTCCTCAACCAGGGATCAAACCCATACCCCCTGCCTTCAAAGCACGGAGTGTTAACCACTAGAGCACCAGGAAAGTTCAGAGCACTGTGGCTCTGAACCTAAACCCTCCTCTGCTGGGCCACTCATCTCCTTCCTTATCTTATTCTTATGCAGTTAATGTTTGGACCTATGTACAATAATCTGCATTCTCTTTAAATTTCCCTTGCAATCCTTTCAACACCTTTTTCCAGCATTCATTATATTATCTAGCCCTCTTTGCTTTGTGCCAAGTTGAAAACTTGATAAACATCTAAACCAGTATTTTTCACTTTTTGACCACTGTCTCCTTATGTTACTTACAAAACTTTCACCACTTATTTCTGGTGTACACCTTGTGGGAGATGCCTCTCTCCCCTCCTCCGGTTGGAAGTTTCTAATATGAAGTAGAATTTCTACCTCCTGTATAGCCCCACTGGAAGAGAGGATTTTGTTAAACTTTACTATTGCTGTTTAAATTATAGACACTCTTAATTTTTAAAATACACAATTTTTAAAAATAATGAATGAGCTTTTTCAAAATAACACCCACGATTATGACAAACATAATACATCACAGTAAGATGTTAATAGTAAGGCAAACTGTGTGTGTGAGGTAATACATGGGTATTGTCTTTGTAACTATTCCGCAAATCTAAAACTATTCTAAAATAAAAAAATTATTTGTATTAGGAAAAAACTACAAAATATAATGTGAACCTCTAACCCCAACCTTACGCTCAAACCCAACTGCATTTGAGAATTCATGACATATATCCTTGTGAAATATAATGGTCAAGGTCTCTGATACATTTCTAGAGCATTTTTCCCTGAGTTGACAATGTTTATGGATTGGCATTGAAATTAGGTAGACCTAACATCAATTTCAGGCTCTGCCACTAACTAGTTGTATGATTTAGATTGGTTAACTAATCCTTCTGTACCTTGTTACCCAACAATTAATGAAGATAATATACTTGAGGATTAGATAAGTTATACTTGAGTTTACTTATATTTATATAAATAAGTTAATACTTGATGATGAAGTAAGCTAATGAGTCTGCTATATAGTAAAATAATGATTAATAATATTGTCATTCATACTGTCTAATCTTGAAATTAAGAATATAGTTAACTCTATCACCTTCTAGCTCACATTTTCTGGTCTCTTCTACATGCACATCACAGCTGGCTTTGATGAATCAAGATGCAAAGAACTCCTTCCCCCTCTTTGTTTGGACAAATTTAAAAAAAATCTCCTTTTGGGACTTCCCGGGTAGTCCAGTGGTCAAAAATCTGTCTTGAAATGTAGAGGACATGGGTTTGATCCCTGGCTGGGGAACTAAGATCCCACAGGCAAGTAACCCATGCGCCATAACCACTGTATACGCATGCCACAAGGAAAGATCTCGCATGACACAACTAAGACCCTGTGCAGCAAAGAACTAAATAAATAAAAATATTTTTAAAAAACTCCTTTCCTTTTGTATGTTCTACTAATATAAAAATTCTCCTTCCTGGTTTAAAAATAAACTAGCATTCCTTTCATCCTTGTGATCCTTTTTCTTACAATAATAAAATCCAAGATATCTTTCTTTAAAGAGATTATACTTAGAATACATAAAACTCTTCTCTTAAGGAGATGAGATGCACATACACTCAGTCCATGAAGTGCACTGTAAATATTTAATTCTGTAAATCTTGCCTTTCAGCTTATAGTTCCCATGATAGAGATATCCATGAGACAGTTATGACTAGATGCAGAGATCATCTGTTCTGCAGAGATCATTGCTTCAATCTGCATTAAACTGTCATCTGGAAAAAGAAAAAAAATGGACCCCATTTTCTAGAACATTCAATTCTAGTAATGAACAACACTGGCCTCTGATGGTACCTGAGGCTGTGATGAACAAAGTCTACCTTCTAGATGGCTGAAGGTGCTGCCTGTACTCAGGAGGATCTCCAGGTATTTGGGGTTGGTGGTGGTCCATTCATTGATAAGTGAATGATGAGGTCTCTACTCTAGAGATGGACAGTAATGGCCCCAGTTATGGCTCTGGAACTTGCCATTTCTTCTGCTTAAATAAATTTAAACTTGCCTGCTCTAATGTTGTTGTTGTTCAGTCGCTAAGTTGCTTCCAACTCTTTGGGATCCCGTAGACTATAGACCACCATGCTCCTCTGTCCATGTGGTTTTCCAGGCAAGAATATTGGAGTGGGTTGCCATTTCCTCCTCCAGGGGATCTTCCCAAGCCAGCTATCAAACCCACATTTCCTGCATTGGAATGCTGATTCTCTACCACTGAGTCACCTGGAAAGCCCCATCAGTTCTAATAGCACAATTTTAAAATAATCTTTTCTTTGAATAGTGTGAAGTTGAGAGTAAAAAGAGAATTGATGAATTTCAACTAAATTTTTAAGCATTTATAACTATGTACTGGATACAAACACATATTCCTTAAAGTTTATTTGCTTTATTTCCCAGTATATATCATCTGATTAATAAAATGCAATTGAAATTACTTGAACTTATGCGAAATGCAACCTTGATCTTCATAGGAACCATAAATCTTCTTTTCTACTCAGAAAATACTATAGATCCATGTGAAAGCAACTACCCAGAACTTGATGCAAATTTTGTGCATTTGAAGCAAGGGTGTTAGCCGCTCAGTCAGGTCTGATTCTTTGTGACCCCATGGACTGTAGCCACCAGGCTTGTCTGTCCATGGGATTCTCCAGGCAAGAACACTGGAGTGGGTAGCCATTCCCTTCTCCAGGGGGTGTTACTGACCCAGGGATCAAACCCGGGTCTCCTGCATTGCAGGCAAATTCTTTACCATCTAAGCCACCAGGGAAGCCCCATTTGTACATTTGGTCCCTAGTAATTCTGAAAAAGAAAAATAAAATAACGTTCATATTTTAATAATGCCAGGGTTATTTTCCTTCTCCAAGCAAATATAAAATTACTTTGATAATGTATGCTAAAAACAGCATGACTGAATAAGCTAGCCAACTGTCACTACAAGGCAAGCTTCCTGCTATTGCCTCTGATGGGCCTTATCCTAACCAGGGGGAAACATTTCTCAAACACTTGGACCAGTCTTTCTAATGTCAACTGGTGGTCAACACTGATCAAGACCTGTAGGGCCTCTACTCTCAGAAGTCACCATCAAAGAACCTGGAACATATTTTAAAAGTATGAAAAAATGAAGACTAATGTAGGTTAAAATACTTGTTACATTGTCAAAGGAGTGAGCAACAAATATCTTTGTCCAAAGGGACCTGGAACAGAGTATAAAGAAAGCTACAGGATGAAAGGTCAGTACAGAAAGAAAAGTAGAGAATAATTTGCTGATGTGGAATTTAACTTTGGGAATCAAAATTTATTCATATGACAGTCATCTTATCAAAACTGGGAAAGGAGAATCCACTGTCATCAAATGCTCATTGTTACTGACACACAGACCTACATAGATGTTTAAAAGCAACTAAGTCACTTCTAACCGCAAACAGATCTGAAACGGTGATCACACATATCTCTTGAATCAGTGACTCTTCTATAAAACATGGACATTTCACATGAAGTAATCTGTAGTTGTAGCTTGTTTTTTTCCCTCCTTCACTCCCTCCTTTTCTTCCTTCCTTTTTTTTTTTTTTTTTAATTTCCCAAGGATGTTTAAATTGTGAACTTGCAGGGGAAATCACTCTTAACTAAGTTTTGGAGAATCATACACTGTAAGCTGTATTGACATTCTAATCTCTGCCTAAAAAAGACACCATTTTAGGGAAAAGTAAATATGTTTTATACAGAATCTGCCTGTTTGAAATACTTTCTTTTTCAATCCCAAATACTTTCCTTGTTAAGATAGTACTGCAGTGTTTGGAAAGCATTAGCACACCAACAGATGCTCAGAATCAAATGACTTAATAGGCATAAACTTTTTTTCCCCAAATAATTGCAAAGCTTTGGTTTAGCCTTTTGCATACCTTACATAGTTAATTACCTAGGCCTTAATGTTTACATGCAATGAGAGCATCTACAGCTATAAACTACATAATTTATAATTGATGTAAATGGGTGTTATTATGTCAATTAGGCAGCTGTGTCCTCCACCTCTTGGTAAACAGCTTTGAGTGATAAACTGAGTTTGCAGAGAGGTACCTTCTTTTCTTCATAACAGATAAAAATAAATTACCAAGGTAGACCAGGCTGTCCAATTGTTCTCTGGTGAGGTAGATGGAAAATCCAGGCCCTTTCTTTTGACCTGTTGACTGCAGCAAATGGTCAATTTCGTCACGCAGCACGGCCATAGCTTCCGGGTGCCGTAGAAGGTAATACATTGCCCAGAACATGGTTGGAACAGTGTTTGTCACAGAGGCCCAGAGCAAGCCTAAATGATGTGCTGGGAGAAAATAAGTGAAAAGGAAGATTAATAGCGTTTATTACACTGATTAGATTTGCAGTGTGCTAATTAAAAGATGTTAGGACACAGACCCAGCCAAGGATCAGTGCATGCTAATGAGGACCAATAGGCTTCTGAAGTCTAATTTTCTGCTTAATGAGAATAGTTTAAAATGTAATGTGTGTGTGGTGGGGGAGGGGAGGAGGGAGAAGAGATAAGGGGAGTAAATGCAGCTTAGTTATACTCTTTCTCATTATCACCATTAAGTATCTTGCATTACCATCTCAGCAAAAAAAAAAAAATCAATTATCACAAAGGGTTGTTTCAGAGTAAAACATTTTATCATTAGCCAATTAGAAAGAGCATAAAAATTCTCAAGGTCGCCATTTTGTCTTTTTATTTCAAAGGTCTATTGTAAATTATTTTATTTTAGACAAGTCATCATTCAGAAGTTTCTTACCTCCTATTTCAGTGTCCTTGGGCGTATAGTATTTCTCCAGGATATCATTCCTTCTTTGAACAACTTCAGACAGTCCTTGTAACTTAGCTAAGCTTTCTGTTGTCAAGTCTTTTATGAGTTTAGTTCGGACAGACTTGATATTTCCTAGAAGCTCAATGGGTATGCCTGATGCTAAACGTGTGAATTTTTCATCAAATTTTAAAAAATCATCTTTTAACTCAGTAATAAATGTTTTCTTATCATCAGCAAGAACATTTCCATATATGGTTGTAAATGTCATTTCAAATATTACTGAGTTGCAGAATGGCAACAAATATTCCCTGCTCCAACTTGTGGTTTTTAGAAGTTGGGGTTCAAAAACTTGTTTTAGATTCTGCATTGTGCTTTCCATCAGGATATCCAAATGCTTCCCTTGTAAAAATTGATAGGTACTATGAATCTCATCGATGAGATCAGAATCTGTTATCATCTTTTTGATAGAAAACACTCTCTTTAAGAATTTATTAGTAAATATTTGAAAGCTTAATTTTTGATTTTTTGCCACTGACGTGTAGTGGAAAGGATCCAGGATAAATGTTATGTACTTTCCTAAAAGAAATAAATGAGAATATGAATTCATGTGGCCATACAACAAAAGAAAACAAAATATCTGAAATTTGAGAATATCCTACTCAAAATTAGAAAGACCTTAATACTCAGATCTCAAAAGATGCAAAAAGTACAATAAAAATCTATTTGATTCAAAATTCCATTACATGTTTCCTTTTAAAATGGAAGATGGTGGGAAACCCCTAGAAGTTTGAAGTTAAATATTCTGAAATTCTTAATAACTTTCAAAAAGACAGTTTATTCTTCAGACTTTCACCTTAATGAACTACCAAGATATTTTAGTTATCTTTCAAATAGTCTTAACAGTCATTACTTAAACACTTCTCATATTTTTTCTCAATAATAGAATCAGAAAACAACTCAAATTGGTAAGGTATATTATCTTAGCTTTGATTGAATACAATTATTTTAACTCAAATAAATGAAGATTTGGCATGAAGCAAGTACTCACAAATGAACACCTAATTCAACACTAACAACAAATCACAAATATCAATGTTTTCATTTTTATAGATGAGAGTATAGTCGGTCAGGGAGATTCACTAATGCGGCCAAAGTGTCATACTGATTTGTGATCAAAAGAAGATTCCACAACTAGAACCCATCCGTTCATGCTTTCATGAATTTACTCGACATTTATTGACATCCAGGAACTTGGTTGAACCTCTTTCCTCTTAAGATAAAGATGTGAAGGAACCACTGTATCATTATGGACAGTAAGAGAGCAGAGGCGGGAACACAATGTAAGAGCAGCAGGAAGTGCAATCTGCTTCTGTCTGCCTGGAGTGATCAACAAATGTTCTTTGAGGTGGTGACATTTGCCATTTTCATATATTAGTCCAAAGTTAAGGTGCTGGTTGAAAATAGAGATTCTTGCTTGATTTTAACTCAGATGGCTCTGAGATGGGACCTACAAGTCTTTCAAGTGGTTCTTATAAGAAGGCACACTAAGGAACCTGGCCGTCTGATGCAAAGAGCTGGCGCATTGGAAAAGACCCTGAGGCTGGGAAAGATTGAGGGCAGGAGGAAAAGAGAGTGACAGAGGATAAGATGGTTGGATGGCATCATCAACTCAATGGCTATGAGTCTGAGTAAACTCCGGGAGATAGAAGGACAGGGAAGCCTGGTGTGCTGCAGTCCGTGGGGTCGCAAAGCACTGGACATGACTAAGTGACTGAACTGCAACACCACCACCACCACAAAGGTACAGACTTATACTGTGGTCTAGCTCTCAAAACTGGCAGGGATCTTGGAGATTCCTGGTTGTACTTTCCCCACCCCCACCACCCCGGGGAATTAACCGGTGAAAAAAGTCAGGAGAAGCTAAAGGCCAGGGTTATGTTGCCATTTTTCAGTGGCAGAGCCTAAACAAGAAAACAGTCCACACATCGTGCTTTTCCTGGTACTGTTGTTTCCTTCTCACTCAAGGGTTGCTTCAAGACTCCTGCTAATGAGAAGTCATATGCATTCAATACTCAATATTAGCTTTAATAAGCCTTCCTTTCCAAGAACACACATGAAATTTAGTTGATCCTACAAACTGTAATGCTTATGTTACTGTCTTCTAGAAAACGATAAATAATTAGACATGAAAGTGTCGGATCATCTATGTTCAGCTCTTCACGTCATCATTTCTCTGTGTGTGTGTGTGTGAACCTTTCCTAGATAAACAACTCACTTATTATTTCTGGTAACTCAAACAGCATCACAGAAATTAAATTCAATTTGGGATAAGCTTTACGATGAAGTTTTGAATAATTTTAACCTAATCCTAGAGAAATAGGATACATTTTTTTGTTTTTCAGTCTTAAGGCATACTTTAAAGTTTTAGGGTACATAAATATACATGTGGTACAACTTTTTCCCTAAAAATAAATCATATGACTTGAATTATATTCACTCTATTTCCCCTTAATTTAGTTAATAAAGTGGGCCAATTCAGGAATGAGGGTAAAACTCGAGTGACTGCTCATTCTGATCAGATCCCAAAGTGATATCTACAAAATAAACTGGATTCCCAAACCCCCAGGAGAGCAAAACTGATTCAACTGGATTTGGGCATATTTTATGACACCTGCTTTACCATAGCAGCTTAATTAAATAAAATTACCAGCATCTGCCTGACAAATAATTGAAAAAAAGAGTCAATTCTCTTATGTTGCAAAAGATATAATTTTAGGCAAGGCTGTGTATTTTCACAGGTGGTAATTCATACTTTTCTCTTTTCACTAAATGAAAGGATTTTGCTGCATATCTTTACAGTTATTTTAAATTCATCACTAAAATTCAGAAAATGTATAAAAGGTTCAGTTTGTAAAACATAACTTTTAGAGAATAGTTGGAATTTTTTGTTACCAATTGTCAGTATCATCAAAATCTAAGCAGAAAGACAAAACTGTATTCAGTCATAGAAGGAAAAGCCACTAGTTACTGACCTATTGAAGTAGAAGCTTCATGTACTTTAGAGATTTTTATCTATAATTCATCATGAATACACATGTATTCCCTCTCTCTCCCTTTCTCTATCTCACCTTAAGGGTGAGGAAATGGGAAGAAATTATGAGGTTACTATCGAATAAAAACAGTAAAAGCTAAATGTGGAAAACTGTGTCCGATTAGCAACCAAGTATTAATTATTTTTAATAATTACTTATTTTTTAATAGGCAATTGTCACATAGGTTCTTTTTTAAAAAATTACTGATCAGTTTAATGCAATTTATTTGTAGATAAAATTCTCACTCTTTCCAAGGCTCTTTACACTCCAGGATCTTTATTTTTTTCTCATTTCTTATTTTGATTTTCTTCACTATCAAGGCATTATGCTTTACTGATTCTCTTATCCAAATAAGATGTGGACTGCTGAGTAAGACATTTTGATTTTCTGGATTTTACTTTTCAAGTGGGTTTGGAAGTACTAATAACACTGGAGATGCTAGCTGGCTTTCCAACTTTTAAACCTTCAGTATAAACAATTTAAGCTAAGTTTTCCAAAATTAATATTAATTTAAACCATCTGTCCACCATCTGCTAATGTGAGATGCAAAACCAGAGTTTCTTTGTAATCTTTAATCAGACAGTTAGGAAAACACATATACATTCATAAAATGAATTTAAATTTCTTAACAAAGGAAATTTGAAAAGTTATTCTGAAGGCCATGGATTCTTGGAGCAAAATTAACTTTTGCCCCAGCGTGCTTTTATGTAAGTCAATGCCAAGTGTCAACAGGCAACTCGTCTAGCTCACAAAGATCACAAGATAGAAACAATATCTTTTGCCATGTTTTAAAAAGAGAAAGGAAAGCTATCAGCAGTTGATGTGAAATATTGATTTAAAGAATTTCAAAGAATAAATGTCAAAATGAGGCTCACTTCTGCAAAATAATATTTATGTGTGTGTGTGTATATATATATAAAATCATCCTTCTGAGCAGTACATTTAAAATGGGGTCAAATTTTTTAATATATTCTTTACCAAACATTTCACTGTCCTCATTTTTTTAGGAACTGGCTCAACATAAAGATATTAACCCCAGCATTCCTGAATAGCCTGCATGTGATCTGTTACTAAGCTAAGAGCCGCTTCACTTCCTGCAAAATTCTTTTAGGAAGGTGAAGCAACATAATGATAAGTATGTCACTAAATGTTAAAAAAAAAAAAATAAAGTCATTCACTCTGATGTCTTCTACACAAAAAGTTTGACACCTGGATCATTATAACTTGAATTTTGATGTTTTCATCTCAGATATTTGGTGCTGTACAGGAAGACATCCAAGGGAATTCGGAACAACCATTTGGAATAGAAATGTCTAGTCAATAAATAGGAGATAAACTAGAATTTTATAGAAATTTTCCATAACTATCACCTTTTAATCTCCACATATACCTGGCTCTCCATTTTAAAATCTCCAGCTGAAAATATTTGTTGGAAGAGTGGACTCTGAGCCAACTTTTTATTTGGTAAGGATGACCACATTATCCTCCCACTCTTATTAGGGAGATTTCGCTAGCTGTTGACAATGATGTACAGTGGTGCTTCGCTGCGGTGACATCTAGGGAAAAAGACTCTGCTGCACCACCACACAAAACCAATTAGAGAACTATTTTCTACGACAGGTCACGAATTTACGTGGTTTCCCATGAAAAGATGTACCTTTTAATTTCTTTATTAAGATGACATCCATGTCCCTTGAGACTTTTAGGGATGACAATCATTCGCTCATCACAAGAGAACATATACTCAGTGAAATCACATCATGGGACAAAGGTGGGAGACACTGTTTCCCATTTCACATTTTCTAAACGAGCTATTTTGCCAACTGATCATTAGAAGCACATACATGAAAAGGATTTCTTGACAGGAATTTATTCAAACTCTAGGAAGAAGCCAAAAGGAAGCAGTAGTATGTATTCAACTCTGGTTGTCTATTGTGGAGTTTAAAAACATAACCATGGTCAATAGAGATTAGAAATTCAGCAAGTGTCTCAATATTTAAGATGAAGATATCAAGTGTCAGCAGAAAGTGGTTGTTTTCTGAAGAGCAAATAAAATTATTCCAATCTGCCTTAAAGTTTCTACTTAATAATCTGAGGTTATTTTTGTAGAATGTATTAGAAAGGAAAACTAAAAATGTCAATAATTTGTTGTATCTATTTATTAGAATATAAGGTTTACTTTTTAAAGTTAAAAGTGACTTTTTTAAATTCAATTTTTGTTTTATATGGGAGTATACTTAATTTACAGTGTTGTGTTAGCTTCAGGTATGCATTTAAGAGATTTAGTTATATATATATATATATATATATATATATATATATATATACATTCTTTTTCAGACTGAGTTCCCTGTGCTATACAGAAAGTCCTTGTGGATTACTTATTTTATATATAGTAGTGTGTATGTAAATCCCAAACTCCTAATTTATCCCTCCCCAAGAATTATTTTTTTAAGTGAAGAATCTAGTTTTGTATTACGAAGCCAAGGCATGTCCAACTCTATGCAATCTCATGGATTGTAGCCTGGCAGACTCCTCTGTCCATGGAATTTTCCAGGCAAGAATACTGGAGTAAACTGTATTCCCTTGTCCAAGGGATCTTCCAGACCCAGGGATTAAACCTGAGTCTGCTGCATTGCAGGATGATTCTTTACTGTCTGAGCCACTAGGGAAGCCCTATATATAGAGGTGTGTATATGTTAATCCCAAACTCCTAATTTATCCCTCCCCAAGAATTACTTTTTCTAAGTGAAGAATATAGTTTTGTAATATGAAGCCAATAGTTCACTTAGGCTAGAAGCCCCAATTATAGCCTTTACCTTTATTTGTGTTACAGTATTTCATCAGCTCTAAGGTATTGAGAATTTCCACATCAAATATTTATTGTGAATCAATCAGTGCTGAGCTGTGAACTAAATGTGGGCAAGAGGGGAGTTAGATAATAATGAAGGGAAATAGATAATGTGAATTAGCAATACAGTCACAATTTATTAAATGCTATGACAGGTGAGATACTAAGAGTGACTGGAGAAGAGGCATCAAACATAACATGGGGAGTTGGTAAGGATCATGGTAAAACACCAGTGCATTTGACAGGTATGTGGGGATCTGAGTGAGGTCATACCTGTTGTCTTCAATTTTCTTGGGAAAGAAACTGAGTTATCAGAGCCCAGTGATAGGGAGCTGGAACAGCTCCTTTCTGCACACTCAACCAGAAGTAGGAGGGCAGAGGAGTGTAGACAATCTAGTGTGCAAAGATCAGCCTCCCAGACATCCATAGGACAGACAAGAGCAAGAAAAGGAATGGCTAGCCCAGGTGATAAGCTGATGTGGAAGACTGTATGCAAGCATGGCTACCATAAATTTCTTCGCTCTTTCTACATGTGCTCCTTTGCAACCCTGCCACTCTGCCCAGGAAGAAGTGGAGGTCTTTTTCTTAGCCTTGAATCTGGGTTGGCCTGAAACCTGCTCACACTAACAGAATGTGGTGGAAGTGAGGTTCTATGACATCTGAGCCCAGGCCTCGAGAGGCCTTGCAGCTTTCCTCTAATCCTCTTGAAATCTCAGCTGCCACATATGGACATCATCTTGAGGATGAAACACCATGAGGACAAGGAGGTCCTAACTGGCATGTAATCAGGTCATCTTGGGACATTTAGCCCCAGTCAAATGGCTCAAGCCACGTAAGTGACCTGGGCAAGACCAGTTGTTGTTTCAAGGCATTACATTTGGGGGAGGTTTGTTATGCAGTCAGAGATAGCTAATACAACTAGAGAGCTTGGGCCTTAAAGGAAGATGATTTGAGAACATTCCAACTTCTCCTATCTGCACCATGATGTTGGACTATGCAGTGATCCTGCTGTGTATATTTTTTCTTGTTTTGTAAACATCTTCTTAAAGTTAGAATCATAAAAAATATTTTTAAGTTAAAAATATTTTCTGGGCTTCCCTGGTGGTCCAGTGGTTAAAACTCCCTGCTTCCAATGCAAGAGGCATGGGTTCAGTCTCTGGTCGGGGAAGTTCAGCATGCCACATGGCATGCCGCCCCCCCTACCCTCAAACTGTGGGCTTACCTTGTGGCTCAGTGGTAAAGAATCTGCCTGCCAATGCAGGAGACGCAGGTTTGATCCCTGGTCTAGGAAGACCCCACAGGCTGCATGACAACCAAGCCCGTGCACCACAACTACTGAGCCTGTGCTCTTGAGCCCAGGAGCCACTACTATTGAAGCCCGCATACCCTAGAGCCTGTGATCCTCAACAAGAGAAGCCACTGCAATGAGAAGCTCGCGCGCTGCAACTAGAGAATAGTCCCCACGCGCCACAACTACAGAAAAGCCCGTGTAGCAATGAAGACCCAGCACAGCCAAATAAATAAATAATTTAAAAAGGTGCACCCTGATCGGTGGGTGCTTGGGGCTCAGGGGAAAGGGACGAGAAGTTAATAGGAGGAATGCAGGGGATTTTTTTTTAGGCCAGTGAAACTTCTCTTGTGATACCATAATGATGGATACATGACATGATGCATTTTGGAACAGGACCCACAAAGGAACAGGACAAACCCAAGGAACTGGACAACACAAGGAGTGGACCACAGAGCAAACCACAGACTTGATGATGTATCCACATCAGCTCATCAGTTGCCACAGTGTGCCACACTAGCATAAGATGTTCATAACAGGGGGAGTTATGACCAGGGAGAAGAGGGCATATATGGGAACTGTCTGTATTGTCTGATCAGTTTTTTCTAAACCTAACACTGCTCCACAAAACCAAGTCTGTCAATGCATTCTGGCTTTTTAAAAAACGATTCTTAAAGGCAAGCTAAACCAAACCCAGTAACATGTGCCAACAGGAGAGTGGTATTCCCCAGGCACTCTCAAGAGAATTCTATAATTTGTTTTTTAATGTTAGGATTATTACACTCAAAAACAGTTTTCTTTTGTATTGCTCTACAAGTAAAGTAATATACAAATAATCTAGTTTTGCCTAGAGAAAAATATAACAACATTAAAGAACAGGTGAGAAATTGTAAGTAAGGAACTTAAAAGAAATGTCATTTACCTCCAAGGAGAAGAGTGAAAATGTCACCATACTGCTTTTGAAGAGCAGTCATGAAACCCAGAGGATCTTTTTGTAATTTCAGGGCTTGTCCAAAGTAAGGAAGCCAGCCTTTTATCAACGGAGGCTCACCGCGTCTCCTATAGGAAAAAAAAAGGAAGAAAATAAAAGAAAAAATTAAACCATTCTTATTTTAACACCCGTTGGTCATTTATCCAGTCTAGAAGTAGACTGGAAGAACTTCACAGGTTGTTTTTTTTTTTTTCTCAATTCTTTTATTTGGTGAAAGCTAAGTCACTTCAGTCCATGTCTGATGCTTTGCAACCCTATGGACTGTCGCCCGCCAGGCTCCTCTGTCCATGGGATTCTCCAGGCAAGGACACTGCAGTGGCTTGCCGTTTCTTCCGCCTGGGGATCTTCCCAATTCGTGGACAGAACCTGTCTCTTGTGTCTCCTGCATTGGCAGGCGGGTTCTTTACCACTAGTGCCACTTGGGAAGCCCTTTATTCAGTGATTCTTATAAAATCTTAGACATGTATTTATTGAGCCCCTTCATGTGTGTGTGGCTCTGGGGCAGACAGTTCAATTTGCAGTTTTTGGTGAGCAACATTTGTGAGAAATTGTGTCTTGTGAGACTCAGTTGGCTGAAATGACAGACATATTCAGTAAGCATTTTGTGTGTGAGTGCTCCTGCTGTGCTCCTGGGAGTCGGATGTCAGGTAGTTGAGTTGCCAAAGCAAAGCTCTTTGTTATCAGATGTCAATTAGACTGGAATTAAATAATTAGAAGAGGGGCAATTATTAATCTTGAAAAGTCTTTTGTGCTGGTGAGAACAATAAAAACCTCAATATTATTCTATGAAAGGTTTTTTTGTTATATTCTTTTATGAAGATTTTTATTTACATTATAAATGAATAGGAATATTTATTAAGTTTTACAAGATTTTTTTAAATATATGAAATATGTTTAATGAATCATTGAAATATTGTGAATTAAAAACCAAGCTTCTTCTTTTCTGACCCATAATCCTAGCAAAACTGGACTTCAGAATTTCTTCTCAGTCATTTATTTGGTGAATTCAATCTGATTTAAAGTTAAAAAAAATATCCAAATCCATTTTATCCTACAAGGGATTAAAACAAATATTCAAGAGAACGCTGATGATTCCCCATCCCATCTGTGAAGATGACTTATACTACACGCAATACAACCCATTTTGATTAATCACAAGATATTACAAGCTCAGATCTAATCAAAGACCAGAGATTATGATCATACTCAGCATGGAATTTTATGTAGCTAGATTAACGCTATCAGAAGCTTTTTTTTGCCACAACCCAATATGGTGGAATTAAACTTGAAAAATTTATCTTTATAGTAATTTACAAAATACAAGCTGTTGTTTAAATACATATACTTAGAATAGGAAGACAGGGAACACAACATAGAAACGTGTATCTTAGGGGCTTCCCTGGGGATCCAGTGGTTAAGAATCTGCCTTGCAGTACAGGGGACGCAGCTGAGGGACTAAGATTCCACACGCCACGGAGCAACTAAGCCCGCAACTACTGAGCACAGTGCTCTGGAGCTCGTGCACCATAAGGAAAGGTCCTACAGGACATGAGGGAGATCCCACATGCCACAACTAAGACCCAATGCAGCCAAATAAATAAGTAAATAAACAGATAAGTAAAAAAATAAAAAAACCCATCACCCCCTCCCCCAAAAGAAATGAGAATCTTACTCTTCACCTTACTTCCTGTTATTTTCTTGAATGCAACTCAGCAGTGGAGACTTGCTTTTTTGAGAAATATAAAAGCATACCAAGAAAATACTATAACATTAATTTTAGGTCCAAAGATTAATCAATGAGAAGACGTTGCACATATGATTGGAAAGTAGGCCCCCAAGTTAGAAACTACCAAAGCTATTCATCAATGATTGTTTTGAAATTTGCGAGGGATCTAGTTTACACAACTTCCTGTCAAAATCTTAACTCTCTTCCTCGGTCTACTTTTACTCTATTGTGCTTAATGTTGCTTGAATGCTGCATTGTGACAAAGACTTTGAAAGGCTTTCTGTCATATCATAATTGAATGCAACTGATTTCATCCTTTGTGCTTTGTCATCTTGCCAAAGGTTGTATATTCTTCACGGGGTTTCCGAGAGGGTAAAGGATGGACCTCGGAAATCCAGAGGAATGAACTGAAAATTCAAAAGTAGGGAAGCACATTAGTGAGCCATTTTATTGCTATGAAGATGAGAGAGTCATCACTTATTACAGCTGTGCTCATTTGGGTAGAAATAAGCCTCAAGCTATTAACTGTGTGTGTGTTACTTACTCAGTCATGTCCGACTCTTCGAGACCCCACGAACTATAGCTCACCAGGCTTCTCTGTCCATGGATTCTCCAGGCAAGAATACTGGAGTGGATTGCCATTCCCTTCTCCAGAGGAATTTTCCAGCCCAAGGATCGAACCCTGGTCTCCTGCATCACAGGCAGGTTCTTAACCATTTGAGCTACAGGGAAGTCCTAACTATTAAATACCATGTCACAACTATGCATATTTTCAGGAAAAAAAAATACAGTGCTAATTCAACTTCTGACCCATCGAAGACAGTTAACAGAAATCTATCTTCATCACTATATTTGTAAGTATTATTTAGGGAGGAAAGACATCGTCATCACGATCCAGAAAGGCCTGTTGACACCTGGCACAGCACAAATATTGCTCTGTCTCTCTCATGCTCTGTGACTTTGAAAATGAAGTACCAACTGCTCACTGCTGAGTGAAGGGATAAGATGCTTAATGCTTATTGGGGATGCTCCAGTTCCAAAGCTTAAGAGGAACAAGTCCTGAAGCAATGGTGGGTCACCAACCTCTCCTCTCAAATCTACAGTCCATATCCCTCTTTTTCCCCTACTCAAATAATAAACACTTCCTCAAATACCTTCTTTACTATTTTAGAGACTACATGATCATATCCTGTAAATTATACAACTTAAAGCTTTCATAGATTCTCAGTGATTAATCCCAAGTTCTATGCAGAGACCGCAGCATCACTGCTCACAAAGTCTTCCCTACAACTTGTAGGACACATCTTAAAAGTTCAAACAAAGTGCCAAGTATGGTCCAGACTTATCTGGAAGCAAACAGTGGAAAGAATCTAAATACATAAAATAGCTATAAAATACAAAAGACATTTAAGACATTTCCCTTTGGTGAAAAAGCAGCACATAAAATTTAAAAGAGTGGACCAACAGAGAATACTTGGTTTCTAATGATACATGAAGTTCCTCTTCATGCTACACCTTCCATGAAATAAACAGGTAAAAAATCTGACATCCCACACATTGTAACCCTGGACATTTAGAGCCAGCACTTTCCAAAGCAGTCTACATGGGTCAAAGTATTTTCTTCTCCATTTTTCCCGTGATCATTCTAGGCTGGGAATCTCACTTATTGAAACAACCTCCTAAGCAAGTAGGGAGCAACGCTGACATGCGCACAACAATCTAGGGAAAAAAATAAAATTATATGTTGATGAAAAGTTTTTCTAGACAATATATTTGTATCAGGTCACCTAGTAGCTGTAACAGTACCTTAGTAATTTTTTAATTTTTCCTACCTAATATTTTCTTTGTGTAGGTGGTTAAATTTCAGAAAGTACACAACTGAAGGGCATTGCAGTATTTGACGATAAAACTGACCTTTTGAACAAACTGTGCTCTTGAGCAAGGCACTTTTGAAGTTACTGTTTCATGCTCCCCTGACTTATTTTGGAAACTACTTATTTGCAAAATGTCATTTGTCTCATCATGTCTCTTAGAACTGTATCTTGAAACATCTTCTATTCCGCCATTCTTTTTTGGCTCCAATGGGGGCACCAAGATACCTAAAAATGTTCCTGCAGCTCTGAAAAGCAGAGAATCAGCATGCCCTTTGGGACGTTGTGGAGAGGGAGCATCATTGCAGGGTTGTGGATGAAAGGTCCCAAGAGACAGCGTGTGGAAGATGTGTCGGAGCAACCTCAGGGAGCACCCAGGTGGGGCCAAGCAAGCCCAGAACCACATGTCTTGCTTTCTCCAGAAACTCAGTGAGTTAAAATCAGCTGGGGAACTTCAGTAAGGAATGCAAAGGTGGAGGACCACTCCCAAAACCTTCGCCAGGAGGCACCTCCAAGAAGCCATAGATGAACCACGTGAACATCTGTAGGATGGGACTCACCAGATCAACAGAAAGGAGAGGTAAGAGAGAATCCCAAATCTCATTTATTCCTGGTACAAAGAGACCAAGTATTAAAGGAGAAGTGACTGAGCCACTTTTCACTGGAAATATTCACTGTCTTCTGCTATCAGCAGAAACAGGGGCTCAGAAATCTGAGTTCAGCTAAAAAGTATTAAAGTTACATTTCTGCACATCTGACTCATCCTAGGAGACTGCAAATCCCATATGCTAGCTATGTGTAGCTAGATGCTCAGTTTTTTCATCTGAAAATAAGAACAAAGACATTCAGTTTAGAGATTCACCCATCAGGCTGAGGTAAAGTATTAGAAAGTAGCTGGTACACAGAGCATGGTTAGTTTTCCCTTGGGAGCAATAAAGAGGTCCTTACACTGGTGAATGGATAGGCAAACTTCTATAAAAGTCCACATATAGTGGAACGGTATTTAGCCATATAAGGAAATAGCTATCCTGTCCTATTAAGTCTTGGAGGAACCTTAACTACACAATGCTAAGTGAAAGGAGACAACCTGAAATGGCTACATACTGTACGATTACAACCACATGACCTGGAAAAGGTAAAACTATGGAGATTTGCTAGATTAGTAGTAGCTAGCTGTTAACAGGGAAGGTGAACAGAATGAATAGGTGGAACACAGGAGTTTTAGGGCAGTGAAATTATTTTGTATGCCACTGTAATGGTAGATACACATCATTATACATTGGTCAAAACCCACATAATATACAACACAAAAAATGAACCCCGATGTAAACTTTAGGACTTTAGTTAGTGGTAGTGAACCAATATTGACTCAGTTGTAACAAAGGTACCACACTGATGCAAAATGTTAATAAAAGGAAACACTAAGGTATTGGGTGGGTCAGGAGGGGGTTGTGGGTGGGTGGGGGGGGTTGTGGGAACTTTGCAATTTCCTCTCACTTTTGTGTGAACTTCAAACTTCCCTATAAGATAAAGCATATATATATATAATGAATTTTGGGCATGAAATATATTATCAGTTTCCATTTTTTAAAAAAAACTAAAGAGATTAAAAAAAGATAAGAAATTCAAGGTTTTAGGATTGGTCATGTAAACTGATACAATTTGACACATTCTCTCTCTTTTTTGAGGGGCAGGATGTGGATCATTTTTTTTTTTATTATTCTTTTTGCCATACATTGTCATGATATCACCATGGGTTTACATATGCTTCCCCTCAGGGTCCCCCCTCCCTCCTCCCTCCCCCCCGGGAAATCTTGCTGCACCAGTCCCGAGCATCAGTCCTGGGCTGGCGATTGATTAGACACATGACAATTAACATGCTTCAATGCCCTTCTCCCATATCATCCCACCCTTACCCTCATCCACAAAGTCCACAAGTCTATTCTATACATCTGCGTTCCTTTTGTTGTCTCCCATGTTGGGTTCTCATTACTGTCTTTCTAAATTCCATATATATGTGTTAATATACTGTATTGTTGTTTTTGCTTCTGGCTTACTTCACTCTGGATAATGGGCTCCAGTTTCGTCCATCTGAGTAGAATTGCTTCAAATGAATTTTTTTTTTAATGCTGAGTAATATTCCATTGTGTATATATACCACAGCTTTCTTATCCATTCGTCAGTTGATGGGCATCTAGGTTGCTTCCATGTCCTGGCTATTGTAAACAATGCAGCGATGAACACTGGGGTGCACGTGGCTCTTTCAATTCTGGTTTCCTCGGTGTATATGCCCAGCAGTGGGATTGCCGGGTCATATGGCAGGTCTATTTGCAGCTCTTTAAGGAACCTCCACACTGTTTTCCATAGTGGCTGTACTAGTTTGCATTCCCACCAACAGTGTAAGAGGGTTCCCTTTTCTCCACATCCTCTCCAGCATTTATTGCTTGTAGACTTTTGGATGGCAGCCATTCTGACTGGTGTAAAGTGGTACCTCATTGTAGTTTTGATTTGCATTTCTCTGATAATGAGTGATGTTGAGCATCATTTTATAAAGTCTTTATTGAATATTGTTATAATATTGCTTCTGTTTTGTGTTTTGGTTTTCTGGCCAAAAGACAAGTGGAAACATAGTTCCTGGACCACAGTTTGAACTCCTACCCACTGCACTGGAAGGCAAAGTCTTAATCACTGGACCGCTAGGGAAGTCCTCATTTTTTTTGAGTAAAGAGTTATGGAAACCAAAACATGAGCCTGTTGGCTGTGGATTATTCTCATTCATGTTAGGTACATTTCTTCCTATGACCTAGTAAGGAGCCACTCTTATGGAATGCCACCATCTATTTAAGACCCTGCCAGGACTAAGTGGTTTTGTATCTTTTGGCTCAGGAAGCTGGTCTCCAGTGACCTGAAGGACTTTGACCAAAGTTAGTTTCCTCCTTGGCATTGTGGGGTTTTTGGCCATTTTGTTTGGTATTATTTTTTATTTCATTTTTTCTTTATTCCTTTTGATTTTTCTCATTTTCTCTTTATTTCTTTTTCTCATTTTCCTTTTTTTCTTTACTCTTTATCCCAGTTTTTGAAATTCACTTTTCTTACTTAATAATACCAGTTTGTTAATAATCACTATTCAACTTCATTTTTGTCTGGCTCTGTGTTTTGACTTGGTTATAAAGATCAGCTTTTCAGGTGGGCTTTTCAGGATTCCCTTTTGAGGTGATTTGGATCCAGTTTTTCCCCAGCTTTTCTCCATTTTTAAGTTGACCTTGGGAGCACCTTATCTCGACGACAAAGGCAATCTGCTCCGAGGCCTCTTGCCTCCATCTCTGCTGAGGAGAAGATCCATATAGTCAATGACTATTGACAAGGTTACCTTCACCAAGGTGAGGAGGCCTTGGCACATCCCCACTGAGAAAGAGGTGGCTGTGAAGATCATTCACAAGAGCCAGTAGAACTCCTTGGGGCTCCAGACACTGTCCCACAAAGTCAAGATAATGAAGGTCTTGGATCACCCCCACCATTATGAAACTATCTGAAGTGGACACGGAGGAAACACTCTGCCTTGTCGTGGAGTGCGCTGGCGGAGGAGGGATGCTCCATCAATCAACGGATCATGGCAGCATGAAAGAGAAACAGGCCTCAGGCAGTTTATGCCAGAGAATGCCCACTATATAGTACTGCAGCTGGACAGTCCACCCTGGATGCTGACTCAGACATCAAGGTGGCAGACTCTGGCTTCAGTCACAAATTCACCTTTGGCAATAAGCAGGATGCCTTAGGTGGAAGCCCCCCCCACCCCCCACCTTGAGCTGTCAGCCTCCAAATTAAGATGGCATCACAGCAGATGTGTGGGGTCTGAGTCATTCTGTAAACACACTGGTCACACAGATCCCTGCCTTTAGATGAACAGAACCTAAAAGGTGCAGAAGGAACATTACCGAGTGCAATTCCCCATATCTCCTACTATTAGTCTACTGAATGTGAAAACCTGCTCAAGAAATTTCTCACTCTTAATTCCAGCAAGAGAGGCACTTTTCAGAGCAAATCATGAACATTCCCTGGATATCTGCAGTTCAAGTAGATGGGGAACGAAACTGCAGGAGGCCATTCCCTGACTTTCCCAGGTGGCGCTACTGGTAAAAAACCCACTTGCTAATGCAGGTAGACATAAGAGAAGAGGGTTCGATACCTGGGTCGGGAAGATTCCCTGGAAAGGGAAAATGGCAAGCACTCCAGTATTCTTGCCTGAAAAATCCCATGGACAGAGGAGTCTGGAGGGCTACAGTCCATGGGGTCACAGAGTCAGACACCACTGAAGCGACTTAGCACACATGCACTCCCTGACTACAAAGTTCTTGGTGGCTTGTCTACAAACAAGGGTTACAGCAATGACATGGTGTAAAGGAATCAGCCCTGAGTCCTAATCTACAGACAGAGGCATTCATCTCAGAGGCCATGCACACTTACTTCTCAGAGAAATTTTTTCACAATACACCTTTAAGTGAATAAATCAGTTAAGTAACCACAAGCACAACAGGATAATATTATTTTCCTAAAGAAAATATGGGACTAGAAACGCAAAGATGGGCTTCCCCGATGGCTCAACAGGTAAAGAATCCACCTGCAATGCAGGAGACACAGGAGATGTGAGTTCAATCCCTGGGTCAAGAAAATCCATTTTCCAAGGAGGAAAATGGCAACCCACTTCAGTAGTCTTGCCTGAAAAATCTCAAGGACAGAGGAGCTGGGTGGGCTACAGTCCAAAGGGCTGAAAAGAGTCAGACACGACTGAATGACTAAGCACACATAAACGCAGAGTCTAGTCTGCTTCAAGATGTTAATGGTTGCTAGTTGGGGTGGTGAAATTATAGAGATTTGGTCCTCTGGTCTACTGACTTTCAAGACAGAAACATAGTGCTTGTGAAGATTATTTGTCATCGATTTTGTCTCTCAATTTGGGTTGTCTGATGCTTTCGCATGCTTAGACTGAGGCTGTAACATTTTTTGGAAAGAATCCCACAGAAGTGTGCCCTTCTCAGTGTATTGTTTTGGAAATTTAAGAAAATGCTATTTTAGTGTAAACATGAAAACCAGGTGCCCAAGGCACCGTTTTCTAAAAACCAGTTGATGAGGACTTCCCTGGTGGTTCAAGGGGTTAGGATTCCATGCTTCTACGGCAGTGAGCACGGATTCCATCCCTGGTGATGAGAACTAAGATCCCACATGTTGACAGGCCAAAAAAATTTTTTTCTTAATGTGTTTAATTTAAAAAAAGAAGCTGATGGCAAAAACTCTACAAATAAATCAAGCGTTAATCACTCAGTCCCTTCTGACTCTTTGCGACCCCATGGACTGTAACCCACCAGGCTCCTCTGTCCATGAAATTCTCCAGGCAAGCATACTGCAGTGAGTTGCCATTTCCTTCTCCACAAAGGAATCAAAGGCTGATTCTAAAAATGAGCACAATGTTCCCAAGGTTGGGGGCGGTGGTGGAGGTTCACCCTGAGCATGCACAGAACTCAGTACACCCCTTCCCGGACTCTGTTCCATCTCCTCCCCCACACTGCCAACCACAAGTTAAAAAGGAAGAGTAGACACTGGGGATGAGACTCTGTAAGTGTACAAAGTATGGATGCACGGTGCCACCTGGATCCCCTGCTGCTTCCTCCAGGGTCCAGGGGACCTGCAAATAAGGCAGGCAAAGTTGGCTTATGTGATGGTCACGGGAAGGGGAGTGGTGCTTGTCACAACTAAGGGTGCAGGTGTTGGGCTGTGACAACTTGATAGCCTCTTCAAGGCTCCACTCAGAGGAAGAAGCGTTGTGGCTCTGAGGACACAGCCGCCACCCCTCACAAGACTCCAGTGACTCTCATCCGCACAGCAGAGAACAGGTTAATTTTCCCCGTGTAAACAATAAATCATATGTGCTTCAGGACTCTCGGTTCATATGTTGTACATGTATGATCTGCTTAATATTTGTTTACTGCAAGAATCAGATCTCCTGTAATCTCTTTTCAGGATGAACATTAATCCAACGCTGTCTAGAAAAATTATACAATTCATTACCATAAGTAATCTCCATTGTACCCTGTGCTTAACCTTCATTTTTCCCCCAGTCCGATAATCTTGCAAATCCACTGGTGCTGTGTGATTGGCATCTGGTGTTCACACAACTTCTGCCTCACAAAACATAAATGAAAAATTCCTGGATAAA
Source organism: Antilocapra americana (assembly GCA_007570785.1). NCBI lineage: Eukaryota > Metazoa > Chordata > Mammalia > Artiodactyla > Antilocapridae > Antilocapra > Antilocapra americana. The sequence continues at coordinate 8,345,602 of ML661885.1, forward strand.
AAATGCAACTTTTCAGTCTATCAGTGATTCCAATCCTTGCTCTTTGGTAAATTTTGTTACCACTCTAGGAAGATCTGGGGGATCAGAAACAAGATCTTTACTCTTGGAATGTTTTGCCTCTATCAGGATGACAACTGACTTAAAAACTTGACTTGATTTCTCAGTAGCAAAGATAGTCACAGTTCAAGCACTTTTGATGGAAGCATTAAATGTAATGGCAACATAAAAGCAACTAATGTTCAATGGTCGCCAATTTCTCCATTGTTAGCATGGAATCAGAGCAAAACTAATACTAACATGACTAAATGTATTTTCACACCCTAAAGCATAACTCTTCAAGCCATATTCCAGTTGAATCTTTAACTGTCAGTTCATCTCTGCAATTGTGTGATCTGAACAAAGCTTTGTTTGTACAGTGTGCCTTTCTGAACTCAATTCCATTAGCAGATTTATACTAATGCCTTGATCTAGTGAGTGATTTGTAAATGCTTCTTTGGCTAAAAAGAAAAACCACATCCATATAGGACTTTACTCCGAGAAGTCCATGATTGAACTTTTTTCTCTTTTTTAAGCTAGGAGAAATGCCCAGGTTGGCACCAGGGAATAGTAATGTCGAGGCATATTTCATAAAACCATAATTTAAAACCTAACTGAGTCTCAAGCAGGCTTCCTAATGACCACAATACTGGAATGCCTTTTTTTTTTTTTTTAATGAACTTGACCCTGGGCTAAGCAGGGCATAGGTCCAGCCCTCATCTGTTCCCATGTTCGCTGATACAATGACTCCTGATTAATCTTGCTATACTCTGTGGCTCAGATCTGGGTTTCTGCAGACAATCACCAATTTGGTGACTTTGACCAACTTACTATGCTTCAGTTTCCTCACCTGCAATATGGACATACTACTGTACTTTCCCATGTGAGATTTAAATAAGTTAGTACTCATACAAGAACTGAAGACAATGACTTTACAGAGTAAGCACTAAGTATTAGCTGCTTTCATCGTCTCCATCATCATCTTCATATTACTACTGGGAAACATTTATTGATTTATTTATTTACATTTTTAAAAATTTATTTATTTTAATTGGAGGCTAATTACTTTACAGTATTGTAGTGATTTTTGCCATACATTGACATGAATCAGCCATGGGTGTACATGTGTTCCCCATCCTGAACCCCCTCCCACCCCTCTAAAACATAAATCTAATCACCACTTTCTCCTAATTTTTCTTTCCTTGAAGTTTTCAATAGAATACCAATTTTTAAGACATTTTATTTTCATTTGCGGGCATACTTCCTTTATTTTGGAAGCACTAAACTAATTTACATTTTAGTTTAGTGCTGCCATATATGATTTGCTGGCAAGGAAATGGGGCACCAGGAGCACTCTCTTACATTTTTCAGGTTTTATATCTCTGAATAAACACACTCAAATGAACAAAAGGGGTTCATAAGAGCCCTGGAGCTTAGGAGGAAGCCAGTTAAGAATGTTGAAATGGCCTAGATAATTCTAAAAGAGGGAAATCAATTCATAATGGAATGTTATTTAAACTCCTTAATTAAAATAGAAAACCATGCAACTGTATTTGTAATTTCTGAGATGAGCAGTTGCTAATTTATTTTACAGACAGGATTTGATTGGACTCCATGGAAGAGATATCAATTCCATTAGCTCATCATTTCTTATATTTGATTAAATCATTTGACTTTGAAACATTTAATCAAAAATCAGAACCTACAGTTTTGTGAAAACTAAATTATACAGAAAACTAGCCCAGAGAGCCTTGGTAATGAAAATATAGAGATTAATGTCAATAATACAGAAGTGCTTTGTCAAGTTATCAAATGATAGTTTATCAATTGAAGCCCATGAAGAAACCAAGTTCCAAATTCTGACAGCCAACACTAAAATAATCAAGTCCAGCTTATCAGAACTATAGGAAAGGCAATTCAAGGGTACTCTGGTTTGCTAAGGTGGGAAGCTAATGAAAAGCCTGTGGACTATACACTGAATGGTGTACATAATGCAATACTACAAAACCATACCTTAAAATTGGGTAAAACATTGACATAGCAAAGCCAATAGTAGCTGTACATTTGTAATACAGCATAGCACCAAGAAAGGCAAAGTTTTGATCTTGTCAAGAATTACAGGGAATTTAGAAAGGAAAAATACCATTCTTTCCCAAACACTGTTTCCTAACTTTGGCTGCTGATTTTAAGTCACTGCATAAAAGGAATGGATGACTACTTCAGGAATTCCATTATCACTAATACTAGAACACAGGACATAGATGACATGTACAGATTATTTGTAGAGAGATAATTCTAACAGTATCCTGCAAATTTGAAAGTTCTATTAAAGATAACCTTCTACATATTTTAAACATTATTGCAGTGTCCTTTGAACATGTTGCTCCTGTTATGTACACCCTCCCACATGTTTTGTGAAATCAACAGTGTTTTCACCAGGCACATTATTTAGGTAGTGCTCAATTGCTTTATTTGTCTTTTTGCCTTGCTTTACGTGTACCCATCACTAATTCTTATCAATCTCTTTCAGTCCTCTCTAAAATCTCTCTCAATATGGTCAGACATATGGTCCTGTAATTTTCATATAGCTCCTCTCCTATTTTCCATCAACTTTTATTTTGCTCCAGTCAGCAAGAGACTTTTGTGATTTTATCCCTTTCAAAGATTATTTATTTCTGCTCTTAGATTTCTAATTTCCAAGAGGTCTTTTATGCTCTCTGCTATACCTTATAGAAATAACATTTAATTCTTGTTTTATAAACACAATTTCTTCTCCTATATTTCTAAGATGATTATACATAGTTTGGGGGGACTTTTTCTGTCCCCGAGTTGTCTGTCTCTCATTTTTTTTTTCTTGTTTCTTTGTCATAGTCTCTCTCTTTTATGATGGGAGCCTTCATCAACATCTCATGAACTTAGCTTCCTTTCACATTTGAAAACAACACTGTGTGCGTGTTGGTGAGGCTGGTGGACTTCACCATATCATGATTGGAAGGGGGCCTCATCATTTTAATGAACTGCCTTTCTACCAGTTAAGGGGAGGATGTTGTTATCATTTATGAATTCTAATTTTGCTTTAGGGACTTTGGGAGTAGAACGTAGTATACACACATATGCAAATCTGTTTCCTATAAATAGTTAACATTAAACAATTTTTTGAATTTGTCTTAATTCTATTTTATTTTTTTGGAGATTATTGCCAAAGTCATTTGAAGTAATATTTGCAGATAAAAACATTTTTAGAGTTCATTTCTATTTATGGAGGTGAGAACAGATAGACGATCTTATAAGAAAATGTAATGTTAACATTAAAATCAGAAAAGAGGAAAAGATGATGGGGTGTATAGTTATGCAAGTTTCAGGTAAAATTCCAGAGTGAAGTAAGGGATGCTTCTAATTCACTGCATTGTTTCCAAAATTACTCCAATACTCTCATCAATTCTATTATCTTGTTTCTGAGGCTTGGAGGACTAGGAGGAATTGGAAGAGAGAAGTAAGGTACTGATAAGATTCTTCTTGTTCATTTGAAGAAGAGTGTGTGTGTGTGTGTAAGTGAGCAAGCACACATGTAACTGTATTTTGAACCTGGACCTGCCCAAAGTGATGCCAATGTCAGTAACACATTAAATTCTTTGCACAGACCACCCATCAGAAGGCAAATGTGCTAACTCTCAGTAGAATAATAAGCATGAACAAAAACAGTGTCAGGGTTAAGGGAGTCGTGGCTTTCTGAAATCAGATTTTTCTCTTTTCTGATACATTTTTCACTTGCAACGAGCCCAGAGGTGATAACACTATAAAATAAATAAACGTAAGATGTTATCTCCCATAGGGCAACTTCTGTTGGTGGCTAAATGAGCCAAGATGAAGAAACACTTCAAATAAAAGACTCAGCTGGAGTAGCAGAGCAAAGAGCTTGCTTAGCTTGAAAGGAAGTCTGGCACTTAGCCATTGTGATTCATAAACTATAATGTAATAAACTTGTATGAACAAAAATCTCATTTCCATATTCAATACTGGTTACCTGAATGAGTCTTATGAGAGCTAATTTTTGGAAACAACATTAATTCTCTGGAAACAAAATGAGCCACTTGATACCAGCCAGAGGGTGGTAGTAAAAGGGTTTCAAGTCCCACATCCCATCCATACCTTTTTTCCATCTCCACATTCCAAGGAGTATCTCTAGAAACTTTGGAAATTGAACCTTAGTCTAGTGTAATGTCTGTTTTTTTTTTTTTTTTTAAATCCCCACTGGTAGATGGAAGTAAGTTGTTTAGTTGCTAAGTCATGTCCAACTCTTTGCGACCCTATAACTGTAGCCTGCCAGGTTCCTCTGTCCATGGGATTTCCAAGGCAAGAATACTAGAGTGGGTTGCCCTTTCCTTCTCCAGGGGATGTTCCTGGCCCAAGGGTGGAACCTGCATCTCCTATACTGACAGGCTGACTCTTTACCACTGAGCCACCGGGAAGCCTACAGAACAGTTTGAAACAAATTGCTATAACATACATTTAATTATCAACTTTCATATAAATCACTAGGACATATATTTGCTTTATACTAACATGCATGCTCTCACTCCTGAAAACCTGTCACCTTAATTTGGCCTCTGAGTCACAGAAGATCCTAAAATTGCCTCTTATCTGGTCATACCGTTCCTTTTAGGTGCCAATAATTTCAAATGAATTTTGGCTCTGTGTAGCCATCTCAATTACCTGGGTCAGCCATTCATCAATGGATCAATCAATTCATTAATTCAAACAATTACTCGGCACTCAATTTGTGTCAGATGCTGTTTGAGGTGACAAGGACACAAGGAAGAATAAGAGACACAGGATCTTCCCTGGGAGGGCTCAGTGTTCATGGAGGTGAGTGTCAGGTATATACACAGAGATAATCCAGATACACTGTCATGTGAGTAATGGTAGAGCTCATTATGAGTTATGGAATTATGTGTTCTGACTTATAACTCACTTCTTGGTTTGATTCAGTTTTTCTAAAAAGCTCTTGTACTTCATTTTTCCTTGTCATCACTCTGTTGAATTTAAAACCCTAGACCACATAGGGTGGCCTGCTCCTCTACCCTGTATATCCTCAAGAAAGGAATATTGTTACTTAACTGAAAGAATGATACTTAACGAGTGAATCTACCTTGGTCATGTGAAATTATGGTCAGATCCCCACATGAACATGCAACTCCCAGAGTGGTTTATTCACCATACTGCAGGATGTGTTCACTTTTTTTTCAACACATAATTTAACTTCAGTGCTTGTTAAGTGGTGTTTCGATGGGCCTTCTCTCATTGCTATCTCTGTGAAGCAGGAAATCACATTATTTGATTCAATATTTGTTTTGCTCTGGCCTCTGCTAGTCACTGGCAACTTCATAATTGTTTGTCTTCTGATGTAATAATGCTCACATCACTAGAAGGTTATGTCAAAGGTATTTAGTAAGAACTAAGTATGGGAATACTTTTCCTATGTTTTATCTAGAAGATAGAATACTATACACATTTTCTCAAAATTTAATTCCCCAGAAATCCAATTTCTGCTAAATGAGATAGGGGAGATTCAAGAGATTAGTAAATTTCACACTTTAAAACAATCGTCAGTCTCCCAAAGTGATCTGAGGTTTAAAAAATAATAGTCTGAGTGGTACCTTCATGCCGATAAGTATTAGCATCAGCCTTCCATGCCCACATGCTCTGGAATCTGTGCATATATTTTAAATAAAATTACTTTACACTTTGCTTAATTTCGAAATAAACAAGGACATGAGTTAAGAGAGGCTTCTCTCTAATAACACAACTCCCTAAAGAAAGATATAAGTTGGGTGCTCAGTATGGATCAAGTTTACTCAAACTTGTGTATCTGTCCCTAATAATAAAATGAAACAGATAGGTAAAACTAGATGTATTATTATAAACTGCTTTCCTGTCTTAAAAATAATTAGAAAGTCATGGATCATTCCTATATAGAAATATTTAATTTTTTACACCAGGGATAAAATCATTTTCTAACATAGCCTGGCAAAGACTTTTTTAAAGTTTTAAATTATAATAGCTTTGAAATTTATTTTTTTAATTTGGACTTTCTGAGACACTTATAATCCAAAGTGTAAAAATTTGCTAGTTGGCCTTCATGAGGCCTTTTAACCAGATAAAAATGCATCATTCTAGAACGTGCCTGAGAATTTCCTCTACAGAGCACAATGGGGTCAGGCCAAGAAAAAGCCAATACTTCTTACAGTTTTCACTGGGTGTATAAAATGCAATTATGATTGCCTACTCTTTAGATCATAAAGATATATACAGGTGGATTTGATGGGAATTCAGTTCAGTTCAGTCGCTCAGTCATGTCTGACTCTTTGTGACCCCATGGACTGCAGCAGGCCAGGCTTCCCTGTCCAACTCCCGGGAGCTGATGCGGGAAATGAGGATGAGCGGCGGAAACTATCCATAATGCACTGTGATCATCTGTGCTTTGGGGAAACAGGACTTGGAGGATGTTTTCAGTGATCCTGAAACATCCAAAGCTCCCTGACTTTGGATGGAAATGGTTTCTCTCCCTTCTGACAGCACTGGGAAGAGGTGGCTCATTCTTCCACTTTGCAGCCAGAAGGACAGCTGACAGATGGACAGATCTTCCCCCTTAGGCCACTCGTCTGCACTGCTTCCCCCATCAGGTCCACGTTAAGGCTGATGCTGTTTCCACCACATAAAATGGTACAGTTGGAAGATAACCTGGGGGAAGGTGATGGACACATTGAATCTCTGGAATTTAAACCAAATGTTGCAGTGCTTCCGGAGAGCCCATGGTGTTGTTCTTCGTGGTGAGGAGCTTGGGGTCTAGGGCCTGACTCTCTGCATTTGACCCCTGGTTTCATTTTACTCAATGTATTCTCTTAGGAGACTTCCCTGTGGCCCAGTGGATAAGAATTTGCCTGCCAATGCAGGGGACACGGGTTCGATCCCTGGTCTGGGGAGATTCCACACGCCCCAGAGCAACTAAACCCGTGCACCGCAACTACCCAGCCCCCGTGCTGCCCCTACTGAAGCCGGCCCGCACCTCGAGCCTACGCCCCAACAGCAAGAGGAGCCACCGTGACGAGATGCCGGTGGACCACAACTAGAGAGTAGCCCCCGCTCACCGCAGCAACCAGAGAAAGCCCACGCAGCCATAAGACCCAGCACAGCCAAAAACTAACTGAAAAAAAAATATTCTCTTAGGGCAAGATCTTTCTGTATCTCGGCTCCATTTTCTGCAAACCTATCTCATCGAGTGGTTGTGAAAACTCGATGGTGTATGTAAATTACTTGGGAACATTCAAGTGTAAAGGGAACTCTCCTAGCTATTACTGCAAATCACATACAGCCTAACCTAAAAATTAGCTGATGAGAACACTGAGACATAGACAGGCTGATGGCTTGCAACCATCTTAAAGTTACAAGGATCCCAAATAAAAATCTAGGCCTTTTGACGCCTAACCTACAATTTGTTCAAATTATTGATATTCCAAACTTGAGGTCTTCAAAGCCCACTGGCAAAATGTTAAGCTATATTCATGAAACACTGGCTCATACTGTTTTCTTAATATCTATCTTTAAAGGAACTCATTTATTTATTTATTTTTAAAGACTTATTTATTTTTGGCTGGGCTGGGTGTTCATTGCTGCACAGGCTTTCTTTAGTTGCAGCAAGCATGGGGCACTCTCTTGTATAGTACTCAGGCTTCTCATTTTGGTGGCTTTTCTTGTTGCAGAGCAAAGGCTCCAGGTGCACGGGCTTTGGTTGTCGTGGTGCCTGGGCTTGGTTGCTCTGAGGCATGTGGGATCCTCCCAGACCAGGGATTGAACCTGTTCATGCCCCCTGCATTGACAGGCAGATTCTTGACCACTAGACCACCAGGGAAGCCCTCATTTTTTTTTTTTTTAGATAAATAAATCACTACCATACAGAAAGAAAACAAAACAAAACATTGCTATGAAATTCTAGCTGGATACTCAGGAAGTCTGCTGAAAGGTCCAAGCTTGGACCCTATTATTGGTTAAAAAAAAAAGATTTAGTGCGTCATTATGGGGAGTGGGCTTCCTTTGGTGGATCAGATGGTAAAGAGTCCGCCTGCAATGCAGGAGACTCAGGTTCAATCCCTGGGTTGGACAGGTCCTCTGGAGAAGAGAATGGCAATCCTCTCCAGTATTCTTGCCTGGAGAGTTCCATGGACAGAGAAGCCTGGCGGGCTACAGTCCATGGGGTCACAGAGTCAGACACGACTGAGCCACTAACAGTTTCACATTTTTCTTTCACTTTCATGGGAGTGAAGACTTGGTTTTGAAGTCAATAAGGTTTAAAGAAAACTGCAAAGGGGTAACTTTTCATTAGATGATTCGACACTGATGTCACCTCCTTGCCACAGTGAAAGCTAAAGTGTTAGTCACTCAGTCGTGTCCGACTCTTTGCAACCTCATCAACTGTAGCCCGCCAGCCTCCTCTGTCCATGAAATTTTCCAGGCAAGAATACTGGAGTGGGTTGCCGCTCCTTTCTCCAGGGGATCTTCCTGACCCAGGGATTGAACTCAAGTCTTCAGCACTGCAGGAGATTCTTTACCATCGGAGCCACAAAGTACACTTTGGGAAACTCTGTCTACACTGCTTCCTAGGGAAAGGTTCTCAGGGGCAAACATCAGAGGGGCTCCCTTGCCAAGACACTAGCGAAGCTTCTCATTTATTATCATCTCTCAACAGGTAAGAAAAGTGCTCTATATGAGGTCCCCAAGTGAAAGATAAAACCACTTTAACCAACAAGAATTCACTGAAGAGATCAGAAAAAAAGAAAAAAAAAGCTCAGTCATACAATACTTTCATGCAGTATTCAGATTTTCTCTTTCTGAATTCCATTTAGTGATGTTAGGTGTCCCTACTTGATGCTGTCAGTCTTATAATGACTTATAATAAGACATAATCAAAGACTCACTGCACTCACAACTGCAATGTATATGGGGACATTGCTAAAATTTAAACTACCATATAAACAGATAAAACTTTCATTTGAAAACTCTGAAAACGGAAGGCAAAACATAAAGACTGACAAGACAGACAGGCAGCACTCAGAAGCAGCCTGTGTCAGTCACACTGCTGGGCCCGGAGGCAGGGCAGGCTGCCTCTGCGCTCCTGGCTCTTCAACACTCTGACGACAAAATGGCTGGCTTTTGTAAAAAGTGGTGTGGAAAACAAAAACCAAGACAAATCAGGATGAATTCTCTGTGGTTCAGCTTCAATGACAGAAGGAAACAGATAAAATCAGTATCTGAATAATTTTTGGTGAAAGATTTGACATATTTTCCCCTTACTTTGTTAGCCTTGCCTTTTTTGTTTGTGAGGCCCAGAACTAAAATTGGTTCTAGAGGACGGGCTCTAGGTTTTAGTAATTTCCAGGATAAAATTTGGTGGCCAATTAGGATCCATTTTTCCTTGAGGGCTAAACTTTAATTTCAGAGTATAAGAAGCCTGAGGCCCTCTTCAGTTTTCCCAGAAGGAATTCCTATCTTTCTCTCCAGTAGTCTCCTGGGTTTTTTTTTTTTTTTTGGTTTCTTTATTATTCTTGACAAACAGCATAAAAATTGTGTGTGCCATGGCAGATATTTGCAGTGCTCCATGATCTTCACCTTTTTCTTTCTTCAATGTCCAGTATTCACCAAATTCCTTCCAGTTGTAGAAACTCAAAAATACACATTTAAAGGAAAAGATGCCTAACTAACTGGGTTGGATTTTAAACAACTCTATTCATTGTAGTTGTTATTGTTCAGTAGCTCAGTTGTGTCCAACTCTTTGTGACCCCATGGACTTCAGCATGCCAGGCTTCCCTGTCCTTCACCATTATAGAAAAGAAATAATAATAATAATAAAAACCATTAGTAATGCAACCATCCTCAAATAATCTTATTAGCATCTTAATGTCATCCAAAGGACGTTTTAATTTTACTACTATATGCAGGCAATCCTTGCTTTTCACAGGCATGAAGGCCAAAAAACTCAAAGTGATCTTAATAATCAATTGGGAAAAGTATGATTATTTTGTGATCTTTACATGTTTTTGTCAAGGCTTTGGTTTAAATGTATAGTGAAATGGAAAAAATGGTAAAGTTAATATTTATTTAGTACACAGTAAACTAAAACATTAGAAACACTGAGAAGTCCCTTTTTTTTTAACAGATTAAAAAACTCAGGAGTAGTTTGACCAGGAGTTGCTTGCTTCTTGTTATATAAGTTATATGATATGTAGTGAGCATCTTTTTTACTCCTTGGCCAACTGTTCCATTCTTTTCTGAGTCTGGATCAGGTTCCAACATTGTACCCTTCACAACCACATGCTTCAGTTCAGTTCAGTCACTCAGTCATGTCTGACTCTTTGCGACCCCTTCCACTGCAGCACGCCAGGCCTCCTGTCTGTCACCAACTCCCGGAGTTCATTCAAACTCATGTCCATTGAGTCAGTGATGCCATTCAACCATCTCATTTTCTGTTGTCTCCTTCTCCTCCCACCTTCATTCTTTCCCAGCATCAGGGAATGGTGAGTCAATTCTTCGCATCAGGTGGCCAGAGTATTAAAGTTTCAGCTTCAGCATCAGTCCTTCCACTGAATATTCAGGATTGATCTCCTTTAGGATGGACTGGTTGGATCTTCTTGCGGTCCAAGGCACTCTCAAGAGTCTTCTCCAAAACCACAGTTCAAAAGCAGCAATTCTTCAGTGCTCAGCTTTATTTATAGTCCAACTCTAACATCCACACATGACTACTGGAAAAACCATAGGTTTGACTAGCTGGACGTTTGTTGGCAAAGTAATGTCACATGCTTGCATGGACTTAATAGGACTGAGTGTGTTCAACTGAGTCTGACTCTGTGACTCCATGGACTATAGTCCGCCAGGCTCCTCTGTCCATGGAATTTTCCCTGCAAGGATACTGGGGTAGGTTGCCATTTCCTCCTCTAGGGGATCTTCCCAACCCAGGGATTGAACCTGAGTCTCCGGCATCTCCTGCACTGGCAGATGGATTCTTTACCACTGCACCACTTGGGAAGCCCAACTTTAGCACTACCTTATGATGAGCATCTTTGTAATAGATCGCTGTATGCTTGCAATGATTGTCTTAAAAGATTAGCACACTCTTGGTTACCTTCGGAACAAGGTTCTTAGATCACGATTCCTCTCAAGTAGAACACAGGAGCAATAGCTACTATGGGGTTGGGAGGAAAACTAGGACTTTTGAGATACCTGGGGGTGGGACAGCTCCATAGTTATTCCACAGCCAACAATATACACACATTTTGAGGTTATAAGAGATGAGAGGCTTGGTGGTTATCAGCACACAGTGGGAAAGTAAAATTCTGGGGTATATGAGACCCACCCATGAAGAGCCAATAGGAGAGAAAACTCACAAATAATTGAGAGGCTGGAAAAACATTATGAAACTTTTAGAAAATTGAGCAGAATCTTAAAAGAGGCCTACATGGCCTCCTCTGGTGGTTTAGTGGTCAAGACTTCACCTTCCAGTGCAGAATTCCTGATTGGGGAACTAAGATCCTGCATGGCTGGGGGCCAAAAAACCAAAACATAAAATAAAAGCAGTATTGTAACAAATTCAATAAAGCCTTTAAAAATGGTGCACATCAAAAAAAAAAAATCTCTAAAAAAAACTAGAGGCCTGCACTGAAACAGAATGTATGATGATTTGCAGTTCTTAACTGATTAAATGAGAGTGAAATGTGGTGGCCTTAAACTGCAACATGCAGAGTTTCATATATCCTTTTCATAAAGGATAAAGCCTTAATAAGAATTGCTATCAAAGACAAGAATAGGAAATCCTGGAAATTCACACACGTTCTCACAGGTGTGAGAAGTGTGAGGGTGGCCCTTCCTGAATATGAGGGATTTTGCATCAGATGTTGTAAGTTTCTTCCAGATTAAAGTTCCAACAAGAATTAAACAGGGCTTTGTAAAGGTTTGGAAGGAGGTGGCCAAATCTCCCACATCAGGCCACTGTAGTATTCTAAGAAGTTAGCTTCTGCCAGTTCAACGACTCTGACTTACGGCTCTTTATTTGTAAGGAAGCCAGTTTCTGTTTTGAATCTCTTTCTTTTGGAGAACCAGAGATAATTGAAACCATTTTTCTAGTGGAGACAGAACAGTTGATTCTAGCTATATCCAGATGGTTTGCATTGCTTAGGCTGATTTCTGTTACACTGTTCAATGTTGTTAATAATCCTTCTAATATATTTAGATTTGTGTGCAGGGTAGAGGGGAGCAGATCTGGTACATATTGGAAGTCACAGCTCCTGCTGGACTTCTGTTGATTTGTTCAATCCAACTGTGGTCTCTCCTACTTGTTCCAATTTTGTTGAACTCAAAGCGACCCCTTCCTTTGTGACACTCAAAAATAATGGTTCATTAATAAGGACTTCCAGGAAATGTAGACCTGACTGGAAATGGATGCCTTTAAACAGAAATGCATACCTCAGGAGGGCTTCCCAGGTGTCAAGGTGGTAAAAAATCCTCCTGTCAGTGCAGGAGATGCAAGAGACATGAATTTGATCCCTGGGTGGGAACAATTCCCTGGAGGAGGAAATGGCAACCCACTCCAGTATTCTTGCCTGGAGAATCCCATGGACAGAGGAGCCTGGCAGGCTATAGTTCATGGGGTCGCAAAGAGTTGGACATGACTGAGTGACTGAGCACATACCATACTCTAGGAAAATTAGTTCAACTACAGTTTTTATTCCATAGAGGAGAAAGCATGCTGTGAAGCACGCTTATCTTTCACATTCAGTGATCCCAGGCCTGTTGATTCTTACTTTTTAAATATCCAACACCTGGCTACCCAGCCCATCTCACAAGGTGTGGCCCCACCCTCGATTCTTAGTTGGACCCTAACAAAGGCCCCCTGGCTGGCTGGTCTTTTTGCTTTCAGCCTCATCTCTACATAGAAGATAAAGATAATAAGGAATACATATTGATAGATTACCACTGAGTTAGACACAGTGCTAAAGGCTGTTCATGATTTCATTTAATCTTTATAATAAAGTGAGGAGGTAAATTCTATTACTGTCTCCATTTTCTAGATGAACAAAGATTTAGAGGTTAAGCAACTTGCTCAAATCGTGTCAGTTCTATTTTTCTCAACAAACCAGAATGTGAATGCACACTAGGCTGCTTTGCTGATTAAAATCCTTATTGGCTCCCTGGAACAAGCAAACTGAAGCACAAATGCCTCAGCATCCTGTTTACTTACTTATTTTTAATTGTGGCATGTGGGGTCTTTTAGTTGCAGCATGCAAACTCTTAGTTGTAACATGCAGAATCTAGGTCCCTGACTAGGGATCGAACCCAGGGCCCCCTGTATTGGGAGCCTGGGCATAGTCTTAGACTGGACCACCAGGGAAGTCTCATGGTGTTTAAATGCTAAGTAACTTCTACATATCCGGAATTTCACTCACATGGACACAAATTCTCCCTACAACCTCACAAGATACTGTGAGTTCTTCATTGTAGTAGATGAAGACATGAAATCTTAGAGGCTGTTTCCAAGGTCACAAAGCTGTTATTCATTCATCCCGGCAGAAATGGGATTCAAATCCAGTCTCTTAGACTCCAGTCCTGTATTCCCCCATCTGCCACTCTACCTTTTTCCTCCAACTCACATGACTTCATCTATCCCTCTTCCTTTTCCGACCCTTCATTCAACTCCTACACTTGTATAATTCAGAAAAAAAGGCAATTTCTGAAACATACTCTTCCTTGTATCCAGAATGCATTTATTTTTCATCTAGACATCACTTAAGACTCAGCTTAAACAAACTGCTTCTTATGAGCCATTTTTTGATCTTCCTCCCTCTACCCTCTCCTGGCTGGAAGATGATAACTATTTTCGAGGATGCTTTGTAAATAATTGTGAGGTTGCTGCTACCTTATTATAAATATTTATTTATAATAGTTACAGGGAATCATATATTGATTCATTTTGCACAACTAATTATTCTTGAATGCCTACTGATGTATCTTCTATTTATCTCTGTTTTCCCAGCTCTTAGCACAGTGTCCAACACTTAAATAGTCCAAAACAATGACTGTATGCATGAATGACTAAGTGGATGGAGACTCTACTCAGGAATGTGTAAGAGCTGAATCCACAGCAGTCATTCCTGAATCAGATTATAAAGTTCCTAAAATATGGTTTGCCATGATTCACTTCCCTTCTTCTTTCATGGACACAGCCTCTTTGATCTAAACATCATATTTTAAAAAATGCATTACATTTCCAAGGACCCCTTCTAACTCCTGAAAGTTTCGAGTACAAAGGAAACATTTGTTAGGTAATTGTAACAAAGTGACCCTTCATATGGGACTTCCCAGGTGGCACAGTGGTAAAGAATCTGCCCGTCAATATAGGAGACTCTGGAGATGCAAGAAACACGGGTTCAATCCCTGGGTTGGGCAGATCCCTTGAAGATGAAAATGGCAATGCACTCCAGTATTCCTGCCTGGAGAATTCCATGGACAGGGAAGCCTGGCAGGCTACAGTCCACAGAGGACGTGACTGAGCACAGCAACACAACGCAGACCCTTCACATCCTGGGTTCTTTAGCTCTCTCACCTCAACCAGTATCCCAACTCCAAACAACCATGCATAGATGACTGCCCTCTTCGTCCTTTCTCTCCTAAGTTCCAAGGGCTTTCTTTTCAGCCACTGTTTTGGCTTAAAGAGACCAAGTTGCTCTCAACTTCAGCCCTAGATCATGAGGACGAAGAATTTCATTTCTGTCCACTAAACCCGGCAGCATCATACTTCCCACTCACCTGACCCTAGACACCCAATCTTTCCTCTGAAGTTGCCCAGCATTCCCTGGCTCTCAGCTGCACCCTCCCTGCTACTCTTTTCCCTGGTCAGACCCACTCAGGCTCCTCTAGAAAGGCTGGGGCTACAGACTGCAGCTGGGCAGTTTCAGGAGCCACCCAGGTGAGGGAAGGGCAAAAGTTGCTCATACTGTTCCTCCTTGCTGTATCTTAGGTCACACCCCGTCCATGCCCAAGGTCATGGGTTTTAGTGTCCATGGTGGTGGTGGGATGGTATTTCAGATGTGGCCTATTTGCAGTTTGAATCATCTAGCCAACAGGAGTTCACTATTTTTCAGGTCACACCTTATATATGCTGGAGAAGACTCTTGAGAGTCCCTTGGACTGCAAGGAGATCCAACTAGTTAACCCTAAAGGAAATCAACCCTGAATACACATTGGAAGGACTGATGCTAAAGTTGAAGCTCCAATTCTTTGGCCACCTGATGCAAAGAACTGACTCACTGGAAAAGACCCTGATACTGGGAAAGATTGAGGGCAGGAAGAGAAGGGGGCAACAGAGGATAAGATGGTTAGATAGCATCACGGACTCAATGGACACCAACTTGAGCAAACTTCAGGAGACAGTGAAAGACAGGGATGCCTGGCATGCTGCAGTTCATGGGGTCACAAAGAGTCTGACAGCGACTGAACAACAACAAGAACAACACACACACACACACACACACACACACACACTATTATTGGTTCTGGTTCAACTTTAATAGTAACAGAACTCATGTCTTCCCTAGTAGCTCAGACAGAAAAACATCCACCTGCAATACAGGAGACTCAGGTTCGACCTCTGGGTCAGGAAGATCCCTGGAGAAGGAAATGACAACCCACTTCGTCATTCTTGCTTGGAGAATTCCATGGACAGAGGAGACTGGCGGCCTCTAGTCCATGGGGTCACAAAGAATCCGGCACAACTGAGTGATTAACGCACACATTCCTGTCAGATACTGTGCTAAAAGCTTTGAATTACCTCCTTTAATCTTTACAATTTAATCTTGGCAAATAAATGGGGAAACAATGGAAACAGTGAAAGACTTTGTTTTCTTGGGCTCCAAAGTCACTGTAGATGGTGACTGCAGCCATGAAATTTAAAGACGCTTATTCCTTGGAAGAACCTAGATAGCGTACTAAAAAGCAGAGACATTACTTTGCCAACAACTGTCCATCTAGTCAAAGCTATGGCTTTTCCAATAGTCATGTATGGATGTGAGAGTTGGACTATAAAGAAAGCTGAGCACCGAAGAATTGATGCTTTTGAACTGTGGTTTTGGAGAACACTCTTGAGAGTGCCTTGTGCAAGGAGATCCAAGCAGTCCATCCTAAAGGAAATCAGTCCTGAATATTCATTGGAAGGACTGATGCTGAAGCTGAAACTCCAATACTTTGGCCACCTGATGTGAAGAGCTCACTCACTGGAAAAGGCTCTGATGCTGGAAAAGATTGAAGGCAGGAGGAGAAGGGGACGACAGAGGATGAGATGATTGGATGGTATCACCAACTCCATGGACATGAGTTTGAGCAAGCTCTGGGAGTTGGTGATGGACAGGGAAGCCTGGGGTTCTCAGTGGAAGGGGTTGCAAAGAGTCAAACACAACTAAGAGACTGAACTGAACTGAATCTTTACAATAACCTTGTGAAACAGATTTTTATCTGTACTCTTTTTTTCCAGAGAGAGAAACCAAGACTTGAGAAGTAAGAAACCTGTCTCCCACTGACAGCAGGAATGCTGAGATTTGAATGGTCTGCTCACTCTGAGTCAGAAGATGGGTTTTAGGCTCCCAGCTCATCATCCCTCCTGAATGGCACAGGGAAACCACGCCCCAGAACTGTTATGCCATGAAGCTGTCACCCTCTGACTCAATTTCCATGACTTTGGCTGATGCCAGCACACTTAAAGGCCAGAAGTGCAAGAGGTTGAGGGACCCCGGGGTGAGAACAATGCTATAAGCTGGGCCTTCATCTCCGCGGGAAGTAACCTGGATTGCACCTGTCCTTCATCTACCAATTCTCATCTGTCCTAAAGGCACTGAAGCATGAGAAAAACTGAGAGAGAATATAGAGCTGAAACACCAACAGAAACAATGGCATCATTCATATGTCCAAAGGAGCCCAAGCCAACTGCAATTTGGCTTTAAGCATGGAATTAAAATTTGTCTCTGCCAATCACATTGGCATCATCATAAAAAGAAACCCAGACCATGGCTGGTCATGAATTGGACTCTGGCAACTCGTACAATTATTTTCTATGTGTCATATATGAAAATGGCACTAGCTCATTACTGTCCATGGAACATACATTAATGCTGCCTAATTCAGCAGACGATGCCTACTGTGTCAGAGGCACTGAATCAGGCTCTGTGTATGTTTGGATAAAAAGCTATGATTTTTGCTCTTCCTTAAGAGGCCATTATTAGAAGGGAGGGAAAAAATCAGATTGTTACTCTCATCTGACTCTTAGGATTGTTGAGCCAAAAGATACAACCAAGCCAGAATGGGAGAAGGAAGGATTTATTACTTGCAGCAAGTAAGAACACCAGGGATATTTCCCAAAGTAGTGTCTCCCTAAACAACAAAATTGAAAACACTTTAAAAAACAAGGTTCTAAGCTAAGGGTACATGCATATTCATGAAGGGGTTAGGATGGTATATGCATATTCATGAAGGGGCTTGCGCAGAGGAGAATTCAGCCTAGAACTGAAGCCAAGGATGATACAGTTCAGCTCTAGACGACTGAAGAAGTTATGAGGGTCAGAAAAGGTCACCTTTGTCATTCTTTAGGTTCTAGTCGATTTGGTGATTGAGGAGTAAGAGGGGCGGGGTTGAGTTCTGCAAAACAGCTCGAAAATATGCTTCAGGCTAATCTTTGCCTTTGAGAGAGAACTGTGAGTCTTTAACAACTGTTCCATTGTCTCCTGCCACTCTGATATGGTTATCTCCCTGGCCTGGTAATAGCTGTTTATTTCTATCTTCTTTCGTTGCCTTAAAATCATTGACTACTGAGACTATTCTGCAAAGATCTGTAGCCAAGATCACAAAATAGCTCCAGCCTAAAATGGCTTCTCTTATGTTCTGAAAGTTTAGGTCTGGTTCTCTTCCTCTGAGGACCTCCTACCCCATCTGCTTACAAGATGATGAAGGTGGGGAGAGTGAAGTCATATGGAGTACCAAGTACCCTTGTATTTTGGAGATCAAGGTCATGTTCTTATGAGGGGATTTGGAAAGGCTTCAAGGAGGAGAGAGCATTTCATATAAAAGGGCAGGAATGATGGAGAAAGGCAGTCTAAGAAAAGAGATATTTAAAAAGTGATATATATGAAACTAGACAAACTGAGTTTGGGCAAACTGTTTTAACCTAGACAAATTGCTTCACCTTGAGAGTAACTTTAAAAAATTAATAAAATTTCTTCAAATTTTTTAATGACTGTCCAGTCCTAATATATCAGCTCTCACTACTAACACACAGAAGTTACACTTCAAGCATTTGAAGAGTCAATGTACAGTTTCTGCAAAAATGTTAATGTTTCTTTTTAAAATGATTTGCTTTATAAAATATATGCACTGACTGAGAAAAGACTTGAAGGCTATATACACACCAAAATGGTAAATTAACTGTGATTGTTTCTGAGTTGTGGGACTGTGATTAATGCTTCTTTGTGCTTTTCCAAATTTTTCACATCTTCAATAATAAAGATGCATTTTTTGGTAAACAGTTAAAAACACAAAACTTACTTTAAATTGAAAAGTGTTACTTAAATTTAAAAGTGTTACTTTAGAGAAAGCGTCAAAGCTAGTAACTCAGTAACTTCCACATTTAACAAAAAATGCATTTAACAAATAAAGCCCCACCACATGCCAGGCACTGTTTTTTGGCGTGTTAGCCGTTTAGTCTCGTCTGATTCTTTGCAACCCCTGTAGCCCACCAGGACTGTAGCCCACCAGGCACTTCTGTTCAGATTCTCCAGGCAAGAATACTGGAGTGGGTTGCCATTTCCTTCTCTAGGAGATCTTCCTGACCTCGATATCAAACTTGGGTTTCCTGCATTTTTGAGCTATAGGGTAGTCCCAATCTTTTATTTAAAATTTTATTTTTATTTATTTTTAGTGGGGTGGGGAGGGAGTCACATCACATGGCATATGGGATCTTAGTTCCCAGACCAGGGATAGAACTGGCATCCCTCACATTGGAAGTCTTAACCACTAGACCGCCAAGAAAGCCCCAGGGTATCAATTTTTGATACAAAAGAAATGAGCTTGTATAAATAAAGTCCTGCAAACACTCAAACACACATGCACATACATACCATTTTTCTCTTTTAAAACGTTGTTTTAGGTTAGCATCATTCAATTTAACTGGGGCTCGGGCTAAACAAATATATTTTACACTGCTAAGACAGCCTACGTTTCCTTGTTATCACAAATGCATTTTATAACCCAAAAGGCTGATCTCCCAGAGGAAATGCAAATGGGAGGAGAAAAATCTGAAGTGACCACCTAGGAGAGTGCATTTGTCTTCTGCAGAATGCTTATCTTTGATGACTCTAACTTAAAGCTAATTTAGTGAATGAGAATGAATAGAACTCACCAGAATACTCAGTGGAAGAGGAAAAAAGAGTCCATTATCCAGTTATTCCCCCTTCAGCCCTATTGGTTATCCGTTATTTAACATAATGGTGAGCTGGTTTGCTATAGTCAATATCTGCCTTAAAAATATTATACATACCACCAAACAAACACTGTTGGCTACTGAAAGGAAGTTGTGGGAAGGTAGTTATTTGTATTTGATCTGAGAAATTCAAGTGAAAACGCACATGCTAGAATGTTCATCTATTCTACTTCTCAAGTCTTTACACATGCCTTACAAGGTTAGGTTTCTACTCTAATTCCCTTATTTCTATCCAGCTTTTCAACCAGACAACCTCAAAGTTATTGGATATTATAGAAGAAAGTCAGAGTTCTCATGGGTTCAGGGACTATGTGTCAAAGGAAACTTTCTGCTTTATTTGAAAGATATATTCCTAAATTAAATGCAGCTATCATTCACAAAGAGAGGGGGGACTTTAACTGGGGGAAACAGAAGGGAAAAAAACCAAACCTTACTATTAATACTATGTGGTAAGCTGTGTTAGTGGAATTACATACTTGATAAAAGTAAAGAGAAAGATTTTGAGGTGAGGGTCTCAACTAAGTGCGGTTGATCCTTGAAAAATGCAGGTTTGAATTGCATGGTCTACTTTTACATGGTTCTTTTTCAACAGTAAATATTACAGCACTACATGGTCCTTGGTTGGTTGAATCCATGGATGCAGAAGTGGAGAGCCAACTACAAGTTATACAAGGATTAATCCCCACCTTGTTCAAGAGTCAACTGTAGTTAGAAACTGGGCAGAATTCCCTCAGGGGCCAAGGTCTGAATCCCCTTGCAGAAGAGAACTAGGTGGTTCCTCGGAGCACCCTGGCCCAAGAGAGCCAGGCCAGGAGCTAGAGAAGATTAATTCTCTCTTATTTTGTACATGGGCCCAGGGAACACTAATGGCTCAGTGGTAAAGAATCCCCCTATCAATGCAGAGGCACAGGAGACGCAGGTTCAATCCCTGGGTCGGGAAGATCCCCTGGAGAAAGAAATGGCAACCCACTCGAGTATTCTTGCCTGGAAAATCCCATGGACAGAGGAGCCTGGTGGGCTACAGTGCACAGGGTCAAAAAAGAGTGGGACACAACTTAGGGACTAAACAATAATAACAATGAACAGAGAAGCCTAAAAGGCCACCACTTTTCCAAAGCTCTCAGGAAACAACATCAGTTTTTCAGGACTTGATGACAATAGTGATGTGTAAAAATCTTGAGCTCTCAAAGCAGACAAGGAAGATAATTATTGCCGGATCCTTTTGTACTAAAGCATATTGGATTGACTCACTAATCTACTCACCAAGTTACAGGAGATGAGATTCACCTCTAATGAGGTACCAACTGGGCACTTTGCCATGAGACAGTAACTTAGGTGACTATGTTTCTTATTCATATTTGCAAAATATCTGTGATGGGAGAAAGAACTATGTTTTTGTTCCTTGAAACTTACTGGCTCAGATGGTAAAGAATCTGCCTCCAATGTTGGACACCTGGGTTCAGTCCCTGGGCTGGGAAGACCCCCTGGAGAATGGAATGGCAACCTACTCCAGTATTCTTCCCTGGACAATTCCATGGACAGAGAAGCCTGGCCGGGCTATAGTTTATGCGGTCACACAGAGTTCTACACGACTGAATGACTAACATTTTCCTTTAAACAGGATGGGGGATAAATGATTATCTAGTCCTTTTTTTAACAAACAAGAAGTGTTTTATTTGGATCTCCATCACCAGCTATAAATATTAAATATAGGATAATATGTAATAGGTGCTATTAATTGCTTTTGTAAAGCCACTTAACTTTGCTAAATAGAAAAATATTCATATCAGATATGCAAATGTTGGTGCAAATATTCATATCAAAATCTCTATACAATTCAAACAACTCTTCAAACAACTGTTCCATCTTTTAAAGAATTTTTTTCATATAGGAATAGTTGCAGAGGGTAATTAATCCCCTCCCCACCCCCCCAAGTAAGATCGGCCTTCCTGTCCCCAGCAGTGTTTGCAATGTTTGGGGCTTTACCTTTTGATGAATACATGACATGCCAAGTTCTATGGGTCTACAGATTCATCACTCTCCAAATTTATAGGGATGTATGCAGTGTGATTTGATAAATTGTTTTGTTTTGCTTTTCATCACTCACACGATATTGAAAGGACGCTCCCTGTATATCTTAGGCATCATCTATCAAAAATAAGGCTTTGGGGAGAACAAATAAAATGCAGTAAAAACTTGTTGAACTGATAACTATATAATATGAATGTGTCATCTCTGAATATGAAGGACCACTATATGAGGCTCATATTTTATTTTTTTAGCAAGTTTACATATCTGGTTCCCAGTGGTTTAAACTGCACTTTGGTTCAGACGTTTGCAAAGCTTCCCAGGTGTCTTTGGGGGAGAAAGTGCTATAAATTAAAGTGATTATTAATCTTACTAAATCTATTTCTTTTTACTGGCATTTACTTAGGAGATCTGTACCTCCTTATGATGGATTGACTTGGCAACTTACTTGACGTACTGGTTGGTATATGAAATAAGAAGCTGGAGCCTGATATCCTGTCTTGCTTTGTACTGTTTTTAAAGGAAAAAACAACTCCATTAAATTGGCAACTATGTACATTGACTAAAAAAAAAATTTCTAGGACTTCATAATTGCTGGACATGGCAATTTAAATCAAGGTGGGAATGATGATTCTATTTACATTTTATCGCAAGAATAAGTTTCCTCTAATTGATAAAATGTTCTTTATCCAAGGCTACTAATGACTATGAGTCCACCAAAATACATTTGAATCTCAGAAGAAAATTGCTTTACAGGCTACAAAGCCTAAATTTCTTGTCAGAGACATATAAACCTAACAGTCAAGGACTCTGTTAACAGATTCCCTGGTTAAAATGTTCACTCTTTTTTAGGCAATCTTCATCCCCTTAGGCAATCTTCAATGTAACAGATAATGGAAAAAGTACATGGCCAATATACAGAACTCAAATGAATGAAACAGCAGTGAAAATAAACTAAAACAACAGGAAGGTTTCAAATTTGCCATTCAGATAGGAAACATTTCATAGATTGAAAATTTCCGGAGCTGTTGATAGCGGGGGGCAAATGATGATATTCATACCCTTTCAACCTTTGAATTCAGTATATTTTACTGATAGAGAAAGATTTCTAAGGCATGCTGTTGAGTGAAAGAGGTAAGTCATAGAATAGTAACTCTAATATGGTCCAATTGATATAAATGACCCCTTCTCTCATGCATATATGAAATAAATGCAAAAATAAAGATCTGAGAGGCTTCAAATCAAACTCCTAATAGAGCCTGGGGTGATGACTGATGACGGGCAGAGTAGAGAAGGGTGCAAGATAAAGGGGCTTTGCCCAGAGACCCCTGTTATCAGTTAAACTTTGTATAGGAAGTTATGTTCTTCTATTTTTTCTGTAATTACTGTTTTAAAGAAAACATGTCTTTATAAAAACATGTGGATGAATGACCTCATTCACAATTTTTTGTAGAATGTTGAAGGGCTATTCCCACTCTATTTTGAATTTGTTCCCCCAATGACAACAACCCAACTTGCCCAAAGCCACACCTGAGTGAAGACCCTAAAGAACAGTAGGCATTCCACCTTCCCCAATGCCTTGTAACCCAAGCCCTTTCCATAAGCGCAGGGAGCCCCAGTCTCAGACACACTTCACAGAGCCCCATACATGGAATCCAAAGCAACCAGCAGTAGGGACAAAGAGATGAACAAACCTCATCCTGCACCAGCTTTCCTATTCACATGTGCTTAAATAAATATTTATATTTACCTTTTAAAACCATATATAGATAAATAGGCTTCCTAGATGGCCCAGTGGCAAAGAATCTGTCTGCCAATGCAGGAGATGCAAGAGACTCAGGTTCAATTCCCTGGGTCAGGAAGATCCCCTGGAGAAGGGAATGGCAATCCACTCCAGTATTCTTGCCAGGAAATCCTATGGACAGAGGAGCCTGGCAGCCTGCAGTCCACGGGGTTGCAAAGAGTCAGACACAATTGAGCTACTTAGCATGCACACACGTGCACGCACACACACACACACACACAGAGGTATAGTTGCTTCAAGTCTTCTAGGTCCCTTAGGAGAGATAACTGTAGGAGATAATCTGAATAAGTACAAAAATAAGAAAAAGGTTGGTTTCCACTATTCTCTCCAAGATAAAAAGACTGCCAAACTAATGAATAAGATGACATTTATTACCGTCAATAAAATATAACATTAAAATCACTAAGCACAAAGTAGGTTAAATGAGTCACCTCCCCCACCCAATTAAGAGCCGACCCCACAAGATCCAAGAGGATAACTGCTCAGAGGTGACAAAAGGGCCACTCATTCTACAGGAACCAAACTTCAGCAGCACGTCCTCCTAGCTCACCGACATCCTCATCCGTAGAGATGAAGACAGACAACTCCAGACCCAGAGAGGGCAGAGGCAAACCCGCCCCACTAGGCTTTTAGTTATTGTCACACAATGAAAAATGAGAATGAACTAACAGCCCAGCATAGACAGGCAGACCCACAAATAGATCTTCTCTCATTCCTCCTGCTAACTAGGATGTTCCCTTCTCTGAAAGCCTAGTCTTTTTGTGTGTGTGTGTGTGTTGGTATCACTCATTTAATCTCTGAATCATACATTGTCCACTGTTGCTGTTGAAGCAGTAAGTCGTGTCTGACCCTTTGCAACCCCAAGGACTGTAGCCTACAAGACTCCTCTGTCCATAGGATTTCCCAGGCAAGAATATTGGAGTGGCTTACCATTTCCTTTTCCAGGGAATCTTCCTGACCCAGGGATTGAATCTGTGTCTCCTGCATTGGCAGGTGGATTCCCTACCACTGACCTAGCACACACTCTCCATTGCTATAGCTTAATTGTTTCCTTGAGTGGAATGTGTTTTCCCATCTAGATCATGAGCACTGCAGGGTGGGGCTGTACCTTACAGGGCTTCTTGTAAGGTCTATACAATGAATTAACTACTACATAGCCAATAGGATTAAACTGCCAGGCATTGCTTTATGTGCTAGAGACACAGAGCTGCGATGGTTAGGTTTACGTGTCAACTTGGCTGAGCTATAGCATCAAATTACAACAATCCATTGACTTTAATAAGTCAAGGAGATTACTATCAATAATGGGGTGGGCCATATCCAATCAGTTGAAAGGATTTAAAAGCAAAACTGAGTTTTCCCTGAGAAAGTAGAAATCTGCCTCAAGATAGTATCAGCTTAGCTCTTGTCTTAAAATATTCACGTTGCCAATCTATCCCATGGATTTTAGACTTGATGGCTTCTACAATCCTGTGAGCAAATGTCTTAAAATAAATCTCATATAAATATATATACTATATACATACATGTATTATATATATCACATATACACATTATATATCATATGCTTTATATATAACATATATATATGTGTGTATATATGTGTATTATTATGTATATCTCCATCCTATTGGTTTTGTTTCTCTGGAAAACTTTGACTATTACGAGAGTTGAAAAGATTTAAGGTTTGTTATGGGAGATACATTCTTCTAGGGGCAAACTTATAATCACTTAAATACACTGCTAATCAAAAGAAACAGAGTGAGGGACAACGTTGTGTAGAAAATAAAACAAGCTGAATATTTTTGCAAGTGGCTGGTGACCTCCACTTAGACTGAGTCAACGGGGAAGGCATCTCTGAAGTGATGACATTGATGCTGAAACAGGAGTTGATACTCTCCTGACTTTTTCTGTTTCTTCCATAGAGCTTGTATAAAGTGATTTACATAGTATGCACTCAATATACTATTTTGAATAAATAATGAGTAGATTAATAGTAAGGTCTTATGGAAGATTGGCTGTTCTAATTTTAGGTAACAAAAAAACAAGCTGAGTTGAAGACTTTAATGAGAAGGAAGTCTTTACACTGAAATTACATCAGCCTGGAGCTGGAGGCTCATGTTTCTGGCTTGATTAATGAATGGAGGTGACTGATTAAGTTGTTTCGGGTATGCAATTCCCTTTACCTGCACTAATTTGAAAACAATATAGATATAACAGAGTTGGGAGACAAAGTACAAAGCAGGACAGTGATCCCTTTTTGACTCTATTCTGTCTCTTCTTACATCTTTCTCCTCCTCTTTTTCTTCAAAGCATGTAAACACTCACCTACTCTAAATCCACAAGACGTGATGGGTTATTTATCATGGAGAAAACATTCTGTATTTCATCTTTTTGGTCCATTATTCCTATTACTGAGCCATTCACATTTCAGTTCAGTTCAGTTGCTCAGTCATGTTCGACTCTTTGTGACCCCATGGACTGCAGCACACCAGGCTGCCCTGTCCATCACCAAGTCTCAGAGCCTGCTCAAACTCATATCTGTTGTGTCGGTGATGCCATCCAATCATCTCATCCTCTGTCATCCTCTTCTCCTCATGCCTTCAATCTTTCCCAACATCAGGGTCTTTTCAAATGAGTCAGTTCTTCACATAAGGTGGCCAAAGTACTGGAGCTTCAGCTTCAGCATCAGTCCTCCCAGTGAATATTCAGGACTGATTTCTTTTAGGATTGAGTGGTTTGATCTCTTTGCAGTCCAAGGGACTCTCAAGAGTCTCCTCCAATACCACAATTCAAAAGCATCAATTCTTTGGCACTCAGCTTTCTTAATAGCCCAACTCTCATATCCATACATGACTACTAGAAAAAACATAGCTTTGACTAAATGGACCTTGGTTGGCAAAGTAATGTCTCTGCTTTTTAACATGCTATCTAGGTGGGTCATAGCTTTTCTTTCAAGGAGCAGGCATTTTTTAATTTCATGGCTGCAGTCATGCTCCGCAGTGATTTTGGAGCCCAAGAAAATAAAGTCTGTCACTGTTTGCCATCTATTTGCCATGAAGTGATGGGACCAGATGCCAAGATCTTAGTTTTTTGAAAGTTGAGTTTTAAGCCAGCTTTTTCATTCTCCTCTTTCACTTTCATCAAGAGGCTGTTTAGTTCTTCTTTGCTTTCTGCCATAAGGGTGGTATTATCTGCATATCTGAGGTTATTGATATCTCTCCCAGCAATCTTGACTCCAGCTTGAGCTTCACCCAGCATGGCATTTTGCATGATGTACTCTGCATATAAGTTAAATAAGCAGCATCACAGCTGTATATTGTACTCCTTGATGTACTCCTTTCCCATTCTGGAATATACAGCCTTGATGTACTTCTTTTCCAGTTTGGAACCAGTCGGTTGTTCCATGTCTGGTTCTAACTTTTGCTTCTTGACCTGCATCCAGGTTTCTCAAGAGGCAGGCAAGGTGGTCTGGTATTCCCATCTCTTTAAGAATTTTCCAGTTTGTTGTGATCCACACAGTCAAAGGCTTTAGAGTAGTCAATGAAGCAGAAGTTTTTCTGGAATTCACATTTACTATTTTTAGTATTGAATGGTGTGTGTGTGTGTGTGTGTGCGTGAAGGGGGAGAATTTGGGGGGGGGGAGAAAGTTGAGATTCCTCCAAATCTTAGCCCAAGAGATGCCCTTATCATCCAACAGCTGTAACTCACATCACCTAGGGGAGATCTGAGTAGACAACCATTTCAGATGAGGCAGTAAGATCTAGGGATGCCTTTCAAAAAATGCAGACTTGAAGGTTCTGTGTCTTAGCACATACAAATTGACTGCTAGTATGAGCACATGTGGTGTTGTTGTTTAGACCAAGTTGTTGAAGACCAAGTGTAGGCAAAGTGACTCAGTGGACAAGAATTTGAGCAAACTCTAGGAGATAGTGAAGGACAGGGAAGACTGGGAAGCCTGGCATGCTGCAGTCCATTGGGTCAAAAAAAATCGGACACAACTTAGTGACCAAACAAGGCAAAGAGAGATCTACCATCAGCTAGTGCACCCTCTTCTGTCTGTTCTCCACTGTTCTTGGATGGCAGGTTTTCAAATGTTACATGAGAACTGATGTTAACTTGGCTTAAAAAGATACTCATTCTGTTCAGCTGGGTCTCACAGGGGTCAAATATGAACAGAGTAGTTACATTCAAAGCCAAGGGAGAAACTGGAAAAGCAAATGAAGTACAGTGGCAAAATGACCACCTCCATTTCGGAAGTTAGACCTAAGAAAGTCAGACTCAAGTGTCTAGTTACATCTCAAGAGGCACTGTATCTGCCACACACCAGCTCAAGACCTGGAAGTCCAGACAAAATAAAGCCAAGTGAAGCCATCCTAGAACAGGATACTTGGAATGATGAAGATGATGGGTTTTTTAAAGGTTCCAAAAGTTTCAAGGAGAGATATCATCTCTTGCAATGCCAATTCCACCTTTTGGGAGGGATTACCTGAGTGAGATAGGACTGAGTTGAGTCCTCTTTACTTCTTCTCTTGAGCTGTGATGCAAAAAGTATGAGTATATATAGGCTGATGCTCTGAATACAGCAGGCACTTTGGAGCATTTTCAAGCAGAGCTCCCAGGCAGTAGAGGTTGACCAGATTAGGGAGTGTGTGACGAGATAAGAGGTAGTGTTAAAGACTTAATTAACATCCATGCTCTGAGAAACAGACAGAATACTTTGCTCAACCAGCTTGAACAGGATTTTCATGGTAGTGGAGCCATGTTTTGGGGGTGAGGTCACAGAAGATGGATTTGAAGAGGTTTTGGTTTTTTCAGCAAAGAGGGGGAAGGGAAAGGCTATGCTAAGTGACACAAAAATAATAACTTTCAGAGTCAAGAATCATAGATTTTGTAGAATTAAAATGGACCACAAAAGTAACTCAATTTCTCATTGTCATTATTTCAATTATGAACTTGACACCCAAAGAGAAACCCCTTTCACTCAAAGAAATCCCTTTCTTCTGCCATGAGTAGGTACTTTTATTCCACAGGTAGACACTACACAAGTCTTTGAATAGGTTCTTAACAGGAAACCATCTCTACAGTGATTGCCTAGGTCCTAGTTCTCAATGATATTATAGCAAGAGGCCATTTATAAATAAAACCATGGTGTGGTCTTTTGTTATTTATTGTTTTTGTTTTTGCATTTCATGCGTCCCACCTATTCACACTGATTCAAGCTATTACATGATAATAATACTAATAATGAGCTTCCTAGGTGGCGCAATGTAAAGAATCCACCTGACAATGCAGGAGACACAGGTTCAATCCCTGGGCCGGAAAGATCCCCTGGAGTAGGAAATGACAATCTACTCCAGTATTCTTGCCTGGAAAATTCCACAGACAGAGCCTGGTGGGCTACAGTTCCGGGGGATGGCAAAGATTCAGACACAACTGAGCACACAGGCGAGTAATAATGTCAAGGGTAGGGATTTATAGGCAGCAGCTCATGGAAACATATTAGACTTTTTCCTGTGAGCCCACCATTTCTGATGATCCACTATGTGCAGAACATTTTATGCACTGCTATGCAACTCCTCTTCCCTGTAGCTCAAACGGTAAAGAATCTGCCTGCGATGCAGGAGACCAGTGTTCCATCCATGGGTTGGGAAGGGAATGGCGATCCACTCCAATATTCCTGCCTGGAGAATTCCATGGACAGAGAAGCGTGGAGGGCTACAGTCCGTGGGGTCGCAAAGAGTCGGACACGACTGAGTGACTGACACACAGTGCAACTCCTCTCTCCCCCTGCCTTCCTCCCAACCTTGAAGTTTCAAGTAACTTATCTAGATACCCATTTGCTCTGGTCTCTTGGAGTTTCTCCATCTTTCATGGGCCCTGGTGTCACACACATTTTATGGGGCTGTACCCTGTTCTGATTTTCCCTCATCTTATGTTTGTTTATATGAATCTACTTGAAAAATACTGTTCTGCATAATGTTCTCTTTGTTCTATAATTCTAATCCTTGATCAAACTCCCCCTTCTTGACTTCTTTTTAGGAAGTGGGATGCCTTTGCATTATCCCTGTTTGAACCTGATGTCAGACGGCTTCCTGCCTCTTCCACACCCTTGGGCTCCTTTCTGTTACTGACTTTCAATCATGAACAAGATAATAGGTTTAGGCCTGTGGCTGGTGCTTCCTTGCTCTGGTCTTACTCCCTTTCTGCCCACATGACTGTTGCATGGGCATTTTAGCCACTTCCGGGGAGCCTGTGCTAATAATATGTGCTTGTATTTCTGCAATTTTTGCCATTGCAAGTCGTAGAAGCCAAAGCAGAAAGCATAACTCAAACCAGTATTCTGAACAGAATTATGACCTGCAGGTAATTCATGAGTCTATTAATTGTTTGTTCTTTCCTGCTCTGGGTGAGGTATTAGCCACCATTGAGTCTTTAACCATAATAAACGGGCAGACAAGGTGACAGTGGAAACAGGCCCTTGATTAAAAATCCATGCCCTGCAAACCTGCAAATTAGATCATCAGAGGAGATGGGATAGAGTTTCTCAGCAAACACACCACTGCTACAGGTCTCTCAGAAAATAAATAGCTACAAGTCTAAAGGATCTGAGACACATGACGTTTGGAAAAGTACAAAAATATGCTTTAAAATGATATCCATCTAAAGCCTTAAAAATGGTGTAAAATACCTGATTCCAAAAAATGCCAAAGTGTTCTGAGTGTTCTGTCTGCCCCTTCGGAACTGAGCAACGTTTTTAGCACCCTGTTGACAGAGCCAAGAAGTGAATGATCGACACTAATGGGATTTTTAATCTTCAACCTAATTAACTTTGTTAAAATTAAGGCTTACTAGGAAGAATCGGCACAAAGAAATTAATTAAAGTAATGGAATTTTTGCCGGATTTAACAGCTGAGTACTGACTCCAGCTATAATGCACACAGAGACGGATATTTTAAATTCAGTTCCATTTTTCTCTTGTGTGCTCCAGTGTTTCCCATTTCCAGAAGCACCTACATCCCCAGAGCTGAATGTGTCCACCTTTGTCACTGGCATGGACCAAGCTATACCAGAGGGGATATTTCCCTATGTATCCACCACCTTGTCAGTCCAGTTTACCTGGAGCCTGGCAAAGGTCTGGTATCTGGCAAGTATGTGACACACATACCTGAATGAGTAAGTCATTATAACTTTTAAAAATTGATGTCATTGATACTCCAGCTTACTTTCCTCACCTTGTGGTTATTACATGAAAAGAAACAAAGGTAAAGTGAGCTGGGCATTTTCTTGTGCATAGCTTGCAGAAACTAAGCAAGCTGATGTTTACGACATAATGTAATATGCAAAAGAATATTTTCTAAATTTTTCTTTTTTCTTTCATTCATTTATTTATTGAAGTGGAACTGATTTACAATAAGTTAATTTCAGGTGTGGGCTTCCCTGGAGGCCCAGTGGTAAAGAATCCACCTGCCAAAGCAGAAGACATGGATTCTATCCCTGGGTCAGGAAGATAAAAATCCCATGGGCGGAGGAGCCTGGCGGGCTACAGTCCATGGGGGTTGCAAAAGAGTTACATATGACTTAAGGACTAAACAACAACAACAGTTTCAGGAATACAGCAAAGTGATTCAGCTGTTCAGATAGGCCTGGGCCCATAGCTGGGGGCAGGTGGTCAGGTGCAGTGGCAGCTCAAGGGCAGAGAGGTGGGACGGGCCCACCCGGGGCAGAGAGAGTAAGAAGGACACTGTGCAGAAAACTGAAATATAAGCATGAAACTACTAAGCGTCAGCCTACTCTTTAACTATCACCAGCCACCAGCAACTCTAAATGATGTTCATGACAACATACTCCTCACTCTAAAAACCTTTTGTTGCCCTTAGATTCTAAGCAAATGTTGGGCCTATTCAAGCTAGTAAGTTTCTCATACATTTCCCTTCATGAACATGGTCTTCTACCTGAAAGTTGTCAGGAGAACTACCAAGTGTACAATTTTCTCTCCTGACCCACCCAGACTCAGCACTCTGCTTTTATTTCAAGAGTAAATTCTTCACTGTGCAAAAGAATATAAACTTATTTTGAAAGTAACTCACTTCTCCTAACCTGGTGGTTCTACATAGTTCTGTGTTTCCACAGTGGATTCTAAATAAATGTGAAGCACAGCGGTTACAACGGTGAAGAAACAGATCCAGTGTTAACACGACTCTGTCATTCTGTGGATGCTCTGGAATTTTTATTTACACTCAAAAATTTAAATGATGAAATGGTACAAATTGCAAGGCATGATATTTTTATTTGGTAAGTGCAAATTTTAGCTTATACTTACAAAGGATCATTACATAACTTGTTATTGTTCAGTTGCTCAGTCGTGTCTGACTCTTTGTGACCTCATGGACTGCAGCACGCCAGGCTTCCCTGTCCTTCACCATCACCTGGAGTTTGCTCAAATTCATGTCCATTGAGTCAGAGATACCATCCAACCATCTCATCCTTCTCCTGTCACCCCCATCTCCTCTTGTTTTTCCCAGCATCAGGGTCTTTTCCTATGAGTCAGCTCTTTGCATCAGGTGGCCAAAGTATAATATTAAACATAACTTATTAATATTATTCAATGACTGTGTCACTTAGAAGAAGGAATATTAAAAAAAATCACATCTGAATGTTAAATACACATGCTCCAACACTGGAGCAAAGGTGGTTGACATGGGGAGTGAGGGAGCAGGTCCTACCTGAGAGGATGTCCCTGAGAGGTGCAGGCATAATCTCAAGGTCACCCACAGGATTACATATCAAGGTCCTGCCTAAAGGCAGACACATTTTTCCTACAGAGATTTACCAAAAACATTTGTACACAGCTCCAGGGCCAGCCTTCAGAGGTCTGTGCCATCTTATACTCTTCTATGTCATGGGGGAATACAGGCAGATCTCTAATGTGAGGCTAAACTGGAGGCTCCTTAGAAAAAGACAAATACCATATGATATCGCTTGTATGTGGAATCTTATAAAAGGGTCCCTTGGACTAAAAGGAGATCCAACCAGTCAATCCAACCCTGAATATTCATTGGAAGGACTGATGCTGAAACTGAAGCTCCAAAACTTTGGCCACCTGATCCGAAGAGCTGACTCACTGTAAAAGACCCTGATGCTGGGAAAGACTGAAGGCAAAAGGAGTAGAGGGTAACAGAGGATGAGATGGTAAGATAGCATCATTGACTCAACGCACATGAATCTGAGCAAACTTGGGGGAGATAGTGGAGGACAGGGAAGCCCGGGAGTGCTGCACTCCATAGGGTCTCAAAGAGTTGGACACGACTTACCGACTTAATAACTACAAAGCATACAAGTGAGATTATATACAAACAGAAATAAACCCACATATACAGAAAACAAACTTGTGGTTACCAAAGGGGAAAGGAGGGGGGATAAATTAGGAGTCCAGGATTAATACATGCACACTACCATACATAAAATAGATAATCAACAAGGAGCTCAGTATTTTGTAATAACCTATAAGGGAAAAAAATTTGAAAAAAAGATATACATGTATGTATAACTGAATCACTTTGCTGTATTTCTAAAACTAACATAACATTGTAAATCAACTATATTTGAATTAAAAAAGAGATGCATTGAAAAAAACAAAACAAAACTGGGGAGTCCTTGAGGGCAGAGACTTTGTTTCATTTCTCAAGTCCCAGTCCAAGCACAGTGCATGGGACAGCTCTGATGTTCTGTGTGTCAACAGAATAAATAAGCAAGTGAACAGACTTCAAATAAAATGAAGGCCTTCTACCATGGTAATTCGTATTTTTCTTAAAACTGTACCCAAATAGTCTATTGTTTGTGCTGAGATTTCTACGTATCCTTTTCTTACCCATTCTTTGGTAAATATAGATAGGTGCCTACTCTTTGGGGGCACTATTCTCAGCCCTGGGAATGTAATGATTGACAAGCATGATGTTTAGTCTCATGAATTAAGTGCTTCTTGATCACAGAATACCATGGTATAACATCTTGTGCATGGCACGCCCCCATGCACCTGCTAGCCACTCAGGAAATGTGGGCTACATGGAATTTTCCCTTGAACCTCACCGAGTGACCTGGATTTTACACAGTCTGAGACCATCCAATGCAAAACCTTCGAAGAACCTCTTCAGAGATTTATGGTTGGATTGCAATTTTGTCCTCCTAATTACAAGGGGCAGTCACATTGGGTTTGGACTTGGGGCTTGTACTCTCATTAAATTTACCACCTGGCATGTTGTGGACCCTCAATAAATATTTATTAAATGAATTAATCATACAATATCCACAATGGCTCGTTTGTGATCTATTAATAATATATAAATTTCTCAGGAATACAATCTCGTCTGCAACCGGCTTTCTCTTACACTCTTAATTCACTCTTAAATGGTCGTGCACTCCCGTTTTCTTTTACTAGTTCACTGCATTGAAACACTGCTTTCTACACCGCCCCCCCCAGCCTGTGATTTAAATATGCTTGCAGAAATTCCTATTAATTCCATTCCAAGTATTTGCACAGAACTGATCCACTATCACCGTCTGCTAATGATGCATCTGTCATTTTATTGACACCCCTAAACAGCTTTATTCTCTTTTCTAATTAAGAGACAAAACTGGTATTGTCAGCTGATGAACCGACATTTGGGGGCTTTTGTTCTAATGTAAAAGGCAGCACATTATGCCTGCGAAAACAAAAACTCTGAAATGTTAACAGAAAAGCCCACCAGACAAAATATATTTACATGTAAGATTGGAATTAAGATGGTTTAGAAGCCTAATACTCATACAATATTTTGAGTTACAGGGGGTAAAAAAAGACACACTCATGGCAAAATAGATTCAAAACAAAAAGTGATGCTTCTTGCCCTAACTGGTCATTAATATTCGGAACAGAGCAGTCTCGTGCTCACGGGACAATCAAACATCTTAAGAAAAAAGCAAAATCTTTTCAAACTGACCAACTTAATATGCTTCAATATAACTTGTAATAAAAGATAACGATAACATGCAAACAACAGCCAAGTAAGAACTTAAAGTTCTTACCAAAGACCCATAGAAAGGAGATAAATAGCACATTTTGAAGGGCTAAAAAAGCAGTGATTTCCTCATGACTATATTAGACAATTGCCAGAGAAATGATAATTACATACAAGTACAGAACTAACTGCTCACCAGAACATTCTCAAGCAACTGAGGAGGACAAGCCATAAAAGCATAAAAGCTCTATCACCATCGCATTAAAAACCTAATCTAAAATCATCGCATGTCAGAAAATTAAGGATTCATCAAAATATTCCCAAAGGTTATGTGACGGAAAGAATACATAAAGAGGAGTCACAGCCCTGGATTTCTTCATGGAGAAATGCATGGTAGGATCTACATTTTAAAATAAACTCAATATAAAACCTGATCTTGCCAAATGAGATCATTGTTATAAAGCAGTCAGCTAGGTTGTCGGCACACAGAAAGCGTCTGATAACATTAGCTGCTCATGTGATTGTTATTATTGTGATGTCAGAATCAGCTCCCTTAGCGCCTTTCATGGCCCTCCCAAGGTTTAAAGGACCTCTAGAAGGACTGCTTGTGGCTAAGCCACAATTCTAGCTAATTCTGTTTCTAAGACTCCTTTCTGGATATTTTTATTCTGCTCCGGTGCACTAATTCCAAGCTCCTGTCTTCTACCTCAATCCCCTCTCTCTGCCTAAATGCTTAGGGCTCAGGCTCTAATCTGTATGTCTTGCCTCTATGGCTCATTTCACCCTGACTGTGCCCTTGTCTCACTCTTTGTATCTGAGACTATGAACCAAACCTCCCACACATGTAGCCCAGGGCTAGGCTCCAGTGCCTGCTTGTTGAGGAGCAGAGTTTGGGGATTTGATGAGTGAATTTCATTTCACTAGAAAAGGTTTCAAGTCCACCAACTGCCCTGCCCTAAGCCCTATAAGAGTTAGACCTCATAGAGTTCTTGGGGATCACTAGTCCAGCAGGATTTGTTTAGCATCAACTCTTTTCCCCTAGAAAAGTCATTAGAACAAAAGAAAGTGCCTATCCTGTTCCCCCCAAGAAAACTCCTTCTTGTGACAACAAAGCCAATTTATCAGTTACAAATAAAGTGCTGGCTCATTTGCTGTGCTTCAGCAGATACCCATGGCATCCAGGAACCACTGCTCCCACCATCCTCACCAAGTGCTATAATATGACCCAATCTTGGGTCTAACAAAAATCGTAGATTGGTCCAGGGTGGGCCTCTCACTTACAAGGAGCCAAGGAGCCAAGATGAGCTTTTCAACCAAGAGGTGGGGTAATGTGGTGATGTGCAGAGCTGAGCAAAACAAGGCATACCATCAGTATGTGGCCACATGACAATTACTGGAGATGATTATTTCATCCATAGCAAAATAAAGAGGGAAATACTGCTTTGAGACAGAGAATATACACTGACAGCCACATCTGTGCAAAGATTACAGTGTTTCATAGATGATGAGATCGTATGGACCTTTCATATACAAAGAAATCAGAACTCTGATAGAACTTAAGGAAACTGGTTTTGTTAAACAGTAATGCCATATATCTAAGACCATCATGTGTGTTTGTGTGTGTATGTCCATGCATCTATCTATTTATTTAGGAGTCTGAGAGAGAGACACACAAGGAGACAGTTCCTGTAAAGCAGGACAGTGTAATGGCAATTGGGCAAGAGACTTTTGAAAATGTATTTGGTTCACACCTATGACAGTCCTTGTGTATTCTGAGCTTCAAGGGGGCAGAAAAGGTAGAACTGATGATTAACAGACCTGTAAAACTTTCATAACCTTCTGGCTGAAATTCAACTTACTAAGATAATCCAACTAGAATGCCCATTATTTCCCCCACATTCATTCATGCCTGTAACACTTAGCCTGGGGAGGAAGGGATGATCAAAAACAGTTTATTCTGCGCTAGACCTTACTGACTTCTTGTGGAAGTGGACAGGGATTCCTGTCATCACTATTTCATTGGCCAGTGACCAGGGCTGATAGACAGGAAACAATGAGGAAACCCTTTGTTAAAGGAAGACGTCAGCCTTCACACTTCCCTGTAAGCAAATTTATTAGCTTTGACCTCCGCTGGTGGTGACTCCCAAGACCCACAGTCTACCAAGCAAGAGTCCTTTCCTAGGATCTGTGTTATGTCAATAGATGAAAAAAATATTTAAACATATCTTCTTGCTTTTGAAAATATTTTTGTTGCTATCAGTTACAAACAATTCTTTAAAAAAAAAACAATACAGTTTTGGGCAAAAGGCTCAGTGAATGCTAGCAGAGATGGTGTATTCTTTTTTTATAGCAATTGTCATATGTTTTTCAACTTTTTTTTCTTGCTTACTAATTTCTATTTTTTTTATTTCTAAAGGGAACTGAAAACTTTTCCCCTTATTTTAAGTACAGTAGATTTTATATTTATGCTTAATGGAGGAGAAGAAAACCAGCTCTTTTCCTGTTCTCATTTTGTGGGAAACCTCCCAGTTTTTCTTTCATCACATCTTCATTTTTCTCTCATATGTTGTACATGCTTATTTTAGTTTGTCTCACCAGTTGAGTGTTCCTTTTATATACAGTCTTTCTTTGCTGATAGGTTCCTTTCTGCTGTTCCCAGATAGCTCAGTGGTAAAGAATTCACCTGTCAAGGCAGGAGATGAGGGCTTGATCCCTGGATTGGGAAGATCCGGTGGAGAAGGAAATGGCAACCCACTCCAGTATTCTTGCCTGGAGAATTCCATGGACAGAGGAGCCTGGTGGGCTATATAGTCCATGGGGTCACAAAAGGGTTGGACACAACTTAGAGACTACGCAACTAGGTATGAGGGCAGGCAGGAATGGGGAGTAGCTTATGAGTTATTTGGTGGTGGGGGGGTAATGAAAATGTTCCAGAATCAGATAGTGGCGATGGCTGCACAGTCTTGTGAATATAATGAAAACTGATAAAACTGCACACTTTTAAAAGGAGTATTTTATGGTGTGCAAATTATATCTCAAAAAAATAAATGCATCCCCTCACAAATTCGATAGCATCTAAAAGTATGTGGCACATAATAGATGCTCAAGAAATGTAAATTTTTCTTTAAAAAAGTACTCCTTGGCCAATTCAAAGTTTCTTCAAGTATTTTCCATGTACATGTTTTCACTCTGGATAGCTGGGAAAACAGCTCCACCTGCTTTCAACATTGTGGAAGGAGTAATAAATAATAAAAGCCTCCCTGGATACAATCTCTTTCACATTCCAGTGGATTTACCCTAGGTTGTCCACAAGAGTCTTTTCAGCGTGAGCTCACTGAAGCTGCTGGTACAGGGGATGAGACAGGACACCCTGGAGGTCACGGTGCCCTTCCCGGCCGCCTCCCGGGCTTGCAGAGCTCCCTCATCAAGCATCACAATGCAGACAAGTGCATTTAGTACCAAATAATTATACTCAATCGTCCTTCCTATGCTCTCAGCTCTTATCGTCAGCATAAAACTCATTTCCCAACTCAGTGACAGCCATGGTGATAACACAGAGGTTTGCCAATATAATCCCAAATTCAAGCTGGATCACAGTACCTGTGACAGTGTCCTGGTGGCTTCTAATAGAGCATTCCTGTACTTCCCCATCACCTTGCCAAGCAAAGCTTTAGAACCGGGGACTATCGTGGCTACAATTAATATGTGTAAAGCCTTTGAAAGCTAGCGTTTTTGTGATGCTTTTCCATTTTCCAGGACCTTTCTTTCCTACTTAGTTTTTTAAAATTCACTTATTGATATATAGACTACACGTCAGACATAATGTTGGATGTTGATAAACTGAGTGAAAAAGACACACCTATGACCCCTGAATATTCATTGGAAAGACTGATGCTGAAGCTGAAGCTCCAATACTTTGGCCACCTGATGCAAAGAGACGACTCACTGGAAAAGACCCCAATGCTGGGAAAGATTGAAGGCAGGAGGAGAAGGGGACAGTAGAGGATGAGATGGTTGGATGGCATAATGGACTCAACGGACATGAATTTGAGCAAACTCCTCAAGATAGTGAAGGACAGGGAAGCCTGGCATGCTGCAGAGAGTCAGACACAGTTGACTGTACAACAATAATGACAT
Source organism: Antilocapra americana (assembly GCA_007570785.1). Classification (NCBI taxonomy): domain Eukaryota; kingdom Metazoa; phylum Chordata; class Mammalia; order Artiodactyla; family Antilocapridae; genus Antilocapra; species Antilocapra americana. The sequence continues at coordinate 8,384,168 of ML661885.1, forward strand.
ACGAGCAGTTTACACTTCATTTAAAAATGCACCCCTCCCAGGAAGCTCTCAGGAGTCCAACTTTTGCTGAAGTGCAAGTTTCTGGGGTTCTGGTTTTCTAGGCACGGAGTGCTAAAAAGCTGTTGATTTAAAAATAGATTTTGTGACGTATGTCATTAAGTTTAAGTAGTCTTTCATTTCTTTCCTAGTATTAAGTTGGTTTTATAAGATACCTGTATAAACATTTTTACCTTTAAAAATACTTATTTGTTTCCAAATATATTACATACTTTTTGAGATAGTCTTTAACATATATATGAAATCAAACTTGAAAACATAAATTTCATAAAATATTAAAAACATCTACTTACAATGTCCCCGGTACTTATCATTTAAAGAAATAATGAAGTGAATATGTAAATTCAAAATACTCATAACTGAATGGTAAATTCAATTTTATTTCTAGGCTTTTCTTAGACATGTGAATAATTGCATTCCTTCCTAATGCACTCACATGTTACCCCTACTTCCTTGACAGGAACTACTAGGATCTCTACCTTCTAAACTGACACCAGAAGACATATATCCAGATAGGTTATTGTCTCTCAAATCATAAAAAGCATAATACTCTCCCTATTATTTATTAATTAAATCAGCCCACATTGAAATATCCGTTGTCTCTACTGATTATACACAACCCCAATCTGGTGAACCATCTACCAAAAAAATTATGTGGTTCTGGGCTTCAAAAAGCATCTCCGCTTGACAATGCCTCAAATAAACTGCAGCTGTGTACTTACTACATTAAAATATATCTTCCCTTCATAAACAAGGAGAAATGTATGGTGATGTAATACTCTTTTTTTTTTTTACTCTTTTTTAATACTTTTTTTTTTCTAAACTCTAAAAAGATGTCCCAACACTACATATTCTTAAAAAATAAAACCAACTGTTTGACACCATTCAGTTTTCCATGTTTATGATGCTAGTGCTAAATAGCTTTCAGTCGTGTCCGACTCTTTGTGAGTCCACCAGGACTGTAGCCCGCCAGGCTCCTCTGCCCATGGGATTCTCCAGGCAAGAATACTGGAGTGGGTTGCTGTTTCCTTCTCCTGGCGACCTTCCTGACCCAGGGATCGAACCACGTCTCTCATGTCTGCTGCATTGGCAGATGAGTTCTTTACCACTATTGCCACAAAATGTTCTATTTCAAAAATCATGCATTAATCCAGATGCTGCATATGGGGGTGGGGCAGAGATAAGAGAGTTACTCCTAGTTGCAGCCTTCTTTGAACTCAAGAAATTCTAAGGCCCTTGTAATCAGTAATCCCATCTTTCTGCTTAGAAAATACTGGTTAAAAACACACACATACTGCCCCCCCCCAAGAATTATCCTTCCCCAAATTTGAAGGAGTAACACACATTTTCAATAACATATACATGCAGAGCTGTGGTGGAAGAAATATTTGAGATTTGCTCTATTCAAAAAAAGAATGGAGAAAATACATTTTGGAAGTTGAAGAGAATGTCCGAGGCTGCCTTCTGCTTCTCCTGTAGCTGGAACTATTCTTCCTGTTCATTCCACTGTGGGCTGTGGATGCAAATATCCCCAGGCATTCACTTTCTGCCAGGACGTTTTTGTGGTTTAAACATGCACATAAGCAATTAGTTTTATGCCTTCCAGTAAGAAATGGAACTGAATTCTCACGGTATGAAGGGCTCACACATGTGCCACTTTTGCATGGAACCCACTACTCCATCCCCCCTCCTGGTTTTATGAACAATTTAGTGCTTTGAGATGGAGTGGCTCCCAGGATAATCACTGTTTGGGGTGGGGGATGGAGGCAACTTAACAACAATAGTGAGAAGAGTCATATCAACAGCTTAGGTATCATTTAAACATTCTACAGCAACATTGATAGCTTTATGTTTTGTTGTTTAGTTGCTAAGTCACGTCCAATTCTTTGCAACCCCATGGACTGCAGCATACCAGGCTCCTCTGTCACCCACTATCTCCCAGAGTTTGCTCAGATTCATGTCCATTGAGTCAGTGATGGTAACTATCTCACCCTCTGTCACCTCCTTCTCCTTTTGCTCTCAACCTTTCCCAGCGTCAGGATCTTTCCCAATGAGTTGGCTCTTCACATCAGGTGGCCAAACTATTGGAGCTTCAGCTTCAGTAACAACATCCAAACCTAAATTGACATAAACATTTCTCAAAGTTGTAGTCTTTGCCAGAAAGTACCAATTTCTTCATGTATCAAAGCAAATGCATCTATTAACTAGGGGATAGAATTTAGAGATTGTTGGCTTGGTGCCCACAGAAGAAAATGACATCAGCTTTCCCTAAAGCTCTAAAATAAAGAACAGAGAAGCCAAAGAAATATTCACCTCCTCCTATTCTCATCTCTGTCCACTATCAAAGGCTCCAGAAGACCAGGAAAGCAGGAGACCCGCTGTCACATGCATCCAACACCAATACAATACAAGTTTATGGTGGTTATGCCAGCTGGGGTGGAGGATGCTGGTGGTTCAAGGTGGCCTGCAGGTCCTTTCCACATCTGCATCCAATAGGCTAGTTTCTGCTAGCCTCTTACTCTCAAGTGCAGAAACAACATGGGCATATAAAGGAACACCTTCAGTGAAATTGTAAGAGCACAAAAAGGACCTTCCACCTCCGTGTAGCTTGAGGAACTAACAAGTCTGTGTATGGCACCGCAGCCTGGGAATCATCAGAGAATCAAGGCTCAACAGGTCCTTACTCCTCCCCCAACCCCGCCTCTTCCATTTGTAGAGGAGGTAAGCCATGGTTGTAGGCATTCAGCTTCGTAACTATTAGATCAGGACTCCTCAATATCGACCACACTTATCACAGAATTTCTGGGAACACCCGCCAGGGCTGTGCTTCCTGACAAAGGTGTTTATACTGCAAGGCACAGTGTCCATATTTAGATTCTGTCTCGAAGAGCTGAAACTAATCAGCACTAAACATGTGTACTCTGTAGGCAAAATATTAGAAAAGAAACTCACAGATGCAGAAAGGAGCAAGCGTCATGGAAATGAACACCCAATACACTGACAACTGATGCCTGCCCACGACAGTCCCAGGACTATCCACCGTCCACTGCTCCTGACTCTGTTTTATGAAAAACGGATCCCACTGGAAAACCAATGGGATCCCAAGTTGCCCCAGTGTCCTGATTAGGACACGCTAGTATTTGTCTCTCTGAAAGGGTCTGTCTCCAGCAAGAAGCAGGCCCTGGAGCACAGGAATGGAGCCTGAACCTCGCTCTGGGCTGCCAGCTGCTAGCTCTGTCTGTGACAACCACAGAAACTGGCCAGAGACATTTCGAAGAACGTCTCTAAGGAGCTCAGAGAGAAAGCAGAAGCCTCATCACAGCGGATGGAGTGACTCACAGTTGTAGCTGTGGCAAAGTAAACATAAACTCAAGCTGGTTTTCTACAACTTCCTCTATCAAGCTGCATATACCTTCAAAGCCCATAGAAGAGGAGAAGTTTGCTGAAGCCATTCCCTACATTGTAACTATCTGCGATTCTCACAAGCAGGGACCCAGGTTATTTTTTCATTGCCTCAGTCTATATAGCACAAAGCACTGGCTCTGGTTCCTAACAGGTGCTCAATAAATATTTGAATGGATGGATAGATGAGTCAATGAATGAAGAGAAAATGTTAGTTGCTCAGTTGTGTTCAACTCTTTGCAACCCCATGGACTCTAGCTCTCCAGGCTCCTCTGTCCCTGGAATTCTTCAGTCAAGAATACTAGAGTGGGTTGCCATTTCCTACTCAAGGATCTTCCCAACCCAGGGATCAAACTCGAGTCTCTTGCATCACAGGTGGATTCTTTACCGTCTAAGCCACCAGGTAGAAAGGACCATAAAATATACATGGAATGAGTTAACAAGGAATTTCGAATGTTTATTTCAGGAGAGTTCAAGAAAATAAATACTTCATTAAGAAAAACGAAGAATAAGAGGGAGGGAATATGTGTATTCATAGAGATGATTCACACTGTTGTACAGCAGAAACTAACAAACACAATGCTGCAAAACAATTATACTCCAATAGAAAAGGAAGATAATGCCACACACATATACATATATGTATACATACATATATATATACATACATACACACATACACATTTGTGTGTGTGTAACATGCCTGATGGCCGCCAAAGCCAACTGCCTAATTAACCTGGTCCTCCTAGGAATCTTGTAAGGAAGACAAAAAGTAATACTAGTCTTCCCATGTTAAGAAGAGAAAACTGAGGTCTAACGTGATTTGCTTAACTCCAGATGGTTAGCAAATAGTGACAAGATGATGACCGAGTCTCTTGATCCCCAGTCCAGCATGTTTGTTTCGTTAATCTATCCTCAATATGCGTTGAGGCTTGGGAGACAAAATTACCCTTAGTTCTCTGTCAAAAGGGCAACTAAATAGAAACAGAGAAATCAGGCAATGTGGTCAAGTCTATTATTTTACTAGGCTCTCCAGATTCCTTAGCTATTGAATATTTCATGAACACGAAGACTTCCTTTAATTGCTTCACTCCTGCCCCAAATTCAAAGACAAAAATAATTTAATTTTGAACCCTTTATAGTGAAAGCTGACTAGAAAATATCATCTGCAACAAACTTTTAATTATATGCTCAGGGTCAAACATTTGAAACCTTATTTTCATTAAACTGGCATTGCCATCAACTCTGCATTTTAATTTTTTAATACAGCCCCTGTTCTGTTTACCCCAACCTTATATTGGGCTTCCCTGGTGGCTGCAGTTTAGGAGACCATGGTTCAATCCCTGGGTTGAGAAGAGCCCCTGGAGAAAGAAATGGCAACCCACTCCAGTATTCTTGCCTGGAGAATCTCATGGACAGAGGTGCCGGGTGGGCTACAGTCCATGGGGTCACAAAGAGTCGGACAGGACTCAGCGACTAACACACATATTTAGCTCAGAAGCAAAACCTTCCAGCTCCTCCCTTGCTCTGGATAAGGGCAAGTGAGTGAGTTCTGTTAAAGCTGCCGTTCTCTGCTACTCTGAAAGACAAGGTTACCTGTTCTCTGACTGGATCACCAGGAAGCTGTGAAAAAATGAAGATACTACTAGGCCTAAGACTGTCCATTCTGGTCCACAACGAGATTCAGAAATGAGGGACATTGTTTAGAAACTCTTGAAGCAATTTCAGAGTAGTTTTATGTCCGATGAATGTAATAAGAAAAAATTAGATAGTATTTCCAATGCTTTTTATTTCATTTGTCTAGTCATTTATTTTTATCGTACTTTACGGAAGTATTGATCCACAGCCAATTGGAAGAGGAATAAAAGAATGGGTCTGTCACCACTGAGACTTTGAGAAACTCTGTGCAGGACAAGTACGCCAGGGCTTCTGAATCAGGTTTTGTTTGAGAGGAAAAGAATGATTTCCTAAAATAGCAAAGAAAACTCTATCTGAAGATGAGAACATAAGTTAAATACCAATACATATCTGTAGTAATCACCTGTATTGTCAATAACATTAGTATGGTGAGCCTCTGACTTCTGCATACATGGGTGCGTGTGTGCTCAGTCGCATCCAACTCTGCGACCCTATGACAGTAGCCCACCAGGCTCCTCTGTCCATGGGATAGGCAATAATTATTGTCCAGGCAATAATACTGGAGCGGGTTGCTGTGCCCTCCTGCAGGGGATCTTCCTGGACCAGAGATCGAATCTGCATCTCTGGTGTCTCCTGCATTGCAGGCAGATTCTTTACCCACTAAGCCACCTGGGAAGCCCATGTGTAAGAAGCAAATAATCCAGGAATAAATCACATCAAACATCACTAACCGGTAAGGTGAGCTATTTCAGCAAAAGCTAAGGGGTTCTGTCAAAGAGCTGAAGTTTTAAAAATCTGAACTCTGCTGGCTCAAACCAGCCGTGCTGAGCAGGGAACGTGGCCCCTGCTCTCCCTCTGCTTTCTGGGGCCAAGTGGAGTGAGCAGGTGGTTTCAGCTCAGTTCCTCATTTATAAACTGGCTCTGTGAAAACACACAGAGCCACTTGTTTGGTGGTCTCAGAAGAGGAGCTGAGGACTGACCGGACATGAGACACAATTACCCTCTCGCCCTCCAAAGAAGTCCCTGCAGGTTAGGGAAGATGGATATCAGTAGGTCAGCATGAAAAACGCCAGCACAGCTGCTCCTTGTGTGGAGAGAGGAAAGGAACCTCCGTTCTTAGAAGGAAGCGTGTGAAGTTATCACCTTTTGAAAGTTGCACTTGCTTTTTCTTCCAAGAACAAAAGAACATATGATGGAAAACTTCCATAGTATGGGGGGAGGGGGAGCAAGATAACGGACCTGATAAAATTGAGTTTATTTTGTATTGGCATGAGAATTTCTGTATGACATCGTGCATGCATACGTTTTGTGGGGAGACAATGGATGTATGATCAATGCTGTAATACAGCCTGTCTGCTGTTCTGGGTTTCTTGGGCTTAGTGACAAGGCGGTTTCCCTCTAGTGGCCAAAATAATATAGCAATATGTAAATTCCCTGGTTTGTTGACAAAAACGGTTTCTCTCTTGTATTTTCGAGAGAAGATAATTTTTTGTACTACTTTTTCAAATGAAGTAGTTGTATATAAATCTAAGAAACTGTAAAATGAAGATCTTATTCTTAAAGTATTGAAGTGTATATGATAAATGTTATATTTAGCTTATAGTTCTTATAATTGATCAGACACAAATTCATCCTCCTGCATTTATAATATTAAATATTCAGAACAAAGAAGACTCATTATCAAATTTATTAATAAAGCCATGATTATTGTTTACTAATACCAGGGCTTAGCATCTTGGTGACTGAATTTCCACAGACAGATACTTTTCCAAAACAGGTATCATTAAACAGAATCATGATAATCTACTGCCTTAAATGAGGGCTTTGTTTTACATGACAAATGTGTACCATTTAAAGTGAAATTACAGATTCCTAAAACATTAGAATTGAAATGTATGGTTAGAGGAGATAATATAGGTGGAAATGCTATATTGCAAAGCAAAAAGTTGGATATAAATGATTATTTTTGCCATTTAATCCTGAGACTTTGCTTTACAGGTGAAATATAAAACCCTGGGAACCAGAGAGCACAAATGACTTGCTCTTGGATGACCGAACTAGTGAAGCAGAAGAGGGAGCTGGCTTCTGGGTATCACAACTCTGTTTTGACTACATATGAATGAGGAGAAATAATCCTAGTTTTATTAGCATCCTCTCCTTAAGTTTGCACTTTGCATGGACTTGTGACTATAACATATGCAGGCTGATTCCCATATGAAATAGCCTCATTCCTTTAGACATATCATTTACAAAGGTTTTTCTGTTTTGTTGATTACTTAAGCACTTTCAGAAGCATTTGTTAACTTAAAGAACAAACTCCTAGGGAATTCTTTTGACAGAATGAAAATGAAAAATTAGTAATTAGTAATAACAATAATATATACAGATTCCTGGTCCTAATGATCTCCTCATTACTATGGACCTAAGAATTAAACTATGTTTCTTATAAATTTCTGGGATTTGGGGAAGAAAAATGATGCCAAATTAGTAAAGGTACCTTGAAAATTGTGGTAATAAAATTTTGCTATAAAAAAAAATCTTGTTGTAGTCAAAGTGAAATCACACAGAAAAAAAAGATTTTATCTACAGCTATAGTATTCTGGAAAATGAAGAAAAACAGAAGGAAACTGACAATCATTTTAGGAAATGAATGAAAACAGAAGAAATTCAAATGTTCTCCACAAATGTGTATTGAGCAGCTGTGTCAGGTGCTAGAGAAGGCACTAAAACTTCTTCCTGAGAGACTGGAAATTTGATTTGGACTAGAATTAAAATCTTATAATCATAGCTGTGAACTATCATAATTATACATTCACATACAAATAGAGTAGGGGCTTCCCAGGTGGTGCTAGTGGTAAAGAACCCACCTGCCAATGCAGGAGATATAGCAGACGTAGGTTCAATCTCTGCATCAGGAAGATTTCCTGGAGGAGGACATGACAACCCACTCTAGTATTCTTGCCTGGAGAATCTCATGGGCAGAGGAGCCTGGCAGGCTACAACCCATGGGGTCACAGAGAGTCGGATACGACTGAAGTGACCTAGCACGAACGCACCAATGGCGTAATGAATGAGTTGCCAGTTCTGACCCAAGGCCAAACACATCTTGAACCCTTGAGTTGTTTCCTGACATGAACATTTCTAAGCCCTGACTCAATCCAGATTATAAACTCTGAGAGACCAGGGGAGTATATCCATCTTGGCCTCTTCGGTACATCCAGCTCAGAGGACGAACCCAGGCATAGGGTAGGTTGTCCTTGACTATTTGCTAAATTTGAACTCCAGACTAGAAATCATCAGAGTCCTCCTGAAGGGCAAGGGGCTGCAGGACTGAAAGAAGATGGAGATGCTTTGCAGCCTCTATAAACAGCATATAATCCAACCACAGTGTCTGGGACTTCACTCTTCAGATGGGCAAACACTGACCACAGCTGCCACCAATACAGACCCATGGATTATTATCCTAAACTGCCTCCTACATCCCAAACTGGTGGATGAGAGAAGCAGGAGCTCTTAACCCCAGATAGAAATGTCAGAAGAACAGACAACAGATATTAACACCAATTCTTCAGAGTCAATACAAAACCAACACCCAAAAACAGTTTTGCACAATTCACTTTTCATTCTTCACAGGCTGACCAAGAGGAACAGGTCAGGGCTTGCTTAGACTAGATGTCTTCACATATTAGATGTGTCAACTGTGACAATATTTTGGAAATTAAGAGCAGAATCACCTCACTCTGTGTCTCTGTCAAACAGAATGCCCAGCTTAAAAAAAAAAAAAAAGAGCTGAAGACATGCAAAAATCCCACCAGTTTTCTATGCTTTGGAATTTAAAAAAATCCTAACACATGATGGGTGATAGAAGCTTCTTTTTACTGTCAGAGAGATCAAAGGGAGGTTGAATCAGACTCCATAAACAGATGCTGCCCAGTGACCAACCTGAAAGAAGCAGACAGTGGGGCCAGATGTTGGGGTGACCTTCGGTCTGCAGAGCACGTCGGCATGGTGTTGATTTAGATGGTTGTTGGCAGAAGCTTTAGATCCAGCAGCGGCGGGGGGGCGGGGTAAAACTAAACTATGGAATCCTTCCCTAACTCTTTGCCTTCACTAAAAAACCTGAAACCTCTGGTCAGTAGCACTGACGGCTGTCACAGAAGTTGAAGTCACCACACTACCCTGCCAGTAGGCATCACATCAAAAAGGAGCTGGCTGCATGAACAAGAACATCTTCGGGCGGTGCCATTTTGCATCCCACTCAACTTTCAACAGCTGTTTCTTGAGTGAGTACAGACGCAAAATAATTATACGAAAAGAACAACAAACATTGGCGGGCCAACATTTACGTTTACTCCATAGTCATTAAAAAGAGATGGGACTAAGACAGGCACTGACGTCTGAAAAGTTAGCATCCTGGCCAGTAAGTCTAATTAGTGCCCAGTGGAGGCTCTCTTTAATTAAACCACTGACTCCGAAGGAGGAGAAAGGATTTGTCAATCAAGTAGAATTCCTCATATCAGTACTGTGAGAAATACCTGATGGCTTGCTACAGTTTTAAAGAGCCCAATCACATTATGCTCAATTCCCATCATTCACACAGTAGGAATCTAAACGATGTTTTGAGCAACCCCAATTGTTCTCGTTATTGTAAACACTCCTAAATAAAACAAAAGGTCTGTAATCTCAGGTTCCAACAAAATTTCCAATCTTGGCCATCATATGATGCTACAACACAGAAAGTAAAGAGAGCCCTGCTTTAGAATATTAGATATGATTGAAGATCGCACAGTTCCTCTGACGCTTTTAGACATTTTGTCACTTTACCTGGAGAAATATACACTGCTTATTCTGCATTGCTGCTGATGTCCAGCACTTGTCAAAACCTCTATCTGTCAAGGCCTTCACAAGAGTTGCAAAATGACAGATCAGGATGTCTGAGTTGATGGAGCCCCAGGAAAAATGGAACAGATAGAAAATTCATGACTCTAAACTACATCAAAGTGACTTCTGTCAACATCATGTCAAAAGAACTGTTCATTTTTAGAGGGTTTTTTAAAAAAAATTATATAAACACTTCTTTGAGTATGAGCTAAGTGTAATGAAAAAATTTTCCTAGTGTACAGTATGATCATCCAAATGTTCCAAAAATATACTTTGGATCATCCAGGAATAAGGAAAATTCTAATAGTAGACTGTCTGCCAGTTAAAACCAATGACATTCAAGAGAGATGTATGAAGATACTATTGGCTTAAAATAGGACAAACCATCTGGCTATAAAGGAACAAAAGTATATTTTTTGCATAATTTTTGGACCCATCAAATTTCTACAACTGGATTAGATTGTATTCTTCTATGATCAACTCTGATTTTTTTTTTTTTTTGCTTAGTGTGACAATTTTAAAACACAAATTCACTGTTATTTTCCTCAACAGACTTCTGAAAATATCTGGCATTATATTAATTTTTTAAAAAAATCCTGAAAAACCCTTCTAGTACATAGTTCCCTTGAATTATTGCTTTTAGAAGGAAGTAAAAAAATAATAAATGGCTTATAATATTCAGTACTGCATACACAGAACCACTCCATAATCACATTCAAAAACTCATTCACCGAATGAAATATGAGTCGCATAAATCTGGCAATGACCACTCTTTCGTTTTAATTCCCAACACCCTTCAGGAAGGATGGCTGGCATCTGGTGCTGGAAGCCAGGCAACTCGAATCCCCCTTTCATACGTCACTGAAATAAACAGGGGAAGCGACCTTGTGAACAAGGACCATGGACTATGCAGTGTGTGCATATATAGAGCAGGCCAGGGGAGAATACATCTGACCCACCACACACACACACACACACACACACACACACACATGCACATATGTGCAGGGACACGGGTGTGCACACACACAACCTGAAAGAGGAATCAGACGTGCAAATTCCACAGTCACCGTAACTGTCCACGATCGGGTTGATCCCTTACACTGCTCTGTTCACCTTGCCCTTTAGCTAGGCTTTAATCATTTCCACACCAGCCCTTCCTCAGAGTTACTCTTACAGAGACCATCTCCAATCCTAATCATCATGGCTACAGATTTGGTACACTCCTCCAGTGGCAGAAAAAAAATCCATTATCTGAGACCATAAAGGTTTGCTTACCTCCAGAATGACAAAAGAGCTCGAAATAAATGACTACCTCCAGTTTGGAGAGAAGACGCCTGCTCCAACATGGTCCTGTTGCAGTGTGTCTAAATACGTATGGGGAATACCATCCATTAACACAAAAGGAGGACAAGATGCCCATTTCTTATAATAGGCAGAACTCAATATATCTCAGGTCCTACTTATGAAAAGATGTTTATTACCTGTAAGTATACAGAGGTGTGGGCTTCACAGCAACTATGATTGGTAATTAAGCCTCTTTTTCTCATTTACATTGATAGCAAGCATTAGTGAAGATATATGCATTTCATTTCATGGTTCAGAAAGAACAAAGTATATGTATATGTGATAGCAGTAGGTGGTTAATGAAATGGTCTGACAAACATAAGCTAATACATAATCATACCAGAATGTGAACTGGAACACCTGTTCCTGCTTCTGCAGACTTGCAATTCTTAAGGAAAAGTTACCATTCCCAAGGATTGAAGCCATTACTATTTAGACATCAATATGCTCCCAGGAAATTTTAGTCATTTTTTTTGGTGGTTGTTGCAATCACTAAAAGGTGGCTATTTTAATGATATCAAATCTCTTTTGCTTGTGTCCTAAGAGTAATGAAAACTTCACACATGCATGAAGCTCCAGTAATTATTTTAAACTGCCTTCTGTTGTCCCCCTGAGGAACACGGTGGTATTTGTTTGATGCAGTTTAATTAGTGTCAGGGTAATTAATGCTATGCTATCTACATGAGATCAAAACCCTTTCTTTGTAACACTCTGGTAACTAAGAACTAAGAAAAGGAAGCATTTTGAAAACGTAGAGGCCTGGTGTTAACCTGGGTTCATGAGAGAACCAAATCGCTCACCTCTCCCCATTGGCCTCGCCTGAATGGCAATTTCAGCCCCTCCCAGGACAAGATCAGCCCCGAAATACGTTGCAATCCCACTGTCAGGGAAAAGACCCAGTGGCTGCTAAGGAATTAAATTCTATTTTTATTGGTATAATCAAATTAACTAAAACAGTCACAGTCACCAGACACCTTTTACTACAGTTTAATCCTTTAATAACGAAACAGGAAACTTTTGCAGTTCCAGAGAACTAAAGTCCCTGGTAAAGAGGGGGTGATCTTATCTTGTGCTGATATATTTTTTCAAATAAGAGAATCATTTGGTTCAACGAATGGACGTGATTCTGCTTAAATGCCCGAACAAAATTTACACTTAATAGTGGGTATAGATATGCTCTCTATCTGACAATAATGTTAAGAAAGGATAAACAGAGACAGGCAAAGAGAGAAGTTAAGTACACAAAAATTCCAGACACACACATAATGTGCAGCCCCATAAATCCTTTTTAACTGTTTCTTTGGTAATAAGCGACGGCAGTATAAATCTCCCCACACACAAACTCAAGCTGATCACAGGCTTAAGGAAATAGCTCCAGTTATCTTGACTGGATAAATTATTATATCCTAGAGGTTATTCCAGTTTCTAATAAAGCACTGCAGCTAACAAACAAAAATAAAAAAGATCAACCGTTTTCTTTATTTTATAACAGATGAAATTACAGGCTGCCCAGAATAGACACAACAGCATTGAATTTATTTTTACTCTCAAAGATGCACCATGCAATGTTCATTTTGGAACAAGACCGGTGCTTTAAACACAACGATGATAACCAGCATTAGACTGATAACATTTTTTATGGGACGGAGAGGCTTAATGGCACATATCTAAAAAATAAACATGACTGGTTTAAAGTCAAACCAAATGGATTTAGCCCATTACCTAAGTATACTAAGCATGAAAATCACTTCTGCCCCGCACAAGAAATGAACAAAGAAAAATCCTTCTAGAGGGTACAAATGTTAGGTTCATAGTAGCTATGGAATGGTGTCAGTATCCATCAGCAGCTGAAATTAAGGTTAATGTTATAAAATGAGATTTCGCCAGCTCAGGCTGGCTCAGAGAGTTTACGCTGAAAGCATCTGTATGGGGTCGGTCATTCATTACTGAATACCTCATGGGATCAGCTGACGAGCAAAATATGTTCTTTCACATCTTCAGTTCTGCTACCTGCGACTTAGTTGTTTATCAATTAACGTGATAAATACAAGTGACTTTGGTAACCTGAGAAGCGCATTAAGTAGTAGAGCAACCTCCAGGAACACTGCCGTAAGAACTGCGTGCAAAGTTCAACAACTGTGAAGGAACTATTAAAGAGGACACACAAACAAGTGACCTTGACTGACAAACGCACTTCATTCCAGCAATAAACAGTGGTGGTGCTGATAACTGTTCATTGGCGCAGAGTAATTACCTATCTGTCAGCGTTGCTGGTATGTGCGCAATAGTATAAATGAAACATACATAATGTACGGCAATAATATCAGGCATGCAGAACCTAACACATTATCATCATTCTCAGGACCCAGGTTTATGCGGCTGCCACCACTGAGTAAATGCCTTCTAGCCATGATAATTTCATTCTAATCTCTGTTCCATATTATAATTTTCATAGCGAAAAGATATTGAGGAGCAATACGTTTCAATCAAGGGCTAAATAGAACACAACCTGTAACTGGTATTTTATACACCTATATATATTTTTCTTTCAAAAAATTTAGTCAATTTATGAAGAGATGGGAATAAGCTGGAAATTTATGGGTGACAAGCCCTGTCGGTAGCAATGTCACTATGTTGGAGATGGGCTGAAAGGAGCTTATTGAAGGGGTTGGGGGCTTTGTCTTCTATTTCTTTCAATAATTCTATCTTGTTAAACAAAATGCTATCTCATTCCAAAATACAAGGAAAAGATGTATTTTTGAACAAAATAAAAGGTAGCCACTATTCAATAAGAGAAAAAGAATCATCTAGTTTTTAAGACAAATTATCTTGGTTTGCATGATTTGCTTACATAACAGAAGGATGGGAAAATCTCCCCCACCATGATACTCTACTATTTGTATAAAACTGTCTGACTCTTGCGTGCTTGTTTATTTTGTGCCTTTAGTGCAAATGAAATTTGATGATACCTCTAAATCACATTTAAGACCATACAAAAAACACCAGGGAAATCTTAAGTAACAGCAAGGCCATCAGGATAAATCCCTTGTCTCAAGTATGAAGCATTAGAAACCCTCACAGTTGACAGAGTGAACAAGAGAAAGCAGTGTATCCCAAACTATTTGATACATAATAGAAACAGCTGTTGGTCCCACCAGCTCCATTATTCAGAAAAGGAAGAAAATATATGAATTTGAGATAATGTATTGGCACACCTGATTGTTTTAATTTAGCCTTTGAATCTTTACGCAGTAAGGGTAACATAATTTGGAAATTTTACAGATGCTCAAACTAATAATTAATGTAATAATTATTACAAGAAACATTTTAATTGACCATCCAACGTTACATTTTAAAGTACATGCATCATTTTAACTTTTAAAAGATGCCATCTTCATTTAATTTTTGGTTTGCCGGTTTCTCAAAGTCGTTTTCTAAAACTGATGCTGTAGTTGATAAATGAAGTCTTTATAGGAGACTGAGCAAAACAGAGAAACAGTACAAATTTTTCTTCAGTGCATCCTTTTGTGTGCTGCGTTTTTCTAATTCCCAGCCAGGAAAGAAAACAATAAAAAAAAAATACTAACTCATCCTAAGTTGTTAGGGATATGATAGGTTAATTCTCAGGGAAACATATCTATTTAAAAGAGGCAAAGCTGAGATAATTCTTAAGGTAAAGAAATAACAAGTAACTGTCCATTCTACTCATGCATCATCCCACTTAATTGTATGGCTAGCCCACTACAGAAAAGGTTTTACCCAACTTGAAGGCATTCAGTCAATGTAGCCCATTGGATACATATGATACTCCTTAGCTGAGTAACTTAAGTCTTTCTTAATGTATAGATTTTATGGGCTTTACAAGTAGGTTTTAGGAACACAGTATTGGGGAAAAAAGAATACAGTATTTATCAGAATACAGACAGAAAATTTTCAGGAAAAGCTAGTATCCTATGTCATTGATTCTACAAACAACAGCACATTTCCTAATATCTTAAAATTTTGGAAACAGCTCCTTATAGCCTCTGCCAGCCAGGTGCAGCGACTGACACCTTTGGTAAGATCAAGAGCCGTCCATCATGAAAGCATCTCAGACCTGACTGCATTCCATGAAATACGGTATTTCATGCTAGCCTGGCTTTGAGGAACATCTGTTACTCCTTTATCTTAAAATGGTCCCGCTTAGATGTAAAGAACAGACTTATGGACAAGGGTGGGGAGACGAAGGAGAGGGTGAGGTGAATGGAGGGAGTAGCACGCAAGCATATACACTACCATATGTAAAATAGATAGCCAATGGGAATTTGCTGTATGACTCAGGGAGCTCAAAATGGCTTTGAGTTGTTATACCTCACCATAACAACCTGGGGGAGGGGAGATGGGGTGGGAGGTGGGAAGGAGACTCATGAGAGAGGGCACACATGTACACCTACGGCTGACTCATGTTGATGTATGACAGAAATCAAACCAATATTGTAAAGCAGTCATCAATTAAAAATAAATAAATATAATTTTAAAAATTAAAAAAAAAGAAAATGATAAACTAAGTCATAATATAAGAAAAAATGGTCCTGCTCATAGTCACATCTTTACAAGTGCCCAGCCAATGTTATATACGTTATGTCCTATGAAACACATAAAGTGTTAGTCACTCAGCCGGGTCCAATTCTTTGCGACCCCATAGACTATATAGCCCACCAGGCTCCTGTGTCCTGGGATTTCCTAGGCAAGAATACTGGAGTGGGCTGCCATTTCTTCCTACAGGGGATCTTCCCAACCCAGGGTTCAAACCCGGGTCTCTTACATAGGTAGGCAGATTCTTTACCATCTGAACCACAGGGAAGATCAAAACACACAAAAATATAGTTAATTGATTGAATCAAATAACTAGTTGATTTGTTAAGGGAAAAAAATCCACTGAAGTTATGCAGTTCTACTGACTGTATTAGGAACATACGGACCTTACACTGGATGTATTGAGGTATTTACCTCTGTGGCCTGCTCCATAATTAAGCAAGATCTCATTTACTGGTGATTCTGAACCTAGGAACAGGGCAGTGAGCCAAGGGATTCACACATCTCCAGCTCCAGCAAAGGGACAAGTGACTTTCTCCAGCCGAGAAGCACTACCCTAGGGGCCAAGTGTGTCTGGTGGGTTGTGTCTTGTCACTATGGTGTGTTAAGGTGGTAAGAATATTGAGAACCAGTGAAGAATATAATCTTCATAATTCAAAACAAGTTGGGGTGGAGGGAGACCACCTTTTCATAATTTTCTCAAATAGTCCCAAGGATATTTACCTACAAATACAATTAGAACTCAAGTTGTTTACTCCTTCCTGACACACCAGAAAATTGCTATTGCATTTCACAGTCATTATTCTCAATGCCTGAAATTTAACTTTTTCAATGAATACATGAGGAATAAATGAATGAATCAATGAGTGAATGAACAGTATATTCCCAAATCAGGTTAGTTGTAAGAACAAACATCCTAATGTGATGTTGCAAAGCTCACAACAACAACAAAAAAGGAAACTCTTAAAATGTTAAGCAAAGGTACTCTATCATGTTCTTTGGTATTATAAGATTTTTTTTTTTTGGTAATGGAATTATTTAGGATTGATGGCTTTGCAGTTAAGTACACTTTTAAATCAGAAATTAACTTTTAATATATGACTTGGTGATGATAATACTGAGGTATGTAAAGTGTAGTTGCCTCCTTATAGGCAATATACTTGATTAATTTTGAACAATTTAACAGTGAAAGATTAATTAAGAATTTCATCCAGTACAGGCCATCTTTCTTTTCCAATTACATTCCTTTAGAGCCACTATAACTTTTCAATAATTGTACTGAAAATGCTAGAAAGTATCAAGATAATGCAGTGATTCAGCGAGAACAATAAAATCCAGGCACTTTGATGTCTGGAGCACTTAACACTGTGGTGTATATAAGCCTTCTGAACTCCAACGGGTTGTTATAACCCAGGAGGTCTAAAGTCAGCCTTAATTTTTTAGTTATATAAGAACTGCTTATTATTAAATACCTATTTGAAAATACTTTGCTAGAAGAAGAAGACAGCATTATGAACTTCTCTAGTCAGATGCTAGCAGATTTCAAGCTTATGATAACATTTTCTTGGGAGATACATTCAGCAGAACTCTTTGAAACAAAAGTATATCTTACACAGCTGTAAACTTGACCCTAATTCAGAGACATTGTAGAGTGCAAAGGTGAGGCTAGAGTTCATGGTAAACCTGACCATGAGACTCAGTACAATGTACCAATAATGAGTACTAAGGGGAAAAACATGTAATTTAGGGGCTCTTTCATACTCTTAAGCTAGGAAGACAATTTTTCTACAAACATTTATTCTTCTCATATACTAATTTCCCATACATTTCCCATAGACTAACGTACTAAATTATTAGTCATTTAAGTGTGTAACTTCCAATCTTTTTAACTTTGGTCATTACGATTCTAACGAAATAGAAATAGTTGTCAAAAGTTTAGCAATTCTGAAAGCTTCTTTCCTGTATTTGGTTTCTGATAAACATGTAGCAGCATGAAATCTTGGTTGCTTCAGGACAAGGCAAGTAAGTTCTTGTCCTAAATGACAGCTCTAATATTCTTATTGGGGCTTCCTAGGCGGCGCCATGGTAAAGAACCCACCTGCCAATGCAGGAGACACAGGAGTTATGGGTTCAATCACTGGGTTGGGAAGATCCCCTGGAGAAAGAACTGGCTACCCACTCCAGTATTCTGTCTGAGAAATCCCATGGACAGAGGAGTCTGAGTCTGGTAGGCTATAGTCCATGGGGAGGCAAAGAGTCAGACACGACTGAGTGTCTAAGCACGCCCACGTACGATTCTCATCAACCGGATTTACTCCAGTCCATTTCACCCCGTGTTAAAAATATTATACGCATTCGTGCTAAGTCTCTTCAGTTGTGTCGAACTCTGTGAGACCCCATGGACTGTAGCCCACAGGCTCCCCTGTCCATGGGATTCTTCAGGCAAGCATACCAGAATGGGTTGCCATGCCCTCCTCCAGAGGATCTTCCTGACCCAGGGATCGAACCTGTGTCACTTAGGTCCCCTGCATTGGCAGACAGGTTCTTTACCACTGGCGCCACCGGCGAAGCCAAAAATATTATAATAACGCCAGTAAGCAACAACCTTGCTTGATGGAGAAGCTTTCCAACATCACCCCCAGGAACAGGCTTTCAAGGAAGACCTGGGTGGCACCTGTCTTAGCTATTGACAGTACAGGTGCTCACCTCCCTGAATCGCATCTCTGTTAAAGCAGTGCAGTGACAGTAATGCCTCACTGGCACATAGGAGGTCCCCTAGAAAGGAGAACAAAGATTATTATCAGAAAAACGCTTTCTTAAAAGAAAGTATTCAGATCACTATCAAAAGTGGAATTAAACAACGTATCTATTTAATGTCATTGAGTGGCTCATAGGATCAGAATTTGCATTAGAAACCCTGAATAATTCCGTTTTAAAGAGAATGCATTAGCATGCACTCAGAATTTACACCTGAATAACTCAAAATGCATATGCTGTGCAACATATGTGTTGTAGCAAACAAGCCTTCAAGAGAGAAAATGAAAGCCTCAGAGTTTTACTGAGATAGTGCTTTCATCCTTAATGGAGTTCATCTTCATTTAGTTTTGAGGGTCTCTAGAGGCCAACAAAATGAATATCCGAGCCAACATTATTTCCCAAATTCCAGAGTCTATTATCTTTTCCAACATATTTGTTTGATTCAAGTGCACATTCCCCTGATAACTGACTAGTCAATCAGCTTTCCGATGTCACCTCCAGGTGAATGTTTTTTTCCTAGGCAAACATGTCATCTAGGGGCATATATCTGGGACTGAAAAGGAACCTCTTCCTCTCTTTTGAGCAGAGACTTCACCATCCCAATCAGACTAGTCAGTCAGTCAGTTCAGTCGCTCAGTCATGTCCAACTCTTTGCGATCCCATGAACTGTAGCACGCCAGGCTTCCCTGTCCATCACCAACTCCGGGAGCTTGCTCAAACTCATATCAGACTAGAAATGCTGGTTAAAATCTTAATAGATTCTACTGCAAACATGACTTGTAATCACTGGGAATGGAATTCAGCTGTCATTCAAAATGGATCGTCTCTCCTGGAATGTCCTTTGCTGGAGGGTCAGTTATTCCCAAGTTATGCTGGTAAACAATTTCACCAAAACATTAACATTTTATTAACTTCGGGTTTTTTCCCCCCATTTTTCTTGGCCTCTAACTTGTTTTTCTAAAGTTTCCAAAATCAATTGTAAATTTGACCCATGATAAACTCTGGACTTTTGAAGAAGGTCTTATTGGTAAATACTTACCAATAGGAAACTGGATGTGGCTATTTTTTATAACTTACTATCACAGTGCAACCAGAAAGAAAGAGATACACTCTGGATATATGGGCAGTGAGGGGAGGAAGAGAGGTAGAGGGGAACTACATTGGGAATCAGAAGTGCTAGTGATATAATTCTTTTTTAATTTTTTTTTGACCAGACTGTATGTGGGATCTTAGTTCCCTGACAAGGAATCAAACCCACACCTCCTGCATGGGCAGTATAGAGTCTTAACCACTGGACCACCAGGGAAGTCCCTGAAAAAGTGAAAGTGAGTAAAAGTGTTAGTCTAGTAGCTCAGTTGCATCCAACTCTTTGCAATCCCATGGACTATAGCCCCCCAGACTCCTCTGTTCATGAATTTTTCAGGCAAGAATACTGGAGTGGGTAGCCATTCCCTTCTCAAGGAGATCTTCCCAACCCAAGGATTAAACCAGTGTCTTTCGAATTGCAGGCAGATTCTTTACCATCTGAGCCACCAGGGAAGCCCAGAGACATAATTTTAATCCAGGAAAAATGGCTGTCATTTCCTACTATCCAAATACACAGTGGCCTCTGGGAACACTGGCCATGAGCAGAAAGAGGCAAAGGCAACACTTTTTCCTTCCTTATCTGACTGTCAGTCTGTCTCAACACCAGTCATTGAGTAAACAAGTGTTAGACAACAGAGTACAAATCTTATCTAGACTAAACTTTGAGTCTGTGTGTAAACGTGACCTAATATATGTATTTCGTTTAAGATTACAAAAGATTTGTAATCTCTTTAGCTTTACTCTCTTAAATATACTGACCTTGGTGAGTCTATGACATCATCTTCTGCTCTCTCGTTGGCCCCTGTTGCTGCTACCTGTTTACCCTACTCATCAGCAAGTCACCCTTCTTCCATTCTCACGATGAGCCAATATCCCACCAACTCTTCTTTGGTACTCTGGGAAACTTGCTTAGCACAATATTGTTGTACATGAAATATTTAAGGAAAGATGTCTCTCAGGACAAACCACAAAGGCACGAATAAAACATTTTTAAAATGTGTAAAGTCAGTATCGGAATTACTAGACACCCTGGACCTTTCCACTTGCTGCTTTATACTGTTTGTGATACCCTCTCATTTAACCATTTCAAACCCAATACTGAAGAGTTTTCAGCAGCTAACTGGAGAGATGAAAATAATAAAATTAAAAGACACATGAAAAATTCCCAGAATAGATAATAAAAGTAAAACTAAGAGCAAAATGTGTTAACAGACTTTAGAAGGGCTGATACATGGCATGAAGTAGGAACTCAAAAAATTTCATGAGTGGATCAGTCAATGGCTTAATTACAGATGTATAAATACAAAGCAGCCTGCAAAATATATTTTAATATATTTATTTGGATTATGTTTATATAAATATATGTAATATGAACATATAGAGGCATAAAGCACTTTATAAAAACAGACAAAATATCTTAATTTCAAATTAACTTAATATTAAACATTCTATAAAATCTTCAAGCAACCTAATTATTAAAATGAAATACCTACTTTGTAGCAGTTTAAAATGGGAACTCTCCCTAAAGAGCTTAAAGAATAAAACTACACACATCTTTTTCAACTTAAAAATACCTTGTCTACCAGCATAACAACTGCACGTCTAGAAAAAAGCACACAGTACATTGTCCATTTCCCTTTCATATGTTTAGAAGGGGGCGAGGTATAGAGCTGGGAGGAGGGGTGGAGCAGAAGTTCCGTTTTTCAAATCTTTGAAAATGTAATCCACCAGAAGACAAGCCAGAGGACCCTTCAGTTCCAGCAATACTCGTAATACTCGCTATTTCTCAGCACAGACACAGATCCGCTACAACTTCTGGAACAGCAGAATCAGCTGCAACCAGCTCTCTTGTTTTTAGACACTTCACAGCTGAGTGGAAACGATTTCCCGACCGCACTCTCAGCCCACTGGTGTCTGTCTGCATCTGCAGCCGCCCCGCCCTGCCCTGGGACCAGGCACTGGAGGTCAGCCCATCCCCTGCACGCTCTGGGAAGGGGCCACGGGGGCACAACTGGTGTGGCATCAGGAAAGGCTGACTGCTCAGCGTGGATCTTGTCATTTGTCTCCCTATGGAAGGAGCCCCTGCCTTAGAGAAGGAAGCCGAGGTGTGTGAAAAACACCCGCATATGTCCCCTGACCACTTTAATCTTATCTACCACTCAGCTTTTAGTTAACTCTTGGGAAAACTAGCGAAGGGGGCTACTTGCTGTTCAGGAGGGCAGAGATACTAGAGACATTCTTGTGAGCATTTTTTTAAATTGCCAGCACTCTCTCTCTATATATATTTTTTTTGGCCAAGCTGTGCAGCATGTGGGAAATGTAGTTCCCTGATCAGGGATCAAACCTTTGCCCTCTATATTGGAAATACAAGAGTTTTAACCACTGGACCACCAGGGAGGTCCTTCCAGTATTCTTACACTATGCCTTCCTTCTAGAAAACCTTCCTTCTAGAATTTGATTTGAGTCTTCCAAATAAGCCTTGCTCAGAAAGCTATCTATTCAGTCATCAAACGAACAATAATGAAAGAAGTGAAAGTGTTAGTTGCTCAGTCGTGCCTGAGCTCTGAGCCCACCGGTGTCTGTCTGCATCTGCAGCCCCACGGCCCTGGGATCAGCCACTGCAAGTCAGCCCATCCCCTGCACTCTCTGGGAATGGGCCATAATGGCACCACAATCACGTGTGGCATCAGGAAAGGAAAGGCTTAAAGACCCATCAACTGTGGCCCACCAGGCTCCTCTGCCCATGGAATTCTCCAAGCAAGACTACTGGAGTGGGTTGCCATTTCCTTCTCCAGGGGCTCTTCCCGACCCAGGTATACAAGTTGGGTCTCCTGCACTGCAGGTAGAATCTTTACTATCTGAGCCACCAGGGAAGCTTAAAACAACAATGCTAATTGCAGTTTACAATCTTCAGCACAGTATGTGCTAATAGTCTTATCATAGCACTTTCAATAATGCAGACTGAAAATTATTTGTCTTGATATGTCTCATTTTCATAAATACTTTAAAAAAGGATTTTATGGCCATCCTCACTTTTTCTCTTCTGTACTATTATTATTCTTCACATCCTAGGATTCTTTGAAGGATGAAAAGAGATTAAGTTGAGAACTTCACAGAATACTGAGCAGGGCCCCAGCAGGCGCTGATACTCAGGAAACTGCAGCAGCAGGAATAGTAGTAACATTTGGAGTCAGGAGCTCCAAATGTTAGCTAGGATCTCCTAGCCTGGCCTTTCTTCTGCAACTAAGAATCTTCTTGAATTCATACCCCGGACCTCTACAAAAAGGAATCCAATTTGTACGTACAATAATAGTACTTTCACAGGCAAAAATATAGATACATCAGCAATCCTCTTTAAAAAAATTTCTCTGGAACTAGCCATTTTATTTATTTTTTTTTTATTATTGTTTTTGCCATACATTGTCATGATATCACCATGCGTTTACATATGCTTCCCCTCCGGGTCCCCCCTCCCTCCTCCCTCCCCCCCGGGAAATCTCGCTGCACCAGTCCCGAGCATCAATCCTGGGCTGGCGATTGATTAGACACATGACAATTAACATGCTTCAATGCCCTTCTCCCATCTCATCCCACCCTTACCCTCATCCACAAAGTCCACAAGTCTATTCTATACATCTGCGTTCCTTTTGTTGTCTCCCATGTTGGGTTCTCATTACTGTCTTTCTAAATTCCATATATATGTGTTAATATACTGTATTGTTGTTTTTGCTTCTGGCTTACTTCACTCTGGATAATGGGCTCCAGTTTCGTCCATCTGAGTAGAATTGCTTCAAATGAATTTTTTTTTTAATGCTGAGTAATATTCCATTGTGTATATATACCACAGCTTTCTTATCCATTCGTCAGTTGATGGGCATCTAGGTTGCTTCCATGTCCTGGCTATTGTAAACAATGCAGCGATGAACATTGGGGTGCACGTGGCTCTTTCAATTCTGGTTTCCTCGGTGTATATGCCCAGCAGTGGGATTGCCGGGTCATATGGCAGGTCTATTTGCAGCTTTTTAAGGAACCTCCACACTGTTTTCCATAGTGGCTGTACTAGTTTGCATTCCCACCAACAGGGTAAGAGGGTTCCCTTTTCTCCACATCCTCTCCAGCATTTATTGCTTGTAGACTTTTGGATGGCAGCCATTCTGACTGGTGTAAAGTGGTACCTCATTGTGGTTTTGATTTGCATTTCTCTGATAATGAGTGATGTTGAGCATCTTTTCATGTGTTTGTTAGCCATTTTTATATCTTCCTTGGAGAAATGTCTGTTAAGTTCTTTGGCCCACTTTTTAATTGGGTTGTTTATTTTTCTAGAATGGAGCTAGCCATTTTCAACAGTACTTAGGATCTGGAACTCAGAATGGAGAATAAGCTGGCCTGTCCAAAGGCAATTTTTCTATCAGTAAGTCAATGCTAGAATCATTATGTCACTTTAAAAGCAGGAAGATAAATACAGAGTCATGATTTTGTAATTTGGTATACATTATCACTGCTTGATTATGCTCTTTGAGTTTGCATTTTGAAAGGACTTTGCTTTGTTCATGGTTGTAGCTTCAGTTTTAGACACATGGTAGCCAATCAAGATAAACTGGTTGAATCGATGCTTGAATTGTTGTAAAAGTAGATAAATTTCTCCTCCTAATGTACATATTTAGTATATATATATGTATACATATATAAGTATACATCTTTATAATACTGAAATTTTCTTAAACACTGTGAAGCCAAGAGAGAATCATCACAGAGACAAGAAATGTCAGTACAAGAGTACACGTTGGTTGAACATCCATATATACACATGGAAAAAGAAAGATACTAGCAGATTCTTCAGCAGTTTGCATGTATCGCTGCCTGATGATATTTCTACGTGGATCTTCTCTCCTGAATGGTTAAGTTCCTTGAAAATACTTATTCAACTTAACCATATCAGAGAAATTCAATAAAGTAGGTAGGTGAATGGATAAAATAGAGAGCTAATTAATAAATTAATGAATAAGTAGCACCATCAAACAAAAGTTGTCAGTGTGTCGTATGAGACTTGTCAAATGATCCTTTCAGGACCCAAAGTTATAAAGTTGAAGAGCAAATTTTAAATTAATCACACTGATACCAAGAAGCTTAACTGCATGCCAGAACAAACTACACTATCAGAAAATATATGACACCCCCCAAATAAAATCCTCAATGTCCAGCACTCAAAAGAACTATTAGGCAAACAAAGAAATATGAAAATATAGATAAAAAGCCAATCGATAAAAGTTTCCACAAAAGCATGAAAGAGAATAAAAATTGGCAGAAGACAGACCATTCTTGCTAAGAACATCAGACAAAACATGAACTTCAAAAGAAATGGGAGGCTTAAAATACAAATTTTAAAGATGAAAAATAAAATATCTGAAATGGAACTATACTGGATGAGATCAATAGCAAATTTTACTAGACACTGTAGAAGAAAAGATTCGTCAACTTGAAGAAAGAGCAACAGAAAGTATCCAAAAGGAAGAAAGAAAGGTATAAAAGAAACAAAACAGTTGTGTTGACCTGTTGGACAGTAAAAAGCAGTCTAAATGATGTAACTCATTGGAATTCCAAAAGGAGAAGAAAGAGAGATGCAAACAAAAGAATTTTCCAGGGATAATGGCTTCATTTTTTTCCCCAAAATTCAATCAAAATTATGAACTCAGAGACCCTCTCTTTTTACATTATGCCATTTCATAGAAATTGCATATTGGATATACAACAGTTTAGCAACACAATTTGAAAATAATTACATGGCACCTACCATAAGATCCTGAATCTGGGAAAGACTGAAGGCAGGAGGAGAAGGGGACGACAGAGGATGAAATGGTTGGATGGAATCACTGACTCATTGGACATGAGTTTGAGTGAACTCTGGGAGTTGGTGATGGACAGGGAAGCCTGGCGTGCTGCAGTCCAAGGGGTTGCAAAGAGTCGGACACGACTGAGCGACTGAACTGAACTGAACCACGGGATGCCAGACCTGTTCTAACAGCTTCACAGGGAGTAACCCACATACTCCTCACAACCTGGGGAAGAAGGAGCTCTAGCTATCCTTGATTTATAGATAAGGGCACACTGACTTCCAGAAACATCAGCTATTGTGCTACACATAGCCCAACTCTTTTTTTTTTTTCATTTTTATTTTGTATTGGGGTATAGCTGATTAACAAATAATGCTGTGGCAGTTTCAGGTGAACAGCAAAAGGACTCAGCCATATATACACTGTATCCATTGTCCTCCAAACTCCTTCCCTTTTAGGCTGCCACCTAACATTGAGCAGAGTTCCATGTGAACATAGCCCAATTCTTAAGTGGATCCATAACTCAAACCCATGAGATCTGGCTTCAATATCTAAGCTCCTAACCACTATTCTATGTGGCCTCTGTTACATCTGCCAAAGGGACAGACATTAACATTTTAAGACTCAAACTTGAGCCAAAAGTGCCATTTTTAATGCTAAACATGGTTTTAAAACACTTCAATTGTAGTTTTTATAACTAGCATCAATTTATCCTTTATCATTCAAGATCCAGAATTATGTCCATAAACATGCACAAATTCATACACAAACTGGCAAAAAGACCCTGAACACATTAGCACTGAAATCGGTGTGACCTGCCATTTAGTCATGGACTCTTATCAGCAGAAGAGTGAAAACCTGAGATTTTCTGAAGTCATATTTAACAAGAAAACCAAGAGCCTCCAAATACTAGAGTTGTCAGCAACTTGACTCCCTCTAGTCAGAATCGGAGGGTTCTTGCTGATACATGTAGCCCTGCTTGTCCTTTGTCACATATGTGCTTCTCCTGCAAACTGTCAGTGACTTGTCAGAATTGATCAGGAAGTCTAAGGTCATTCCACGGTGACAGACAGATGCGGACACAACAGCGTCCCATTTCTGGTTCTGTGCCACATACCGTATGAAAACTGATGCCCGCATCACTCTGCTCTCAGGACAATAGCTGCAAGTGGTGATGATGAGATTTTTAAAGGTTTAAAAAAAAACACCTGGACAAACTCAACATTTTAGCATATTTTCAACAAATATTTACTCTAATGATATATAGAACAGGGATGCCATTTAGAAAGAAGTAGGATCCATTCTCCTTATGTCTGAATAGAGCTGACATACTCCTTATTTGGGAATGCAAAGCATGAAACAACCAAATGTAGGAATAAGGAAAGAGGGGACCTGGGAAAAAGATGGGAGACCTTGATATCTCTCAAGACCCCGAACTCATGAATTACAGACCAGAATTTTAGAAGGAAATTTGTACTTATCTACCACAAAATTTGGTAGGAATAAAGACTTGTGTTTCTCTTCAAAGACCATTGTTTTAAAAGACCCACTGATTTTTTTAAATTCATACTTAGATTGCCATTTCTGGAAGAGAAAAATGCTGGAAACTTTTTGACGCTCTTTTTTTTTATTTATTTACATTATCGTGTTGGTTTTGCCATACAATGACATTTTAATGTCTGACTCCATGGAAATATACTGGGACGACAACAACCGCAATCTTTACTGAGGAACAGATAGGAAATCACTAACTGTGAGCATGGATATAAACTATATAGTTTATCACTGAAAAAAAAAAAAGGACACCCTTTGGGTAATTTACATGAATTAGCCAACAACACCTATGCTGCCCTCTCTTTAGGCTTCCTAACCCACCTTTTCTCATTTCCTCATTGTCCCTGACTTCTGTGTCATCCTTGCTGGTCACTTTTTAAATGAAAATTTATTTGGCTGCGCCAGAGTTTACAGATCTAGTTCCCTGACCAGGGATCAAACCCAGGCTCCCAGCATTGGGAGTGTGGAGTCTTAACCACTGGAACACCAGGGAAGTCACCCTTGTTGATCACTTTATTCACTCAGAGATTTACTACAAAATGTAGAGAAGATCCTGCCACAGTCCAGGAACCCACGTCCACTTTTCCATAATGCAGCCATCATGTTCAATCTAGGTCTGCGGTTAGCCAATGGTTGTTTGGGGTGTGGAAAAGTTCAGTGGAGCTTCCTATGGGCTGAGTGGTCTGTCCCAGGCATGCAAGAACACGGGCAGTGTGGCAGACACAGGCTGAGGGCCACCGCTTGTATCTCTTTCTCAAATATATCACAGGTGGGTTTTCCTCGGGGTAACTGGGAAGGAGAATATGAGAGGTTCCCTAAAGCACGTAGCTAACCTCCCAGTGGTGAGGTAGTAAGGGCAGGGTTACTCCTTCAAGGTCATCACAGTTCCATCTGTCATACTACTACAGTCATGACTTAAACTGTCACAGGATGCAATGCCTTCCAAAGTCCTAAATTAGTGCTGCATAATTTTGAGGTCACTGGGGCAAGCTTTTCTAGGAACTGAGACTCATGACAAATGGTTTGGGCAGGTTTTAGGCAACTGTTGCTGCCACTGTTCAGTCATGAAGTCATGTCTGACTCTGTGGCAATCCCATGGACTAGCCCACCAGGCTCCTGTGTCCAGGAGACTCTCCAGGCAAGAACACTGGAATGGGTTGCCATTTCCTTCTCCAGGGGATCTCTCTGACCCAGGGATCGAACCTGCATCTCCTGTATTGGCAGGTGGGTTCTTTACCACTGAGTCACAGGGAAGCCCTTTAGGAAAACTCTAAGTACCCAAATGATCATATCCATCACTCAAAAATTTAGATGAAATGAAATTTAGAAGAATAAAAATTTGGAGAGAGTTTATGAATGTCGTATGGATGAGTAACCAACATTTAGGACACTTGAGATGATCCCGTGACTTATTGTTTGTAAAATATCCTCCTCGCCTCCTCAGCCTCAAATATTAACCCCTTAAAACATACTAAATGGTTCATTCTATAATTTTCATTATCAAGGCCCCATAAAGCAAAGCACAAACTAACCTCCTCCTTAAACCACGGATGTGAGAAATCAACAGTGCAGCGCACTCACATACTGTTAGGTTACAGAACTGTCTGTCAAGATATTAACAGTACTGATTTCTAAAATGAGGTCTAGAATTTTAAAAGCCAAACTGAGCTGATCAGCCAGGACAGACTGCTGCTTGTCTAAGTGACTTAAGTTTGTGACAGAGCTACAAGCTGCCTTTGGGTTCACAAGTCCTTCAAAACCAAAGATCCATGCTAATGGAAACCTTTTCAGCAGAAAGCGCCCAACAATCAGAGTTAAAGTTTTATTTATCGGCTTTGACCATCTACTTCTGTTATCAACCATAAGGGTCCATACACTTCATCAACCCCTAACAATAGCCGCAAGCTTGGACAATCTGTCTTGCGTCTTCATTGGATAACACTTCAATGGCACAGGCCGGATTAAAGAGCAGCCCACGCATAAAATGGACACTCATTAAAATAAACTTTCTCAAAGAGGGGAAACTTCAGTTCCAATTGAACTCGACTGTTTTTATTTCAAAGATGAAAGGCCCATTACCCAGTCATACATTCATGTGCTCTTGGCCTAAGTGCATTTTATTTGACGACTTTAACTTTGGGTCCCTTCCCATGTCTTTTTGAAGGCTTTGGAAACATAATAGGAATTCAGCCCTTATTGAGCCTGATTGGAACATGGTATCTGTGAACCTCCTAATAATACTTCAGACCTTTATGGTTTAATTTGCAATGGTGTCCCTTTTGTCTGCCTTACTGGCCTTTAATCTAAGGCGCAATATACCCACTTCACATTTATTTACAGAAAAGCATTGAATACCTAAGGATTTTTTAATGTGCCCATTAGAAACAGTGATTTTTAAAAGCATACAGGTATGGTTATTTACACAACAGGATGCAAAGGTGAATGAACAGAAAGATGATGTCAAAGACGGTTGTGACTGATTGTTTACATGAAAACTGACTAATAGCTTTGAGCCTGAAAACTTCACCTTGAACTTACTATGAGTCTATTTTCAGTAAAAGAAGCGGTACAATAAAATGAAAAAAGTCAAGAGACAGGAAAGTCTCTGTTATGTGAAAATATCAGCCATCCTATAAAAGAGTAATATAGCTGGTATTAGCTGAAGCAAATAATATTCTCAAAGCTTTAATTTTATATGAATGACCATTAAGTGAAATGAACCACAATCATGGTTACTTAGATACACAGGATATTCAGAGAAAATGTTAATGCTCAAAGCAATGCAAAAACATCCACACAATGGTTGTACACACATGCCATCAAAAGGAAATTAAGCTCTTTAAAATTGGTTTTATGTCATTATTTTACACAATTTTAAGTCATTCATCTTTGTCTGAGGCCAGAACGTAATTCATATGAATATTTTAAAAGATGCATTAGTTTAAAAAAATATAAATCTCTTTGATAAAAATATTCTCTTAAATTATGTAATTAACAAAACTATAAATTTCAAATTTTATCATAATTAATAGCTAACATAATGGTCTCTGTGACATGGAAGTGTTATATATATTTTTTCAGCAAATTTTTTCAGGAGTTTACTTACTAAAGGGCTGTCAATTATATTTTGAGTTTAATCTATTTGTAAATCACTTCCAAATAGGTATTCTCCTTTATGCAAAAATGTACTGAGAATGAAATGTATAATAACACGTTTTTCTCTGAACCAAAAATTATTAAAAAGAAAACAAAATTAAAATCTAAAATAGTACAAAGTCACACACACATAATCACAAATGACAAATGACAGAAAAACACATAACTCTTACTTAGTTCTTTACCTGCAACATTTCTTGCATGTTTGTTTTGTGGGTGTGTTCTCTTTTAATAGAGAATGCATTAAAACTTAACATGAATTTTAACTAGCAAACAATGAAACAAAACCTACCTTCACTGAAATCACAAACAGCCCTGCCATTCACCAACTGACTCTGCAAGTTCAAGTACAAGACACACATCTGCTCTGGCTGTTAGAAAGCTCTACATGAATTCTCTAGGATCCTATAAATACAGTGTTTCTCCACTCCTTTTTAAAAACACCTTATTGCCTATACTTTATTTTATATGGTTTTGGTCTTACTACATCGCTCCTATCATCAAAAGGAAAGAAACAGTATTAAAATAAGCAACAAGCTCTCGGGGAAATAATATAATAGGGATATGTCTTGCTTTAAACAAAAGCAAAATAGGCCTGTCTTGCTTTAAGCAAAACCAGCATATAAATGAAAGTGAAAGACGATGAAAAGATTCATATCTGTAACGTGCGGCACTTGCAATAGGAATTTTTCAGTAGCGGACTCTTGTTGAAATTTGTAGTTTTAAAAATGTATATTACTTGCTGTGTGTATGGCTGAGTTGCTTTGCTGTGCACCTGAAACTATCACAACCTCGCTTATCAGCTATATGCCAATATAAAATAAAGAGCTAAAAAATATATGTTACTTCCTAACTGTCCTTGAGTGTATCTAATATACAAAATATTTCATATTTATATTGATACTGTATTATTTCCTGTATAATACAATATCATTTAAGTATTAAGAATTATTAAGTATTACTTTTTTGCATTTACTGTACTGCTCAAATAAGCCCAATGAATCTGGATTGCTCCACTAAAGAATGCTAGTTCATAAAAATATGATTATTGTTAATTAGAAGCTATTCTTGTCTAAGAAGGTAACTTATGAAACTTGCGTCCAATATAAACCATTTATAATTTTAAAAAATAACATGAGGGCTTCCCTGGTGGTCCAGTAGTTAAGATTCTGCTTGCACTGCAGGGGATGTGCATTGATTCTTGGTTGGGAAAGTTTCACATGCTCTGAGCTGTGGCCAAAGGAAAAAAATGAATTTTTAAAAAATACATAATGGGGGTATGCAATGCTCTCAATTTCCTAAGACAGAGTCATGAAAGTTCAGAAACTATAGTTAATTTCTTACTGAATGAGGTTGGTCCAAGCTGCCAAATAGCTTCCTACAGCTCTAAGGAGACCACTTTTAAGTTCTGTTTTCTGGTTGTGAAGTTCTTTTTTCATCTCAAACAGCATTACAGACTTCCCTGTAGCTCAAACAGTAAAGAATCTGCCTGTGATGCAGGAGACCAGGGTTCAATCCTGGGGTTGGGAAGTTCCTCTGGAGAAGGGAATGGCAATCCACTCCAGTATTCTGAGATGGAGAGACTTTCACTTCACTTAGATGATAGATAGCTTTTAAAGTTTGGACATATCGTTATCTACTAAAGAAGATCTAATGTAATTTAAATGCTCATTTGTGCTGAAACTGTCATGTGTCACAAATGAGATGAGACAGCACATTTCCCCTCACGTTTATATACCTGCTAATATTTGGGATGTTTGCAAGTTTTCATTTTTATGATGTCATCTTCTGACGTTCTTCTAGGAAAACAGGGATACTGAAGCAGAAGATTTAAGAACAGCAAACATGATTTAAAGAATGTCTAGTCTAGAGAGTTTTGGGGAGGGGTGGGGGACTGAATTTTTTTTTTTTTTGCCTTCTTTTTCTTTTTGCCTTAATCCTCTCATTTGGTTTAGAGAAACATAAGGCCCTGTTCACTTCATTTAAGCGTCACAATGACTGGAAGCCTGATCAATCTGTCTTGTGTCGTCTTAGGGTGAAACTGCAATTGAGCGGAAGCAACAGACGAACAAAGGCCACATTCAAATCTGTAGCTCATTAAAATAACGTTAAAATAGAGTAAAACTCCAATTGTCAGTGAATTGTAACTGGGTTTTTTTTTCCTGCTAAATACATTTGATTAATAAAGTGTACAACCATTAGCCCTGAATCAGTGGTCTTTAAAATAATTTTAACTACATGCCTTGTTCTTTTAAAAAATTTGAACATTTTGAAAAACACGTTGAAAATAGGCTTTCAGGAAAGCACCAAAAATGAGATAATATCATAGCAAAGGCATACACTGTACCAAAAGGCATACATGTACCAAAGGCATACACTGTCACGATATCATTCTCTAAGATTCTATGCAATTCGTGAAGGAATCATCAGTTGAACAGTTCCAGCTCTCAATTCCCATGACTCTATAATGATACATCATAGGGGGTGTTTCTATACATAAATGCACAAATTGATCTCCTCAGCAACAATCTGCTATCCAAATGTCCTATAAGTAAACTCTAGAACTTTTGTGAGTTTTACGTAACCCAGACATTCAGTAGAGACATATTATCTCTGGAGATCTGTTTTCAGTTTGATCCTGTGGAGTCTGGCTTGTACCTAATCCAGGATTGAGATGTTTACAACACATTTGATAAGGGACAGTCAGGGTTTGAGACAGCCAAATTAGAGCTGGGAACACATGCATCCATTCTTCTGTATGTCTAATGGGTTTTTGATAAATGGCATTTTCACATGTCCTAGAAACTGCTTAGGCAATCTGGAGATATTAACATTTTTAAAAGGCATAAACTCTTCAACCCAAAAAAACCTCACCGCTGAGAAAGTCTATCCTATAGAAATAAAAGTACCAATATGAAATAAGATGTAATCAAAGATATTTAGTACAAAATTTTTCTTCGGTGGGGGGGGGAAAGAGAAAGGAAAACAAAAAAATGAAACAAAGTAGAAAAACTATAGATCATGCCTCCTATGTAGTATTACATACCTTTAAAAGAATATGCTAGTTATATCAGTTGGCCAGGAAGTTTTTCTATGATGTATTCTGAGTGAAAAGATGAAGAGAACATATTTTTAAAATAACTGACATGAAAAAACTCCTTATTTATGCTTGTGTGCACACCTGCAAATTTGTTCTAATTATATGCTTCTACAGCAACATTTGAAGGGCTGTGTCACTTCATATAAGTAAGGAAGGGTTCTGGAGGTGCAGGGACAGGTAGGAGATATCAGTAAAGGTTGGCTGATAACAAGAATTATTAATATTTTTTAAGAGATCTTCAGTGAAAACAGCATATTATTCTAATAAACCAGATTTTTCAAGTAAGCATGTAACATATATAATCAGATTAAGGCCATTTTCATAAATAAAGAAGAGATAGCCAAGAAGCACCTGGAGCTAGAAACTTAATAGGTCATGAGTAGCTCTGCTGATCAATTCCTGGTTTTTCCATATGCTTGTTCTATAATTTGGGGAAATCTCTGGATTTCTCTGAGCCTCCATTTTCCACTTCTGTGCAAAGTGAGGTAATAATCAAGTGGGCATTAAATGAAATCATGTCTTTAAAACATCCAGAAAAGGCAATGACCTCAATATATCATGGTTCTGAAACCCCTCACCACGCTTGCCCTAGGATTTAGGGAGATGACCTCTTTGCTCACAGGGCTGTTTGGATTCAAGTTGAAAAAGCACTAAATGGTTCTCAGACACATATACACAAAAGTACAGGATCTGAGCCTACAGATGGGAGAAAGGAAAGTAGGGAGAGAGGGAGGCAGGTGGGAAAGTGGAACAGGGATGGAAGAATGGCTAAATTCTTAGGTCTCTTCATAGTGATGAGAATAGAACTCATGACCATGAATCCCTTAGTGCAGTAGAGGAATAGAGAGTCTCTCAGCGTTGAAATCTGGGTCCTGATGATTTACCTGGCATCTCTCCTTCCCTCACTGACCTACCAAGGGCCCACTCTGCCTCCAGCAAGGGAAACTCACAAGCTCTTGCCACCCACCCCCACCGCATGCCATCCCCACTGCACGGGTGCAGGGTCAGAGATTTCTGAGTAATCACAAAGGAAACAGACGGTCTGTTTCATGGATATCTGGTCCCCTTATGAGGATCTGACTGACATTTTTTAATTAAACTGGCCCACTGGAGTCTAATTAAGGTGTCGTCTTCCTGAGATGAAACTAAAGGAAAAACAGATCCCTTTTACAGAAGGAACACGTAAGATAAGAAACCTTTTCCAGCCCTCTGATTCTTAAAAGAAAAATGTAAACCAAAAACTTCCATTGTTTCTCTTATTCCTTAACCTTTTCATCTTTTAATTATCAGACTTGTTTCAGAAGAGATTTAAAATGAACCACAGACCACCCATATAGAGGTCCATGTATCTGAGAAAAAATGGAGACAATATATGTTGGTGTGGGGGTCAGAAAGTCCTTTGTTTAAATGCGATTTCATGGCAACCAGCTTAGCAAATATGTATTCACTGACCCTGTAGTGACACAAATTCTGTAAAACACTTTGAATCCCAGGGGGAAACTCAACAGTATTTTGTTGTTTTTTTTAAAAAAAATGTGCATGAACAAAACAACTGATTTTGAAAAGAACACTGGCCTTGGAGTCAAGAGAGCTGACTTTGGCATGAGTGTTGAAATCTGTTTCTTGGCTTTTCTTACTGTTTCTTGGCTCTGTGACCTTGAGTAAGTTACCCAACCTCTCTGAATATCAGCTGTCGAATTTGTAAGGATGGTGGTGGTGAAGATGAAATGGGCTAAAGATGTGGAAGGCTGGGTGAACTCTGTGGAGCTGTAATAATACAGGGAGTTATTACTGTTTGGCAAACAGAGACTAAAAGTATTTAAAAACTATTTTCTTTCGAAAAGGCATTTTACATCTTCCTCCATTTACAATGGGATTACATGTCCTGATAAAGTCACTACATGTAGAAAATATCCTAAGTCAAAAATGCATTTAATAACCTAATCTACCAGTCATCAGAGCTTAGCCAAGCTCACCTTAAACATGCTCAGAACACTTATACTAGCCCACAGCAGGGCAAACTCTTCTAGCATGAAGCCTATTTTATAATAAAGTGGTTGAGTATCTCATGTAAGTTCATTAAATACTGTACTGAAGCTGAAGAACAGCACTGTTGTCCAGGTACAGAATGGCAATAAGTGCATCTATTGTTTACCTCTGTGATGGCATGGCTGATGGGAAGCTGTGGCTTGCTGCTGCTGTCCGGCGTCAGAAAAATCCAAGAAAAGGTCAAAATTCAAATACAACTTCTGCGGAATGTGTTATCATTTTAACACCATTGCCAACTTAAAAAATCGTTAAGTTGAACCATTGCAAATCATGAACCATCTGTACACAGGAACAGAGTAAACCACCTGGGGCTTTAGAGTCAGACAGATGACACTGTGTCTTGAGTGAGCCATTTACTTACTTATTTTAATCAGATAAATGGAATAAAAGTACATGTCAGCCTGTCTTTAATTCGATAATGTTAGTTGCTCAATCGTGTCTGACTCTTTGCAACCCCATGGACTGTAGCCTGCCAGGCTCCTCTGTCAATGGAGCTTTCCACTCAAGAATACTGGAGTGGGTAGCTATTCTCTTCTCCAAGGGATCTTCTCAACCCAAGGATCGAACACGCATCTCCTGAGTCTCCTGCATTGCAGTAAAATTCTTTACCACCTGAGCCACCAGGGAAGCCCCATCTGAAATTCAAAACGGTGTGGCCATTCATTTGCTCATTCAAAAATCATTTTTGGTGCATCACGGCATCTGGCAGAGTTTCCGTTCTCTTTGAAGTAAGAGAAATAATACCCATTTTCACTCCCCTGATAATCAAAGAGCTAGTGACTGGTAGGAGCTCAGTTGGTAGCAGGTTTCATGTGTTTGCTACATGACTAAGAACAAAGCAACACACGAGGATTCTTGGGATGGTCAACTTGTTTTTTTTTTTTTCTTTAATCTGAGAAATTATCCAGATTTGAAATATCCTTCCTGAATTTTTACACATTTCAAAAAATTTTTAATTGGAGGATAATTTTTACAATATTGTGATGGTTTTTGCCATATATCAACATGAATCAGCCATAGGCCTACATATGTCCCCTCTCTCCTGAACTCCCCTCCCACCTCCCTCATCACCTCATCCCTCCAGGTTGTCACTGGCTTTGGATTCCCTGTGTCATACATCAAAATCCCACTGGTTATCTATTTTACATACAGTAATGTAAAGGTGAGGTGCATGCAGAAATGGTAAAAAGGAACAAGAGGGAGTCAACAGTGTCTGTTAAACAGATGATCCTATGTTACAAAAATGCATAAAAATGAAATCTGGAGTTTTCGATGGCCTGGTCTGCAGTGCTTCAGAGGACAACTCTCAGGCTGCTGGGGCTACCTGGCTGCAGGTGTAAAAAGTGGGAAGGACCTGTGGGGCTGTGACCTTCTTACCCACCCTGAGACAGTCAGTCAGTGATTCTGTGGTGACAGAGTGTGGATTCATATTCCAGAGGTCTTCTGCAGGGCTAGGCTGAAGCCCACCCTTTGGGAGATTCTTCCTGAGATCAGTGTCTTTACATGGTTTTCTCCCCCATTGACTGGTTTTCCCTGTTCCCTTAAGGTTTCCCCTGGGAGTTCCTGCACAGGAGTTCTGCTTCCAAGGACCCCAATCTAAGAAAATCTACAAAGTCTCTCATAATTTATTTTACTTAATTTCAGAGCCTAAGTTCTCATATCTCTTCTTTTAAACAATACATGTAATGATTCATTGTTTTTTGTTGTTGTTGTTGACAAGATTTCCTAAGGACATAACGCTGAACATTCACCTTTTTCCTTACATTATTTGTTCTTCACAATTAGTTTCTGCTCATTTGATATCTTTCAAAGTATATTTAGCCAATAAACCAGTTTTCACGATCATTCTCATGAACCAAGTCTTTACACAATATGTGCAGTGATCATAAGAGTAAATGACACCAAGGACTTGAATTCTTGAAAAGAATAATTATCATGAGAATTCCAACATCAAAGTGATTGCTTCAGTCCTATTAGTTCATTCTTCTAAACTGAAAAAGACCATAGGAAACAGCTAACCAAGTAAAAATCTCTTGGCAGAGATTATGCTAATATACTCGCCAACAGAGTCAGGGAAAGTTAGTCTAGAAAAATCAATGAACACAATTCAAAGTCTTTTTGGATTAAAAGATGTAAAACCAATAATCAAGGTCCATAGCAGGGCAAAGGGCTTCGCCAATTCTAAGAGAGAATTCCAAAGGCATCTTCCATCTCAAAGCACAGAAAATTCAGCAAGAAAGTAATGCTTTAATCCCATTTGGATTCCAACTTCTGAAGCAGCATGGTTAATTTCAAAGGTATCTGAATATTTAACTAAAGTCCAGGGCAAGGTCATTCAGATGATCGTCCTTCATTCCATCATCATCTCTTCATCCTCTCATCTCACCGCCACAACACAGAAGTTATGCCTGCCACTCATGCGGACAGTAGGGTCATAAGTCTTGGGTTGCGTATGCAGTGCCTGCTGTGTGGTACATATTCTTCTGCTAATGAGCATGCATAACTCTTCGTCCCCAAGGAACTGTCTCTGCACATAAAAGGATACATAATTTTTATAATGCCAGAAAGAAGTAAATACAGCTCACTGAGTTTTCTACTAGAGGATTTGGAGAGTATAATTATCACTCATTGCCAGTATCTCCAGGCAGCAGGTTGATTCCTTTTCTAAACTGGGGCTGTGTTTAAGTTTTTAGAGCATACAAGCAAGTTACCAAATATTTTGTTACTGAGTATAATGTAAAAATGAATTTTAGATCCTCCTGGTGCTTTCAGTGGTCAGCTCCTGCAGCACTTCTCCAGAGGGCAAGTCATAGGCCACTGGGGCCACTTCATCTCACGCAGTGAACGGGAAATGCCTAGATCCTAATAAGACCCTTCCCTATACTCTGTCAGCCCGCTGCCTCAGCCGGGAAAAAGTCTAAGATACAACAGTAATGATGCGTAAAAGACTTTTTAAGAAAAACATTATATTCTCTCATAATCTATATGAAGCCCTTGTGCAAAGAAACAGACACACACCAAATATTCAGTAAATAGATGTGGTTATTATAATTATTACTATCATTACTATCTACGAAATTATCACACACTTCTAAAAAATCAGGAAAACAACTGAAATTAATTTCAAAATGTTTAGGGAACTTCTATTTCCTAAATTCTTCAAAATGCTATCATAGAAAAGATCTGCTAAGAGAGAAAATTTCCTTTGAGGGAGATTGGATACAGGTATATGTATGGCTGAGTTCCCTCTCTGTTCACCTGAAACTACCACAACATTGTTAACTGGCTATACTCCAATACGAAATGAACAGTTTAAAGTTTAAAAAATAAATAAAAAACAAAAAAGAGAGAAAATTTCATAATAGGAACTCTAGCTCAATAACAGATTGAGGAAAGATGCTGTCACAACTAAATCAAAGAGAAGCTGAGAGATAATAATTAATTTAAAGATAGACACTCAGATGGCTTTATGTAATCTGATACATCAAAGCAAAGGGAAAACTTCCTGTGTTAAGTACTTCATTGCTTGAGCAGAATGGGCACACATGGACACACATATACACACATACATACACACACAGAGGCAGGCTTCACTTTGCTCTGTAGTTCAGAAACACAGAGATAACTATACAAACCAAACTGCACAAAACAGTCTTGATAATCAACAGGAAAAACATTCTAAACAGATAAACCAAGCCTCAGAACCAGACTCCAGTATTACACTGATTGTGGAATTAATGGCAAGATGGGGAATCAAAAATAATTGTGATGAATATATTAATGGCTCTCATGGAAAAAATATACAACACTTAAGAAAAGATGCATAATGTAGACAAGAGAGATGAAAACTCTATGGAAGAATCAAAAAGAAATGCTAGAAAATTTTTTTTAAAGTGTAAAAAGTGT
Organism: Antilocapra americana; assembly: GCA_007570785.1. Classification (NCBI taxonomy): domain Eukaryota; kingdom Metazoa; phylum Chordata; class Mammalia; order Artiodactyla; family Antilocapridae; genus Antilocapra; species Antilocapra americana. The sequence goes on from ML661885.1 coordinate 8,423,507, forward strand.
AACAAAACTGAAGAATGATTTTGCTGGGCTCACCTCCATGCACAGCCAAGGAAGGAATCAGTGAGCTTAAAGATACTTCAACAGAACTCATCATGAAACTGAAATATAAAAAAAAGGAAGAAGAATGAAAAAAAACAGAATTAAGCATCCAAGATCCTTGGGAAAATTTCAAAATATGTAACAAATGCATAATTGGAACAATAAGAAATGAGAGAACAAAACAAGAAAAAAAGTATTTTCATTTTCTTCTAAGAATTTCTAAATTAATGACAGATATCAAGCCACACATATGCAGGAAGCTCAAAAAGCATCAAGCAGTGATCCTAAAAATTCCATACCTAGCCATGCCATATTCAAACTGAAGAAAATTAAAGACAAAGTCCTGAAAGAAATCAGAGGAGAAAAAAACTCTCTTCATGCAAGCAGGAAGAGAGTGGACTGAAATATTAAGTGTTGGAAAAAAAAAAAAAAACAGAATTCAATATGCACCAAACTTAACCTTCAAAAGTAAAGAAGATATAATGGTTCTCTCAGACAAATAAAAACTGAAAGAATTTATCAGCGGCTAACCTGCTCTGCAAGAAATGTTCAGAGAAAAGGAAAAAGATAGAGGTTAACAACCTGGACCTACATAAGGAAAGAAAGAAAGCTTAATGGTGAAGAACTGGACATGCTCCCTTAGGACAGAGAACATGGCAAGACCATACCCCTCAATACTTCCAAGTAATATCATGGTGGAAATCCAAAAGGTATGCAGATTGTGAGAGACAGAGAGGAAAGAAGAAATAAAACTCTTTATTTGTAGATGACATGATCTTCTATGCGCACATCCTAGAGAATCGAACAACAACAAAAAATCCTTGTACAAATAATCACTTATAGCAAGGTTATATGATACAAGATTAATATATAAAAGGCAACTGCTTTCCTATATACCACCAATTAAAATTGGAGTTTGAAATGAAAACACAGTACTATTTAAAATAGCACCAAAAATGAAATATCTAGGTATAAATCTAACAAAACATGTTCAGGATCTATATGTAGAAAACTAGAAAATGTTTTGCTTTATGATAAGTATTAAGATATCAGGTGATGACAGGATGGAAGAGGACAAAAAGAAAATGTATCATTATGTCCATAGTCTTTTTAAATAAATTACTACCCCCCCATGGAGAATTCATAAGCAAAGATTAAGTAGATCATTTGATTGTTCCTCAGTTTCAACTTCTAACCCATCCCAGAATCATATGGTTCGCCCAATAAAAAAGAAAAACAGAGTAAACGGCATGGTTTTCAAATAAAAATACATTTTTCATTTTGCTAGACTGGAGCAGTAAACTGTTTCTTTTCATTAGAAAGAAGCTGAACTTCCCTATGAACACACTGAGTGAATTAAAAAATGTTATTAATTTCCTAAATTATTTATTTTATAATATTCTATCTGTAACACATTTTTCTTATAAACTTAAACTCTGTTAGCATCTCCTGGAGGAATTTATCTTGTTACATTTACACACTACAGAATCAATACAAGTGGAACTTTTTCCAGTAAATTCACTCATGAAAATAAAATTACCAAAGATGAATTATTTAATATGTAATATTAACTTTTATTAATGAAATTCTTGGATAATAGCCCATTTTTGTGAACTAGCCTTTCTAATAATGAGAGTTAAAAATTTAGAGGATATAGTTCTACATTTATTGCTGAAATAATTTCTAAATTGATAGACCACCTGCTTAAGAGAGAAGGCAGCATGGGACGTTAAGAGAAAGGCTTTGAAGAAATATAAACATGGGTTAAAAACCAAGTTTAATTCTCTGACATAAAATGTAGAAATATTTTCTTATGTCAGGCTCCCAAGCAATAGAAATAAAAGTGAAACAAAGTGAAAACAAAAGTGAAACAAAGTGAATTCCGTTTGTTTGTGGAATGGAATGGAATGGAATCTAACAAAACAAATGGAATGGAACAAATGGAATCTAATAAAACTTTAAAGCTTTTGCACACTAAGGAAACCATAAACACAACAAAAAGACAACCACAGAATGGGAGGAAATATTTACAAACAGTGTGACCAACAAGGGTTTAATTTCCAAAATACATAAACAGCTTAAACAACTGAAAAATAAAAACCAACACAATCAAAAAGTGAGCAGAAGACCTAAACAGACATTTTCCCAAAGAAGACATATAGATGACCATGAAAAGATGCTCAACATCACAAATTACTTAATACAGATCAAAACTACAATGAAGCATCACCTCACAGTGATCAGAATGGCCATCACTGTAAAATCTACAAACAATCATGATGGAGAGGTTGTAGAGAAAAGGGAACCCTCCTACCCAGTTGGGAATGTAAATTCGTGCAGCCACTATGGAGAACGGTATGGATGTTCCTTAAAAAAACTAAAAACAGAGCTACCATATGATTCAGCAATCCCACTCCTGGGCACATACCTGCAGAAAATCCTAATTTGAAAAGAAACATGCACCCCAATGTTCATAGCAGCACTATATGCAGTAGCCAATCAAGACATGGCAACAACCTAAATGTCCATTGACAGATGAATGAATAAGGAAGATGTGGTATACGCATAAATGGAATACTACTCAGCCATAAAAAAGAATGAAATAATGTCATTTGCAGCAACATGGATGAACCTAGAGATTATCACACTAAGCGAAGTAAGTCAGAAAGAAAAAGACAAATGCCATATGAAATACCACTTATGCTGCTGCTGTTGTTTAGCTGCCAAGTCCTGTCTGACTCTTTTGCAACCCCATTTACTACAGCCCACCAGGCTCCTCTGTCCATGGAATTTCCCAGGCAAGAATGCTGAAGTGGCTTGCCATTTCCTTCTCCAAGGGTTCTCCCTGACCCAGGAATTGACCTCTCATCTCCTGTGTCTCCTGCACTGGTTGGAGATAGTTGGAAGAAGGCACGGACACAGTTCAGCCCACAACATATTCTAATACCCTTTTCATTTTGTTAGTTTGGAGCAGTAAGTTGTAAAGAAACTGAACTTCACTATGGACACCAGGTAAAAACCCAATCATAATTGGCTATTGTTAAGTATAATATTATGAGCATTATGTAATTATTCTTTGGTGGATGATGTGTCATTATGGCCCCTCAGGTCATCCTTATGAATATCACTTATCATGGCAAAAGTTCTTTCTACAGACATGAGAGGGGAAAATGGCCAAATGTTCATTCATACTAGGAACATAACTTGGAAATTACTTTATGGAATAAACCCTTTATACTGGCTTAAAAATTGTAATTGGCCTTAATCTCTTAAAAGTGAAGTAAGTCAGAAAGAAAAACACCAATACAGTATATTAACACATATATATGGAATTTAGGAAGACAGTAACGATGACCCTACATGCGAGACAGCAAAAGAGACACAGATGTAAAGAACAGACTTTGGGACTCTGTGGGAGAAGGCGAGGGTGAGATGATTTGAGAGAATAGCATTGAAACATGTATATTATCATATATGAAATAGATTGCCAGTCCAGGTTTGATGCGTGAGACAGGGTGCTCAGGGCTGGTGCACTGGGATGGCCCTGAGGGATGGGATGGGATGGGGGGGGGATTCAGGATGGGGGACACATGTACACCCATGGCTGATTCATGTCAATGTATGGCAAAAACCACTACAACACTGTAATCAGCCTCCAATTAAAATAGATAAATTAATTTAATTTTAAAAATAAAATAAAAATAGAGGCTTTACAGATGTAATAAGTTGAGATCATACTGGATGAGAGTGGGACCAAAAAAAAGTAGACAGGAAATATAATCAGTTGAGTGTTAGAAAAGTGAAATATTGTCTGTGTCTATGAATAGTGTACATAAAACATTTAAGTCATTAGAACCAATGAAATATATTTGACAGGTATTTCCTAGCCGTTCCATCTGCAAGTATAAGTCAACTCAAGTAAAAATCAGAGGTTTAATTGAGAAATGGCTTTTAGTATTTTCCTTTCACATACATAGGCCTGCTAACCTAGAGGTGGATTCAATTTGCCATGATGGAATTCTCTGTAGGCTCCACCCCACGCCATACTCACAGTGACACCAAGACAACCGAATATATTCAGCAGAAGCATGCTAGGTTGCCAATTAAAGTGTTTTAATTAAAATTAAAATAATGAGTAAGATATTTTCTTAAGAAAGACTCACAAGTCTTATCATGGCCCCTGTATTTGACAATAAAGGTTTGTTGGTACATGTGGTATTGAGTCTTTTTTCTTTTTTCTTTTTTTTTCTCCCTTTTATTGTTTTTGCCATACAATGCCATGATATCACTATGGGTTTACATATGCTCCCCCTCCAGAAACCCCTCCCTCCCCGCTCCCTCCTCCTTCCCCCCGGGAAATCTCGATGCACCAGCCCCGAGAATCAATCCTGGGCTGGCGATTGATTAGACATATGATAATTAACATGTTTCAATGCCATTCTCCCATATCATCCCACCATTTCCCTCATCCACAGAGTCCACGAGTCAGTTCTATACATCTGTGTTCCTTTTGCTGTCTCGCATGTTGGGTTCTCATGACTGTCTTTCTAAATTCCATGTATATGTGTTAATATACTGTATTGTTGTTTTTCCTTCTGGCTTACTTCACTCTGGATAATGGGCTCCAGTTTCGTCCATCTGAGTAGAATTGCTTCAAATGAATTTTTTTTTAATGCTGAGTAATATTCCATTGTGTATATGTACCACAGCTTTCTTATCCATTCGTCAGTTGATGGGCATCTAGGTTGCTTCCATGTCCTGGCTATTGTAAACAATGCAGCGATGAATATTGGGGTACACATGGCTCTTTCAATTCTGGTTTCCTCGGTGTATATGCCCAGCAGTGGGATTGCTGGGTCATATGGCAGGACTATTTGCAGCTTTTTAAGGAACCTCCACACTGTTTTCCATAGTTGCTGTACTAGTTTGCATTCCCACCAACAGTGTAGGAGAGTTCCCTTTTCTCCACATCCTCTCCAGCATTTATTGCTTAAAAATATGGAACGCTTCATGAATTTGCGTGTCATCCTTGCGCAGGGCCCATGCTAATCTTCTCTGTATCGTTCCAATTTTAGTATATGTGCTGCCGAAGCGAGCATTGAGTCTTTTTTCAATCATATTCTATAAACCTATATATTTCTTAAATCTACTCTGTTATTTCTGGTTTATGGTGCAACAGAAAGCAAAATTTCACCCAATACCAAATAGCTCTGCTTGAGGGACTTTTCATTGCTCTATAATGGACTGCAGAGGAATTTTTAAAGGCGACAAATGACAGATATATGTATATATATATCCTTTAGCAAATAACCAGCTGTAGCCATATTTTTATTAGGACTCTACAATACAACAACAATAAGTTTAGGTGTAGTACTATCACGGCTAAAACAAAAAGTATGCATGTGTTATAACTGGCTGATCATACAAATAACTATTAAATATAAACACATATGCTTTTGTAGATTTGTTGGAGAGATTCGTTAATTGCTTAATGAAAGATGTCTTTCAGATACTAATTCCTTCATTTAGTTCAACAGATTAAATTTTATATGAGAAGATATTAGCATGCATGCAATGAAGTGACAAGGACAACCGAAAAGCTTAAAAGTTAATGGATAAAAGATAGCGTTCAGCTTATTTTTTAAAATTAGCCAGTATAAGTTTCCTTTTGTGTGCTTCCACTTGCTCTCTGCATTGACCAAAATGTCCTTTTTAATAGTCATACAAAGACTGCAATATCAAGATTGTATCGACATTTTTCTGAATTGTATGTCAATTGTAAAACTTCAAGCAGTGTTAAAATTTGCAGAACTAAAGGACTCAACACTTCCAATCAAAAAAAAATCATGTTTTGTGCTATCATTTTAAGTCCTTATCTAATTTTATGGAGAATCTAGATTTCTAGTTTGCAGAAAGCTTTCACACACTAGAGTAGTTTTACCACCCTAGAGCTAATGTCGACAATGTTTTTGTGAGAGAAAATTGCCACTAATACCAATAGACCTGTGTCTCCATTCCCTCCAGTCCCCTTAAACTGCAGTTTAATCTGGTATAATCTTTCTTCTTCCCTCAGTAGGGTACAGGGAGCCCTCTAGCCTCCAAGCCTGTTTCCTACTGAGGTACATATTGGCCAGCATACAGCTGCTCAGAACAACTATTCGCATCTACAATGGGGTCATCCCACCACGTTCTTTTCAGATCAATATGATTGGTACAAACAATAGTTTGATTTTGATTGCTCTATAGTACGCTTGGGTAGAGCCTCTGAAAGCAAGTGAATTGCTTAGGAACAATGGACTGGTTCATCATCCAAAGCGTCCCTTTGCAAACAGCTGCCTCCGCCACACTCACCCTGACAACGTCCAGAAAAACAGATGGTTTCAGCATTCATGGCCAGTTTAGTGAAAGCCCCTGAGTCAACCATTCAATGTGTGTTTTTGAATCTATTTGATATGAAGGAGTATTTCTCTCCACTAAAATTTTCAAATGTGCTTGAATTCTCTTGCTGAATCTAAGTTGAATTAAAAAGAAAGAAGTGGGTATTTAAGAGGTGAGAATGAAATCCCTTTCTTAAGGCAGTATAGCCAAGGTCTTTTGTTAAAACTGCAGTGAAGACCTTCATGTATGTTATGTGTAGTAATTCTGCAACACAAAAAGGTAGATTAACAATGCAGCTAAGATTCCTCAGCGTTGATCTCCCAAGCTTCTGTTCTCTATTTAAAGCAGGCCTGTAAGGTTACTTTAAAAGCAGTACACTTTTGTCCCTGGTTTTGTTTCACCACGAGAAAAATCTGTTCTAGGTGATGGATAGGGACAAACATAAGAGACGCTGTCATGCTTGTGTATGTGCTGGTGTGTTGTCATCACTCACTTATAGATGATGTTAAAACATTTTGTAGTCAGTCCATTCCAATGGCTGTGAAGACTTTAGTATTGAGCCTAAATGCATTCACATTTTGGTACCACAAAAGAAACTATAACTCTATTTTATATGTTAGCTATCATCTCAAAACTATTTTGCTTCGGCATGTTTATAGTGAGGAGTAAGAACAAGAAAATTTTTACCCATTAGCCAGGAGAAATATTTTCATTTCAAAAAGAAGTTACTAGAAACAGGATAGTAAACAAGTTAAAATTAATATTTTGTTACTTAAAACATACCCAATGCTATACATTTTTTCTAAATATCTTTTGCTTATATGGTAATACTCTAGGGACACAAAAGAGATGAAAAGGGCATTTTGACATACTCATTATCAATGGCCTCCTGTGGAAAGTATTAAATCTCAATCTGCATTGAGAAATCTCCAACATTACAGTATACCTTCATTTTATGAAATATCTGGTTCCTCAGATTTGAGTACAAAACAAGTTTATAAAGATAATTCTGTGTTTTCATTGACCCTATTTTAAATTCATTTCATCGACCCTATTTCTAAATTAATAAAAAATACTCCTTTATTCAATTAATTTTACTGATCCGTGAAATGGGGAGAATAGTTTTATCTATATCATTATTAGCCTAATTAAATTAGATGGTACTTACAGAAGCACTTATCACAGTACCTTGCTCACCATTATTATTACTATCACCACCACTATCATTATCATGATGAGAGAAACATAATGAAAATGTACTCAGAAGAAAGTCTATTGCTATTATTAATATGTCACCCAGTAGCAAAGCTGAGAACTTGAAAGTGGAAAAATCTAGGTCATGACCTTTTATGCTCTGCTGTGTGAGAAGGAGCATCTCTATGACCTTAGGATCAGTGCTGGTCCCCTCTTGCCAACTGCTCCTCTGGGGTCTACAAGATGTTTCTCAGGCGAGAAGCTGCCCCTCAAAGTTTTCCTTCCCTTTCTTTCAAAGGTTCTCCTTCCCTTTTCTTCCTCTCCAAGAGGGCCTTCCACTTCTAGGCCCTCCCTTTCCTTCCTTCTTCACTCACCATCTCTCCCTTATCACCTGCACTGCCCCCTTCCCCCAGCTCTTGAACCAAACACTCCACTACAACCGTAATTTTAGTGCATCCCATTTTAGTCATCCCATTGATGACCAAGGATGCCCTAACTTCAAGACCCAGTGAGCTCTTCCCAGGCCCTGTGGTTTTCAATGTGGCTGCTGAATCTGAATCTGCTGACCATCATTCATCCAACCCACTCCTTCATCCACTCCTGTGCTGGACCCCGCAAATACAAAGAAGCATTATTATTATTATTATTATTATTATTATTATTTGAGACTCTGGCTTCTCCAAACCCTCCTTCATTCTCTCTTGAGTGTCTTCTCACCTTTTCAGTCATTCTCACACTTGACCCGTCTCTACCTTGCAGTGAAATGTGAATGTTAGGGTTCTGCTGTGTACCTCTGTCTTTAGTCTACTAACCTTTGTGATAAGTTGCTTCAGTCATGTCCAACTCTTTGCGACCCCATGGACTGTAGCCTGCCAGGCTCCTCTGTCCATAGGATCCTCCAGGCAAGAATACTGGAGTGGGTAGCTATTTCCCTCTCCATGGGATCTTCCCCACCCGGGGATCAAACCCAGGTCTCCCACATTGAAGGCAGAGTCTTTACCATCTAAGCCACCACAGAAGCCCCAAATAACCTTCATTATTTATCTATTCATTCAACAAAACCCTTACCTACCAAGGAACTCCTAATCCAGATGTCATCTACACCAGTGACTTCAATTAAATATGACCTCAACATCAGCATCCTCCATTCATCGAAGAGTTACTGTCCAGCCCTTACACTGTGCCAGGTACAGTCCTTGATATGTTCATTTACCGATTAATAAACTAGTCTCCGCCTCCAGAGAGTTTTCTGTGTGGTTGAGGAGAACGATGACTATGCAGGCAACTGAATGATGATTGAATGAGATGAAGGCACAGAGGAGGTTCATCTAACTTCCACTAAGGGTTTCCATGTACAAAAGCAGGAGAGAGACATAATCAGATTTGTGTTTTAGAAAGATCATTCTAGCTATGATGTGAAAAACAGGTTCCCAGGAGGCAGGGACACCAGGTAGGAGGTGATCCAGGTAGGGATTATGGGAGAGGCAGTAGGGGACTGAAAGAAACGGAATGAATTTTAGAGCAACTTATTAAATAAATTTATAATACTTGTTCATTAAGCCCAAGTCCCTGGTTATGTAAAAAATTCCTGGAAACAGGATAGGAGATGGGAGGTCAGGGTCAGTATATTCCTACAGTTATGTTTCTGTGGCCCATGCCCTCCAAAATATCACCCTGTCATAGATCATATGGGGCTTCCCAGGTGGCTCAGTGGTAAATAACCCTGCCTGCCAATGCATGAGATGCAAGAGACATGGGTTCAAAGCATGGGTAGGGACGATCCCCGGAGGAGAAAACGGCAACCCACCCCAGTACTCTTGCCTGGAGAATTCCATGGACAGAGAAGTCTAGCAGGCTACAGTCCGTGGGGTCATAAAGAGTCAGACATGACTGAGTGACTAACACAAAACATCCAGTATTCTTGCCTGGAAAATTCCATGGACAGAGGAGCTTGGCAGGCTACAGTCCCTGGGGTCACAAAGAGTTGGACATGACTGAGCCACTGGATACTCACAGATCAGATGGTGATCTGTAATTGCCTGTATATGAGTCTATCTCCTGCATCAGGTCGGTGGTTTTCAATATTTCTCTACCTCCATACAATCCATAAATGCAATCAAGTTCTATCATAATATGTCTTATTAAAAGTAGTGTGGGTGGAAGGCGGAGAAGAAGGAGGAGATTCAAAACCTCCAGGGGAATATACAGCAGGAAAATTGAAGATCTTTCACGACACAAACAGTTCCTTGACAGCAGGATCTTTTTAATTTTTATTTACCTAAGACCCAGCACACTATATGAGACAAAACCAGGTGTTCAGCATCTCTTGAATGAGCGAATAGATGAATAAGCGAATGTTAAAATGCTCCTGGGTTTTTAGCTATACAGTCAGTCTGTAAGGACACCACAGCGAAAAAAAAAAGAACCATCTCTCCCCTCAGTATGACCTTCTGTGGGGGATGTTTCTCTTTTGTGGCTCTTTTATTTAGGGACTGGTATAGGTAGATATGAGAGAAGATATGGCCATGGAAAGAAGAATACAGTTTCAGGTCAAGAGAGTCCAGGGGTTGCAGGGCTGGCAGGATCTTCCATCTTTATCTCACTTTGCAGGACTAAGATCTAAGGCACTGAAGTGACTCTCTCAGGCATGGCAGCACAAACAGGATGGAGACCCACTGGCCCAAATCCACAGTCTTTTTCTTTCCCAAACTTCACAATCAAACACTTTTTCCAAGATTTCAAACATCTAGATGTTGCGAATGATACCAATTTAAGGGCATGTGCGAAGTCAAAGGAATGAATTTAATCACCTTTGCTTCCTAAGGAAAAATTAAGTGGGGGGAAAAAAGACACTGGTTCCATCGGTTGGCTTAGTTTTATTTGTGTTTCCAACTCGTTCCAAGTATGTTAGTAGCCTAAAGCAACCTTTATTACACTGGATATGATGCTTCCTCCATCTGCAGACAAACGGCTCTCTAAATCTCAAGTGTGGAGGAGGAAGAGGGAATGAAGCTTGTCTGGAGCATGATCAAGGGGAAATGCGGAGCAGGGACAGCCGTTCAGTCATTTAACACTGAGTTGGACTTGTCTCTCCCTCTGCCCTGGCTTTACCTTCTCTTCCCAGAGCCAGCCCTCATTCCCATCTTTTACTCTCTTGCTGGCCCCTAGCTTCTCTAGGACAAAAGCAATTTCTAACTTGGGGCTACTCTGCAGTCATCAAGCTGCCATTTAAACAACCCCTATGCTACTGGTGGGCTTCCCAGGTAGCACTAATGGTAAAGAACTCGCCTGCCAATGGAGAAGATATAAGAGATGTGGGTTCGATCTCTGGGTCAGGAAATACAAGAGATGTGAGTTTGATCCCTGTACTGGGAAGATCACCTGGCAGCAGGCATGACAACCCACTCCAGTATTCTTTCCTGGAGAATCCCAAGGACAGAAGAGCCTGGTGGGCTACAGTCCGTAGTGCTGCTAAGAACTGGACAGGACTGAAGCAACTTAGCACGCATGCACACAATGCTGCCTGTGCAAGCCCTTCTAGGTCCTCCCTTTACGACAGCCAGGAAGCCACCGATTCCATCGATGCTGGAAATCCTCGCTGTTTAACCTCACTTCCCATTAACTTCCTGCTGCGGATACCAGTCCCTCTCCACTTCTATCACAGTTGGTTCTGTAGTCTCAGTCCCTTGTTGCTTCCTGCTATCATATTCTTAATTCTCTTAGAAGACAAGCTGCTCTAAATTTTATTTTATTAAATATTTAAGACTTTTTTATGAGGACCATTTTTTAAGTCTCTATTGAATTTGTTACAATATTGTTTCTGTTTTATGTTTTGGGGTTTTTTTGGCCTGGAGGCATGTGGCATCTTAGTTCCGGACCACGGATCAAACTTGCACCTCCTGCATTGGAAGGCAAAGTCTTAACCATTGGGCCATGAGGGAAGTCCCTAAATGGTTCTAAATTGTTTAAATGATGTAGTTTCATCGAAGACAATTTATAAAAGAGGGATGAGAAAAAGAAGAAAATAAATGTGATCTGCCATGTTATTAGAGATAACCACTATTGGTATTTTGGTAAATCTTCTATATAACCCAACACAACTTACATTTACACATATAGCATTTTACTTCAAAAACTGTATCATATGACCTCATAGACCAGCTTTTTTACTTAATAATATGGTATAAATAATTTTCATGTCAATAATATTCCTACACAACATTTCCAATGGATGAATATAATTCATTTATAGTGATATACTATAATTTATGTTAACAACACTTTGTTACTGGCTGTTATTTAGATCATTTATTTTTCATGAGTGTAGTGAATGCTATAGGATATAGTATGTGCATCTGTGCTCAGTCACTCAGTGGCATCCAAATCTGCGACAATATGGACTATAGCCCACCAGGCTCCTCTGTCCACGGGATACTCTGGGCAAGAATACTGGGGTGGGTTGCCTTGCCCTCCTTCTTTTGATGCAGGGATCAAACCTGGGTCTCCTGCTTGGCAGGCAGATCCTTTACCACTGAGCCATCGGGGAAGCATATAGTATGTATGTATGAGAGAAATGCGATAACTATATATATTAATAAATCTTTAAGCACCTCTCTATTTTCTGAGGATAAATGACCAGGACTGGAATTGGTTAGTCAAATAGCATGCACATTTTTAAGTCTTTATTTGCATACAGGAAAATTGTCATTCCCCCCAAAAATGGAAGCAAAATACCCTACAACTGGCAGTATATGAGATTGTTCATTGCTGTCCAAATCCTTCTCGTCTGAATAGCCTTTTCTTTTTTTGCCTCAAAAAGTAGGTCATCCTAACTATTTCCCACAGGCATAGATTTTCCTTGCATTCAACCTGTGAGCTCGGACAGTTTCTCAAAGTTCCTGATCTCTAACCTCTCTGATAGCATGGAGAAGAACACACCACCCCATGGGAACAGTAGATTCACAACAAAAGTTCATTTTCTTCCTTCCATATGCCACACACCAGCCAGTATGTAAATGATCCTCACCACTATGTTTTGTTACTTATCCTTTCATGTAGATGTTTGTTCTAAAAAAACAACACCACGGTCTGCTTTCCAGGGATGCACTGCTACAGGAAGCCAGGCCGCCTATAGAATTAGAAAGCAATATCACTCATTGCCAGCAGATGCCAGTACCTGATTCATCATGTATACCAGAAAAAAAAAACAATCTTTAAGTTCCAGGTCTCATAGGCAAATCACTGCTCTAGCTAGATCACACATGGTACACAGCTGAGATTATGTAAAAACTATGTAAAGAGAGTTTACTTACAAGCAAGGCTACATACTTTGGCATAGATTTTCATAGTTAAATGTCATGTCCAACTTTCTGTTAAAACAAATCGTGTCTCTCTGTGTGTGTATACGTATATGTATATATCAAGATCAACTCTCAAGTTTCCCCATGAGGTTTATATTAATTATGAGCAGTTCTCCAATGTATCTCTGCCACCCACAGAGTTCTAATGACTTTAAAATATGCCGGTAATGAGGAAAGACATATGGGATATTATGTAGAGCTGAGGTAGGTGGTAAGAGATACAGAATGGGACTCAAGGAGAGAATGTTTTTTCCTAATGTTCGCTGTGTGAAATTATACAGTACAGTATTTGAAGGGAAACTGAAAAACCTTATGTCTTTTTCTATATATGTAAGTCTATATATACTTAAGTCTATATATATAAGAAACTTTGACCCTTTATGTAAATATATACATATGTGTGATTTTTGTTATAGTTTCTCTTGCAATGTAGGAAAAAAAGTAAAATCTGAGAAAGTTCTATAATTTAAAGGTCCCCATCAATGTCTTCTTACCAAATACCTTGATTTGGGTTTTCTAGCCAGGGATTACAAAAGTTCTGGAAAATCCACTGTGGATATACTCTTCTATGCGTGTACTTAGTCACTTTAGTCATGCCTGACTCTTTGCAACCCTATGGACTGTGGCCCACTAGGGTCCTCTGTCCATGGGGATTCTCCAGGTGAGAATACCGGCGTGGGTTGCCATTTCCTACTCTAGGGGATCTTTCTGACCTGAGAATCAAACCTGCATCTCTTATGTCTCTTGCATTGGCAGGTGGGTTCTTTACCACTAGCACCACCTGGGAAGCCAATATACTACTTCTGTTACATGTTAAAGGGATGTGGAGAAATCTCAGAGAATCTACAGATAGCACACACACACAACGAATAATCTGGAAAAGTTAACACGGTGAGCACAAAGTAAAGGCCAAATACGAATTCCTAAGGTCTTCCAGTGTTTGAAATGTTATGGTCCACTGAAGATTTCAATAGAAGACCTTTGGCTTAGAAGGTTCCATAATTCAAGAGTTCTCTTTAAGAAGTTAATACTCTTCAAAATGAAGATGATGGACTCACATTTGGAAAGATTGACAGGAATTTCTCATGAAAACACTGCAGCAATTTTTCAAAACAACAGAAAAAGCAATGCCAAATATCCACTATTTAGGGCTGTTCTTGATGTGAGTTTACTGATAGCCTACAAAATATTTATTTTGTTTGGCTGAAGTCTGAAACATTCCGCCAACATTTAACATCCTTCCATCAGCTCCTACTGCTCTGTAAGCAAACCTGCTGTCTTGCTGTCTTAAGCAAGTGTGGGTGTGTCAGTCCCTCAGTTGTGTCTGACTCTTTGTGACCCCATGCACTGTAGCCCACCAGCCTCCTCTGTCCATGGGGACTCTCCAGGCAAGAATACTGGAGTGGGTTGCCATGCCCTCCTTCCAACCCAGGGATGGAACCAGGGCCTCCTACATTACAGGCAGATTCTTTACCGTCTGAGCCACCAGGGAGAGAAAATTTCTTTCAAACCCAAATGTGTAACCCCATTGCACCAAAGGTTAACGTTTTCTTTGAGAGAAAGCAACCTGTTCCTCACAGGGAATGGAGGAGACCTTTTGCACTGACTTTTGCACGTCCATCCTAAAGGAATAAAGACAGAGCAGGACAACCGAGGGGGCCTGGCGATGGCAAAATAGAAAAGATTCCTGCTCTCATGAAACTCGGATTCTGGTCGCAGTAAACAGATGGGACTAAGTACACAAACCACGAGCCAGAAGGTTTCAGACTGTGATAAGTCCATCGGGGAAACACAATGGATTCATTCAATGGGGGGAGAGGACAGCTTTACACAGGGTGACAAGAAAAGGCCTTTCTGAGTGGATGACATTTGAGCTGTACTTTGGATGACAAGCCAGAACACGTCATGAAAATGTGGGGGCCGAGTCCCAGCCAAAAGGGCAAGGGTGTAAGGGGAAGCAGCCTGGCATACCCAAGGAACCAAGAGGTCAGTTTGGCTGGTGCCCTGAACATGAAACGGTGAGGGAGGGGAGGACGGGAGAAGGCGTCTCTTAGGGCCCTGCCACCCTAGCTAGGATGTGCACTCTTTGCTGAGAAAAACAGGAAGCCTGGCAGAAGCTGAAGCAGGGGCCTGACACGCAGGGCCTGCTTAAGTTGTACAAAGCCTGTGCAAAAAGTGCAGGAGCTCCTTTGTAGTACTGGGATGACTTCAGCACTGGACTATTTGTGCAGACTTGATGCACTGATCCTTGTAATATTTAAGATCCACAAGAGGGCTCAAAACCGGAGTGAGCTTCAACAGTCACCTGAAGTGCTTAGAAAGATGGTCGGATACGCGAACTTTAAAGCAAGGTTCAGATGTTCAACATGACCTATTTAACAGGCAGGCATCAAGCCTGATGGGGCCCTAGTGCAGCAGAGCTGAGAGGAGAGAACGGACTGAGGATGCGTGTAGATGAAGCTGCAAGCTGAGTCAGGCCCGGACGGGGAGGTACCGGGTTCAGGAAGCAGGCTGGCATCTGACAGGCAGCATTCACTGGTTGGCTGGACATGCAGAGAGACCACCCCTTGTGCCACGGCCCGTCTCTAGGGTGGGGAAAGGAGTGTCATGATCAGATTCGAGAAAGAATGAGAGCTTTGAGGGTAGAGAGCTGACTGCAGACTCGTGTGCAAGACCTGTATATATGCAGAGGCTTTTAGACGAGTGACGAGACTAACATCCTGGAAACCAGAGATGACGACACCTTCAGGAGACCAACAAGGGGGAGAAGCCCCTGGCTTCAACAATTACAAGTTCCACGGGCAACTTCAGGGAACTTCAGGCAGGAAGGATAAATAACTCACTAGATCACAAGATGACTTCAGTGGCAGAGCCAGGATTGGGGCTCACAGCCACATTTCCTTCAAAGCAGTCCCACTGCAGGGGTGTGTGTGTGTGTGTGTGTGTGTGTGTGTGTGTGTGTGAGTGCAGACACACTGGGTATGTGTTTGAAGTTACACACAGAGAAGATCATTTTTTGCTGAGCTTCAAAAAGTGGGCAAGTTCTTAAAAGATCCCACATAAGTGCTTCATGTGCTTAGAGAAAGAACATTCTACTTGTTCCATTTCACATGTGACATCATTTTCCTGTGCTCCATTTCCCTTTTATCCTCTCCCACATCTATCACTCTTCCTATTGTCTGATTTCTTTTCCTATCAACAAGAGGCTGACAAACATTTTCTGTAGACAGCCAGAGAGTAAGTATTCTAAGCTTTGTGGACTAAGAGGCAAAATCAGTTCTATTATGTAGGTTTGTTCTGTACTAACAGCAAGGCTTCCTTGGTGGCTCAGATGGTAAAGACTCTGCCTGCAGTGAAGGAGACCTGGGTTTAATTCCTGGGTCGGGAAGATCCCCTGAAGAAGGGAATGGATACCCACTCCAGTATTCTTACCTGGAAAATCCCATGGACAGAGGAGCCTGGCAGGCTATGGTCCATGGGGTCACAAAAGAGTTGGACACGACTGAGTACGCATGCGTGCATGGGGTGAGTTTAGAGCCTCAGAAGAGCCCTGTATCTCAAAAATGAAATTGGCTGAAGGGTGAACATTTCCTTAATTTTGAAATTAACTATAAATCTCAATAAGCAAATGCACCTGGGGAGGAGAATACACTGACTTCAGATCCTGCACACCAAAACACAACTTAATGTCCAACCATTTATTCAGCACAAGGTTTGTCTTGGAAGCAAAACTAATAGATATTAGAATAGGATGAAGACCAAGGAGTAGAGGAAAGAAACACAGAGGAAAAGGTGCCCTGTCCATTTTGAATCTCACTGTCATCTGGCAAATGCAGGCTGGGGATTTACTCTCTGCTAAATACTGAGGAGGCAGCTTCCCAGTGCAGCCTTGCCCCTGCCCTCTAGCTCCTCCTAATCCAATTCAGTGGAGCCTCAGCCTCAAAAACAATCTATCTTAGACACCACCTTAGAGAACTCGAAATCCACAGCCTTGTTTCATAAATGAGAATACTGAGATGCAGAGAGGTTGATGGTAATTTTTTTCTTATTTTTTTATTGGAGCATAATTGCTTTACAATGTTGTGTTCGTTTCTGCTGTACAACAGCGTGAATCAGCTGTGTGTGTGTGAGTTGCTCAGTCATGTCCGACTCTTTAGGACTCCATGGACCATGGCTCCTCTGTCCATGGGATTCTCTAGGTGAGAATACTGGAATGGGTTGCCATTCCCTTCTCTAGGGGATCTTCTCAACCTAGGTATAGAACCTGCATCTCCTGCACTGCAGAATTTTTTACCATCTGAGCCACCAGGGAAGTTAAATCAGCTATAAGTGTGTGTATATATAAATACATATATCCCTTCCTTCTTGAGCCTCCCCCCCCTACCCCCAGCCTGCACCCCCAGGTCATCACAGAGCACCAGACTGGGCTCTCTGTGCTGTACAGCAGCTTCCCACTAGCTATCTGTTTTACACATGGTAGTATATATAGTATGTATACGTCAATGCTACTCTCTCAGTTTCTCCCACCCTCTCCTTCCCCCCATATCCACAAATCCATTCCACTTCTGTGTCTTTATTCCTGTTCTGCAGATAAGTTCATCGTATCATTTTTCTAGATTTTTTTTTTTTTTTTTGTTGTTCTTCATGTTGTGTTCCTAGTTCCTAGTTCCCTGATAGGAGATTGAACCAGTGCCACCCGCCTTAGAAGCAAGGAGTCCTAACCCCTGGACCATCAGGAACATACTTTTCTTTGTTAACTTCTGACATTCTATTTAACTTTATGTTTTTGAATACTAGAGAGAATGTGGCCTTCAACACTTCTGGGAAAAAATGGTATAGCTTCCAGGAACTTTCAGCACCAGTGTGTACTTGCCCAGGCAGTTTATAAAGATTTGTGGGCTCAAAAGGCACCTCTGAGTCAGAGACACAGTGGGAATTTCCAACTCTTATTGTGGAGAACAGCCAGGTCCCTAGTTGACTCAATTGGAGGATGCTGACAGGCCCAAATCCCCAAAGTGAGTGCATTTGGTAGAGTCCCAGGGTGAGAGCCAAGCCCTTGTCAAACAAGAGCCAAGACCTTACTATATCTGCCCATCAGACAAACGCAGGGGGAAATGAATTTGGACTTAGGCATCAGCTGGAGAGGGGCTTGAAGTTCAGCTCCGTAGAAGTAGCCTTAGGTGAGTCAGTTCAGCTGTTAGCCTCAGTTTCCTCCTGTGTAAGACAGGGGATTAATACACACTTCACAATATTGTGGTTAAGACTGAGTGGGCTTACGGGGGGACGAATGAGGGGAAGGGATAGTTAAGGAGTTGACATGTACAAACTGCTGTGTTTAAAATGGATAACCAGCAAGGACTTACTGTATAGCACAGGGAAGTCTGCTCAGTGTTATATGGCAGCCTGGATGGGAGGTGAGTTTGGGTGAGAGTGGACACATGTGAGTCCCGTTGCTGTCCACCTGTGTGTATGTGTGTGTATTTGTGTATGTGTGCAAACACATACTCATTTGCTCAGTCCTGTGCAACTCTGCACCTCCATGGGCTGTAGCCCACCAGGCTCCTCTGTTCATGGGATTTCCCAGGCAAGAATACTGGAGTGGGTGGCCATTTCCTACATCAATGGATCTTCCAGACCCAGGGACTGAACCCGCATCTCCTGCATTGCAAGTGTATTCTTTACCACTGAGCCAATGGGGGAGTCCGCTGTCCACCTGAAACTATCACAGTATTGTTCATCAGCTATACTCCAGTATAAAATAAAAAGTTTAGAAAAAATAAAAGATCAAGTGGGCTTACGTAGTCTAGCATACAGGCTGGCACATAACAGATACTCAACAAAACAGAATTGCTAATGCTCAACATACTTGATCTCTTAGAAACAGACTGATATTTATGAGCCCAAGTTTCTGTCAGTCAGAAGAAGGATGGAGAGAGGGAAAGTTCGGGAAGTACTGCAGATGACATGTTATTAGTATTCTCCTAGCCTAATTATGGGCTTCCCTGGTGGTTCAGCTGGTAAAGAACCTGCCTGCCAATGCAAGAGAGACAGGTTTCATCCTTGGGTCAGGAAGATCCCCTAGAGGAGGAAATGGCAACCCACTCCACTATTCTTGCCTGGGAAATCCCATGGACTGAGGAGGCTGGTGGGCTACAGTCCATGGGGTCACAGAGTCGGATACAGCTGAGCAACTGAGCACCCATAGCCTCGTTACAGGCTTTAGAAGGGTCCTAGAGTCTCCTCGGGTCTGCGGGAGTTACAGACATCGACCTTGGTCAGTGTCCTCCTGTGCACTTCAAGATCCTCTCAGCCCACTGCTCACACCAGCCACTACCGCACTGACCAAGTTCAGGCTTTACTAGCCTCACTGGCTGTGTCTCAAGAGTTTCTCACCAAGATGCACTCACTGCCCGTCCTTGCTTTCTACCCGTGAGCTTCCTGGTCTGCAGCAGAGAACACCCCAAAAGCCCTGTGAACACACACCAGGCAGGATGGAGGAGTTACCACTCACAGAACCGCCCTGGTCCAACACACAGGGGTCTACGCCGAGGCTTCTTGCTTGCCTGTGATCTTCCCTCGTGGAGAGTCCTCGGACACATTTCACGACGCTTCTCAGGAGGCTGCACCAAACTGAGTACAAGTGGTGGCCACCTCCACAACAGTCCTTTCTACTGGCTCTCCCTCTGTCCCCATTCTTTGCTCCTGCGCCCGGGTCACATTCTTAAATTAACTACCTGCACACATGCGTCTGTCTCAGGCTCTGCTTTCAGGGGAATGCAGGCTGACATTACCTATTCCCATGGTTACCCAGAATAACAGGTTTGTGGAGTTGAAAGGGGCTTGAAAGAGAGTTTACTTAGAGGATGAGAAGTAAATGGCTGGGTGTTGCTCTGTGCCCTTCACGCCTGTGACAAAGGTCACTAACTCAATGTGACACTCTCTCCCAATGAGCCCAGGCACAGCTTCAGAATCCTCTCTGCACTGCTTCAGGCCACCTCCATCAGCTAACTGAGGCCGATGCTCCAGATAAAATTCATTTGCTACCTTAGGTCCTGCAGACCCAGCTGGGGCAAATCTCAGTTCTATCACTTATTAATTATGTAGCATTGAAATAACTTCCCTAACTTCCATGAATTTAATTTCTCTCCTCGACACAATGGGCATAATGGCACAATAATTTCTTTCACGGTGTTATAAAGAATTTTTATTTATTTAATATTTAATTACGTAACACAGGGCTTCCCAGGTGGCTCAGTGGTAAAGAATCCGCCTGCCAAGCAGGCTATGCCAGTTTAATCCCTGAGTTGGGAAGATCCCCTGGAGGAGGAGCTGGCAACCCACTCTAGTATTCTTGCCTGGGAAATCCCATGAACAGAGGAGCCTGGTGGGCTACAGTCCATGGAGTCACAAAACAGTTGGACACAACTTAGTGACCAAACAACAACATACCATATTAAAGCACCTAAGAACACATCTGGCACATACTGGATACTCAATACATGTAATTCTGTTCTCTCTTGCTTTTACTTTAAAATACAATGAGCAGGGGAAGTACAGACACAGTGACTCACTGTGTAAACTTGGCCAAGAAACTCCATCTCCATATTTTACATCTGTAAAAAGGATACAATAATTTATATGCCATTCCTCATTGTAGAGAGAATCAAACAGCATAGTGAAAAGATCATAGTACTGTTTCCAGTAATAATATTAGGATTATTACAAACATAAAGTTAGTAATAATACCATTACTCATGTTATTTCAAATGAAAAATTCTAAGGCTAGTGAGTGTAGTAAGCATGTCTTTTTACTGTTTTTGATGGTTTGACATCTGGTGCCTTGCTGACACTAGAGGGACGGCCACTCCCAGCATTACCCAACCATTCTTATCTAGAGATAAGATATGGCTCACCTGCAAGCATAACTTTCATAGGCAAACTCATCAACCCAGAGTTCACACCACAACCACCTCCTTTATTTTGGATTCCCACAATTTGGATGACTATTCCCCTGCCCTAGTTGCCCCGTGGCCTGGCACTTGACAGCTAGTAACAGCCCCTATGCCCTGGAACATGCTAACATCATTCAAACTAGCCAATCCTAAGCCTGTTTACCCTGCCTTGCTGTCCCTTCCTCTGGAAACCACAAAAAGCTTTCTTTCTCATATTTTTCCCTTGCTCTCTTGGCCTCCTGACCAACTCTGGTGCTTTCCTGGGTGCCCCTACTCTTACCCACAATGTGGTACTATTCACCATACCTGAGGAATAACAAAACAAACCCTCATATTAAAGCAATGAGGCTCAGAGATCAATGTCACCTACCTCATCGAAGGCAGAACCCTCAGTCCCTGATCTATTACACTGCGTTGCCTCCCATCTGGGGCATTAGGCAAACCTGACCACCATCTACAGGAAGACAAGCCCAAGGCAGGGTCTGTTGATCAAGAAATACTGACCAGGGAGTTTTCCAAGCACCTTGAGGGCCCTGCAGCATGGTGGGAAGGAGAAGGAGGAGGAAGTTCAATAAGCCTTAGGGTGACCTTCCTGGCCTGGTCAGCTCTGAACCCAGTGATGGGGGAAGAATCTGGAGTCTTGACTATAGGAACCTGAAACTGCTGTAGCTCACCACAATAGAAGATTTATTCTTAAACGTCACAGCCATGACATGAAACCGCCATGGGTTTACATGTCATTGTATGGGTTACATTGTATGGGTTACATGTCATTGTATGGGAAAACCAACACAATAAAAAAAAAAAAAGTAAAAAAAAAAGTCACAGCCAGTGTTTACATGAGAGGAGAGATATTATTTCTGATGTCCCAGCTAAAAGGGGGTATACAAGATAAAATATGAAAGGTCATCAAGCTGCTAATTTCTGACTCCAAAGGTCCTCCCTCTAAACCAAAATCAAGGCCGTGAACTATTCTGCCATCACTTTTCTTCTTTTTGATGGATGGGCTTGATGATATTTATGATCACTTATATCTCTAAATGGGCTTCCCTGGTGGCTCAGACGGTAAAGAATCTGCCTGCAATGCGGGAGACCTGTGTTCCATCCTTGGGTCAGAAAGATCCCCTGGAGAAGGGAATGAACCCACACCAGTATTCTTGCCTGGAGAATTCCATGGACAGAGGAGCCTGGTGGGTCTATTGGGGTCACAAAGAGTCAGACACATCTCTAAATAACTATACTTTTTACATTATTTTACAAAAACTCAAAAAGTTCCCTTTTATCTATTAGCTACACAAGAAAGGTATCAGAAAAATTAAAGAAACAGCCAGCAACAAAGAATAATCATATGTCAAATTATAAGAACTAGCAAATGAAGAGGATGGCAGGCCAGTGATTTATTTTAGAAAATGTGGAAAAAGATCAAACTATAATGTGAGTAGAAGACATTAGACGTTTATGAAGATAGAATTCAGACTGCAAGAAGTCTGAGAGATTGTGAAATATGAAAATCTTCATTCTATGAACAAGGACACAAGTTCAGAGTGGCTAAACAAATTGCTTTAAGATGAAGCAGCAAACAAATAAGAAAAATATTGATGTCTGAAAGTCTAGAGATATGAACCCACTCTAGCATACCTACATATCATAGGTAACGTGGATTATTTCAGGGAAAAATAAAGAAATTCCAACAGTTTACAACATCATTTTCAGTTGGGCAAGCCTAGGAGAGGATCAGTATTTCACAGAATATTTTATATGATAATTTAAAAAATTAAATGTAGAAATAAGATCTCTGAAGTCAAAATTCATGATCAAAATGCTCTTGAAATGAACATTTACTTCCTCAAAGGGACTGACAATATTTTAAAATATGTATATAGAAGTACAGATTTGTCACTGGGTTAGAAAAGACTTGAAATGATCAAACTAGAAAAGCATATAATCAGTTCCTGGACTGGTGGACACTTTTTTTTTTAAGGTAAAAAATATGCTTGCCCTCTGTTGACCACCTAAAACTCCACTTAGTGACATGTAGTTTCTACCCGAATGCACATAAACCTGAATATATTTAGAGGCTGGTCTATTTCTAGTCACACAAGTTTTGTTTCCTAAATAAGACTTCGTATTACCATTTTGGGTTGTTCCCAAAAATTCTGGTATTCCATATGGTTGAAGATGGGGTCCCATCTTCTTCACAAGACCTTGTGTGAACTGTGTATACTACTGTCTTCAACCCGTTCGTTGGTTCCTATTGCATATTCCACGGTGAGGAGGAATGCAGGGTTTGTGAGAGAGGCAGGAAATGAGAAAGACAGGCATGTTCCAAAGTTGAGATTCTGAACTGCTTTCCAAATTTTTTCAGATGTGAAAATTTCTTTAGTTTGCAAAAACTGTTATAAATGATAGCACAGAACATATACATTCAGCTTTTGGAGAATCACACAGTATGGTAGCTATCCTAATTACAGCTCAAAAACCTAGTACAGTAATTTTTTTAATGCATCAAGAGTATTATAGTTCAACTTTTATCTCAGTTAAAGAATTACATATTTGTAAAAAAAAGTCTATAAACATTTGGAAATGGTCACTGGGATGTATTAAATTTATTTTTGATACAATATGAGAATAAACTTACCTGCTCATGAGTGATCATATTGATTTTCTTTTCAGATTCCTCTTCAGTTACATGCTTAATTTAGGTCAATTTTATTTACATTAACCAAATAATGAGCCCCCCAAATTTCTAGAATTTCTGTAACACTGATAAGCATTTACATGCAATGGAATTAAAACAATGAATTATTAACACCTGAGTAGAATTAGCTTGAGA
This sequence comes from Antilocapra americana, assembly GCA_007570785.1. Lineage (NCBI taxonomy): Eukaryota > Metazoa > Chordata > Mammalia > Artiodactyla > Antilocapridae > Antilocapra > Antilocapra americana. Next base: position 8,447,263 of record ML661885.1, read on the forward strand.
AGATAACACAAATAGGTAAGAAAATACATTATTTCACTTAGTTCTCACAGTGCCTTTGAAGCTTTGGTTAAATGATTCAGTGAATAGGGCTACCAACCATTTACGGCAGTACAACTTTACACAGTATTAAGGGTGTCCATTTTAATAGTTCATATCCTTTTCAAGATGAAGCTAATTTTGGTGGCCATTATTCATGTAAAACCTCAAATCCCTCCAATGAGCTTTCATATAAGTGTTATATGCATTAATCTTATGAATCTAAATTAACCAAAAAACTCCACGTTCTATTATTCATTGTTATGGTTATTAGAGAACAATAAATGTTTTCCAGGCATATCTAACATTATTAAACTGGTAAGGTAGATAGGCAAATAGATAAACAATGTATAAAAATATAAACTACAAGAGGGGAACTAAGAGGTATTATTTATATTTCAAGGAGGAATTACTTTGTAATTTGCTCTTCTGATGCATTTCCAATCTTTTCTTTTTTTAAAAAAATCTAATATATTCATCACTTTTTCTAATAATTTTCCAAGTGAGGTTTACTTTTTAAAGCCATATTTAAATTAATGATTCATCTATAATCAACCTGAGTTCCCTACATATGGTCTCCCCAGATGGCACTAGTGGTAAAGAATTCAACTGCCAATGCAGGAGACATGGTTTTGATCCCTGGCTCTGGAAGATCCCCTGGAGAAGGAAATGGCAACCCATTCCCATATTTTTGCCTGGAGAATTCCATGGATAGAGAAGCCTGGCAGGCTACAGTCCATAGGGTTGCGGAGTTGGATAAGATTGAGCGCGCGCGCACGCACACACACACACACACACACACACACACACACACACACACATTTCCTACATATAATGAAAGAGCAAGAAAGAGCAAGTCCACTGACAGAGTCTTCTGTGTACCTGAAACTATACTAAACATTTAACACATGATCCCATTTGCTCCTCAAATCAAAACTGTGATATGTGTTATTATTCCCAGTTTACTTAGGAAAGCACTGAGGCCCAAAGAAGTAATTTAAGAGATTATGAGATTAAGATTATAAAACTAATAAAATTATATAATCAATAGTTGGCTATGCTTGAATTCAAAGATTCACTTGATTTTAGGTATAACCCAAATGCCTGACTTGACAATTTGAAAAATCAAACCCAATCGAAACAATTTGCTCAATAAAAGAATCACCTACCTTTGAGTGGTTCTAATGTCTAATGGGTTTTCCAAAACAGACTGCAAACTGTATGAGATTAGTTGCACACAATTATGAGCTACATGCCAGTTTTTTCATACGTCACCTCACTATACATCTCTGCAAAAAGTATTATGTGTATTAAAATTTAAAATACTGTTTTTCATGATCATGTCCATCATATTCTATTAAACATGTTCTTCTGGGTTAAACCATCATTAAACTATAAAATCATTAGCATCACTCACTGAACAAAACAAATTAAATCCATTACACATTTTAATACATTATTAAACTTTAAAATTGGAAACAAATCCCTTAAGAAATGCATGGGTAAGGCTGGTAGCCTGCCTTGATGAAAGGAGACTTGACAAACACAGATACTTTGTATCTTCACTCTTTTTTCTTCACCAAAGAGATCTTTATACTTTGAGACAATGGTAAGATTCAGTAAGAGAAGATTGTTAAAGAAAAGGCAGACTCCTTGGCATCCAAGCATGTCTCAGGCATATCACCATTAGATTAAAAGTTTATAAAGGACTTAAAAGCAGACAGCCCAGAGGCAGACTGCCTTTACACCATCTTCTGCCTGTCCTCCAAGGGATGTACAAAAACCATTTTTTATTCCCTTTTTCTAAAGATTGCTTTATTGTTGTTGTTCAGTCACCCAGCCATGTCTAACTCTTTGTGACTCCATGGACTGCAGCACGCCAGGCTTCCCTGTCCCTCACCATCTCCCGAAGTTTGCCCAAGTTCATGTCCATTGTGTCAGTGATGCCATCCAGCCCAGATTATCCTCTAACGCCCTCTTCTCCTTCTACCCTCAGTCTTTCAATACAGATTGCTTCTTCCTGTGTTACATTTCCATTCCCTGTTACATTTTGGTTTTTCAACCTTTCATAAAAATATTTAAATATTAATATTTGAATGTGAAAAAGAATAGTTACATGTATATATACTGAACCACTTGCTATACACATGAAACTAACACAACCTTGTTAATCAACTCTACTCCAATATAAAATAAAAAGTTAAAAAAAAGATTTTTAAAATACTTGAATGTGCTCTATCCATTACATTTCACAGTGGTATCAACCACTCATCAACAGTCTGAACTTCCTGTATTTCTAGTCTTTCTTTTCCTCCTCCAAGGCAAGTTGATCTTCTTCCTCCATCCCTCAAATTTCATCCATCTTTGTCCACATCTCCACTTCCATCCCATCGCCCCAGCCAAGTGCACAAGGGAAAGTCTTATTTTCCCTGAAGACCGAGATTCAACTCATCCTGCAAACACTAGGTCAACTGCCACCTCCTCCCTGGGTTGTTCCCCAGACCAACAAGGAAGCAGTGCTCTCCCCTTCCTTTCAGAAGTCTACCAGGAGCCCATCTTCTCCCCATTCTTCTTTATCCATCTTCATCGCTGAGTGTCAATGGTACTGTTCTCTGAACACATGCCCTCACTCTTCACCACAATGCATTACTAAAAGCCATGCTGGAAAGTTGGAAAGCAGACTGTCACCAAGATACTCCAAAAACAAGGAGTGACATAAGCCACAGGTGAGGCCAATAGCATGAGACCAAAAAAAGAAAAAAAAAAAAGTATATATACATATATATAAAATACTTCTGTATCTTGTTTTTTTTTTAACCAACTGGGCTGTCAGGGAAGCCTGAAAGTGAAATTCACTCAGTCATGTCTGACTCTTTGTGACCCCATGGACTATAAAGGCCATGGAATTCTCCAGGCCAGAATACTGGAGTGGGTAGCCTTTCCCTTCTCCAGGGGATCTTCCCAACCCAGGGATCAAACCTAGGTCTCCCACATTGCAGATGGATTCTTTTTTTTTTTTTCTTTACATTATCATGTTGGTTTTGCATACATTGACATGAATCCGCCATGGGTATACATGTGTTCCCCTTCCAGAACCTCCTGCCCACCTCCCACCCGATTCCATCTCTCTGGGTCATCCCGGTGCACCAGCCCTGAGCACCCTGTATCAAGCATCAAACCTGGGCTGGCGATTGATTTCACATATGACAATTTACATGTAAAACACTTCTGTATCTTTAAAAACTGGGGGAGAAACTATGGTTTATGTCATAGAATTTTAGGGCTGAAATGAATCTTGGAGCCCCTCAGTTTATAGGTGGAGACCCTAACGCAAAAGGGGTGACAAACTTGTCCTGAATTTCAGAGCTAGGATGGACAGGAACAGAACTTGAGCACAGCTGTGGACTCACCAATCAAAGCTCTTTCTAGGATATTCTATGGGAAAAGAAAAGTGAATGTGTCACTCGCTCAGCCATGTCCAACTCTTTGCAACCGAATGGACTGTAGCCCTCCAGGCTCCTCTGTTCACGGGATTCTACCATTCTGTTGTAAATGTTATTAAAAGGGCATACTTTATACACCAATTATTTAAGGAGCCTTAATTTGCAATTCAGTGTTCAACTACCATACAGAATAAAACTACTGAACCATAAATCTAAAACCAATACACTTCTCACAAACATTAAACAAACAATAACACAAAAAACGCATGATAAGCTCCTGGAGAATAGCAGCCATACCTCTATCCCTATGGTGCCCAGCACCCTTGGGTCACACCTGTGCTGTGTGGGACCCCACCATCCATCGCCAGCCTCCTCTGGCCCTGCACGTGGATGGGCACTAGAGCTGTAAAATGTATCCAGGGGAAATCTGAACACCTCTTCCTTTCCTCATAAATCTCCCAGTAGCAGGCCAACATAATACAAAAATTAATTGATCATTGAATTCAAAGATTAATTTGTAGCATCTAAATAATTTGAGGCTGTCACGAAGGACCTCAATTGAGAGGATTTAGAACTAACATTCTCAAGCCAGGTTGAAGATTGGATTTTATGAGGGGTGTTGAAAACAACTTCCTTAGACTTCAAGAAATGAATCAGAATCTAAGGGACGGGATCTGAGCATCATTTAATTTTAATTTGATTTCTCACTTTAATTCTGATAATTCTGACACACTAAGAATTGAGAACCATATGTTTCAAGGGTGGAAGTTTTGTCACTTGGGTCCTTCCCTTTCTTTCTTTCTGTTTCCTGTCCAACTGGCAAGACGTTTTCAACTGCAAGTGACAAAAACCCACCCTTCTTCAGCTCAGAGGGTAAGAGCTCATGTAACTGAAGTCAGGAGTGACAGAACATCCCCCTGAGACCCTCTATTTTCTGAGTCCCTCTCTCACTTTATGGCCCCTCTGGCCTGTCTCCCAACTTAAATTCCACGGCCTGGCATCATAACCACTCTGTGACTTACTCCTTCAACAGTCCTGTCCCTCTCACATGACACAGGGCCAAGAGCAGAAGCTCAAGCTCTGCTTTCTCCACCTAGAGCCATTGCAGTGAGTATGGCCAAAGCAAAATCCACCTTCATGCTGACAGCTCTCTCCTTCAGTTCATGATCCCGAGTGACCCCAAATCCTGCCACATTGCTCCACTCCACTCACTGCCCCATTTCTGGACAAAATTCCCACCTTTAATGGATTGAGTAAGGCTGACTTTTAATTCTATGGCTACAGTCACCATCTACAGTGATCTTTGGAGCCCCTCAAAATAAAGTCTGTTACTGTTTCCACTGTTTCCTCATCTATTTGCCATGAAGTGATGGGACTGGATGCCATGATCTTGGTTTTCTGAATGTTGAGTTTTAAGCCAACTTTTTCACTCTTCTCTTTCACTTTCATCAAGAGGCTCATTAGTTCTTTACTTTCTGCTATAAGGATGGTGTTATCTGCATATTTGAGGTTATTGACATTTCTCCTGGCAATCTTGATTCCAGCTTGTGCTGCAATCCAGGCCGGCATTTTGCATGATGTACTCTGCATATAAGTTTAATAAGCAGGGGAGAATACACAACCTTGAATACTCCTTTCTCAATTTCGAACCAGTCTGTTGTTCCATGTCCAGTTCTAACTGTTGCTTCCTGACCTGCATACAGATTTCTCAGGAGGCAGGTAAGGTGGTCTGGTTTTCCCATCTCTTTCAGAATTTTCCAGTTTGTTGTAACCACACAGTCAAAGGCTTTGGAGTAGTCAATAAAGCAGAAGTAGATGCTTTTCTGGAACTCTCTGGCTTTCTTGGTGATCCAATGGATGTTGGCATTTTGATCTCTGGTTCCTCTGCCTTTTCTAAAACCATCTTGAACATCTGAAAGTTCATGGTTCATGTATTGCTGAAGCCTGGCTTGGAGAATTTTGAGCATTATTTTGCTAACGTGTGAGATGAGTGCAATTGTGCAGTAGTTTGAACATTCTTTGGCATTGCTGTTCTTTGGGATTGGAATGAAAACTGACCTTTTCCAGTCCTCTGGCCACTGCTGAGTTTTCCAAATTTCCTGGCATATTGAGTATAGCACTTTCACAGCATCATCTTTTAGGATTTGCAATAGCTCAACTGGAATTCCATCACCTCCACTAGCTTTGTTCACAGTGATGATTCCTAAGGCCCACTTGACTTTACATTCCAGGATGTCTGGCTCTAGGGGAGTGATCACACCATCATGGTTATCTGAGTCATGAAGATCTTTTTTGTATAGTTCTTCTGTGTATTCTTGCCACCTACTTTTAATATCTTCTGCTTCTGTTAGGTCCATATCATTTCTGTCCTTTATTGTGCTCATCTTTGCATGAAAAGTTTCCTTGGTATCACTAGTTTTCTTGAAGAGATCTCTAGTCTTTCCCATTCAATTGTTTTCCTCTATTTCTTTGCATTGATAACTGAGGAAGTCTTTCTTATCTCTCCTTGTTGTTCTTTGGAATTCTGCATTCAAATGGGTATATCTTTCCTTTTCTTCTTTGCCTTTAGCTTCTCTTGGAAGAAAAGCTTCTTCCCTTAGCTTGCTCCCTGGAAGAAAAGCTATGACCAACCTAGAGAACATATTAAAAAGCAGAGACATTACTTACTGACAAAGGTCTGTCTAGTCAAAGCTATGGTTTTTCCAGTAGTCATGTATGGATATGAGAGTTGGACTATAAAGAAAGCTGAGCACCGAAGAATTGATGCTTTTGAACTGTGGTGTTGGAGAAGGCTCTTGAGAGTCCCTTGGACTTCAAGGAGATCCAACCAGTTCATTCTATAGAAAATCAGTCCTGAATATTCATTGGAAGGACTGATGCTGAAGCTAAAACTCCAATACTTTGGCCACCTGATGTGAAGAACTGACTCATTTGAAAAGACCCTGATGCTGGGAAAGAAGGCAGGAGGAGAAGGAGATGACAGAGGATGAGATGGTTGGATGGCATCACTGACTCGGTGGACATGAGTTTGAGCAAGCTTCTGGAGTTGGTGATGGACAAGGAAACCTGGTGTGCAGCAGTCCATGGGGTCTCAAAGAGTCAGACACGACTGAGTGACTGAATTGACTGATTGATTGAGGCTGACTAACAGTATAGAGGGCAATGTGCTTTACTGAGATCTACCCATTTAAATATTTATCTCATCCAAAAACACCCTCACAGAAACATCTAGAATAGTGCTCAACCACGTATCTGGGCACTGTGGCCTTTCCAAGTTGACACTGTGGTGGATCTCTCCCGAACAGACCTCTTGTGGAAAAGGAGGACCGGGTTATACAGGCGCACCAACCATTCCTCACAGGATGAGGTAGGAAGGCAGAAAGAAGGACTGGGAGCTGATTGGTGGGTGTGTGTGGTGCTGAGTCTGTGAAAGTTCTCTTCAGATTACTTCAGTCCTCTTGAAAAGTAGGTAGCAAGGTCCTCTGATAAGAGTGAATATGGTGGACCAGGTGTCAGGAGTTTGAAAACCAAAGGGAAGGAAAGGTGGGAAACAGAAGTATACATAATGGCAAATAAAGGTGTTAAGCAATATGGACTTAAGAGAATAGGGAAGTCTGAACTTTGAAGACTGGGACCTATTTGTACATGTCTTCCTAACTCTGCTGTAAACTCCTTGGAAGCAAAAAGGTATCTTGTTCTTTGGTCTACTTACCTCAGGGTTTTTCACACTTTAAGTCACTGAACAGTGAACACCTGTTTTCCTTAAAGGGCCTGAGCAATGAGACCTTTTCAAACTCACCTGTCTGCCTCCAATACTATACCCAGAGGCAAAATAACTTGTGAAAAATCTTACCTTAAATAAGTAGCAGAACTAGAAATTTAACTCTTCTCTTTGGTTCTATAGCCTGAACCATTCTGATATATTGCCATCTGAAGTATTCTGAACAAGTGTAAATGATCAAATAACTCACTCTCTTCTATTCTGGTTTTGTACCAAGAGTTTCATCTGATTTTTCCTGAAATGGCCTTCCTGTCTCTGTTCTAAGTTCCAGGGACATGCTTTAATTTCCAAATGTCCTTATTCAATCCCTTTCAAACAACGCTCTGCTTAATTCTCAGAAACAGTGTTGCTCTGAGTTCAGGAATGCTATGTTTTTCATAGCCTTGAACTTACTCTGAGATTCAGGGTCTTATGATACCTCCATGTTGGGCCCTGAAACTATTCTTAGCTTATAACTGTCAAAGGGGAATTCCTGATAACTGGCTTAGCTCTGACTCAGGTGGCGTCATTGTCATGCTCTTCATAGTCAACTTTGTATGTCAGGTTTCTCAACATTTTGTGAACCAATAATGACTACAAAGAAAATTGTCCATAGCCTTTTAATTCCATATTAGGATGACTATTGATTCTTCCCAAGGAAAGTTCTATTTTTTAATTATTAATGCATTACTTATTAATGTACTACTAAATGCTCCAGAAATTTTTTTTCTAAGTGCTAAGAACACAGAGATGAATGAAAAGAAAAGTGACTGTCATACTAGTTGCTGACACACTGACTGGGGAGCGATACATATTGACAGATAATTATGACACATCGTGAAGTGAATTCTGAGGTGCTGGGAGAGGCTAAGAGAGGAGACGGCAAACTCTGCTTGGGAAAGATCTGGAGAATTTCCAGAGAGATGGAGCTTTGACACTGGGACTAAAAGGGCAGAAGGAAAGGTATGCCAATAGAGTCAGAAAGAGACATACTGGGACTTCCCTGGTGGTCCAGTGGTTAAGACTTTGCCTTCCAAACAGGTGCTGTGGGTTCAATCCTTGGTCAGGGAACTAAGATCCCACATGCCTTTCAGGCAAAAAGCCAAAACATAAAAACAGAAGCAATATTTTAATAAATTTAATAAAGACTTTAAAAAAGGTCCATATATATATTTTTTTAAATCCTTTTTAAAAAAAGAGAGAGAGAGATGCTGTGTTTGAGGACAGCTACCTTCTGTAGAGCTGAAATACATGTATTTTGGGAATTAATTTGAGAATGTCAGGCTCCTGGTAGAATCTCATCACTTCCTTAGTGATTATCTCCTCTGACTGCGTCATTCATAGATGAGAAAACTGAGGCTCAGAGGCAGTGAGAAATGTTATCATACCATTTCCCCTTCTGTGGAAGTTCTGCTGATTTCATAAATACCACGATCCTTGTTCTCTCTGAATAAGGATACATATATATACATGTACAGGTTATTTTCTTGACCTGCATGCAACTGCAACATCTTAATAAATTTGGAAATAGCAGTTGGGAAAAAAAATTAAAAAGCTCCCACCGCTCTGTAATCTTCTTCACTCCTGAGGCTTCAGAGACCCTGTGAAAAATATGCTCTGGATATCATCAAAATTCCAGTCATTTTCTGTCATCCTGTGACAGACAGAAACAATGCTCCTGCAATGTTTCTTCCTTGCTTTTCCTTTTGTTGATAATAATCAGTTTTAAGGAAGGGGGTGGATTTGAAAATAAATCTATACCTATCACATAATAGTTAGAAAACTGTCAGTATTTGAAGTTATTGACAGATCAAGAATGATCAGTTTTAACTGGCTGAATAACCTAGTAGCATTCTAAATGTATTAGCCATGTCATGAGATGGCCTACAAATATGAATCATCCTCAGTTACTTAAAGGCCCTCTTTCCCATCACAGAAACACAGTGCTTAAGACTCCAGTTCTGTGTTCTTTTTTATAAGACAGTGACAGTTTTAAAGTCCAAAAACAGACGCTATTTCAGCTGTTGGTTCTATTTGGCCAGCATTTCTTCTCAAATATGACTGTCTTAAAAGAGTACAAATACAGAGTTTCAAGCAGGGATTGAGTTATCTTAGTCCCACTAAAGCAGACTGAGAAAACTGACACAAATCAGTCACTTTGGCTTCTTAAAAGAGGAAAAACTAGCCCTTTAAAAATATTATAGTTGCCTATAAAGTGGAAGGCAACTTTCATCTATCTTGCAAGGCAATGTAATTAAGAACGTTTTTACCTACCTACTTTATTAACTTAGGTTTGGAACTAAAGAAACTACATGAGACTAGATCTCAACGTACATACGGAAAAGCATAAGAACAAATAAAACACGTAGATGCTTCAGGAATAAGACTTTTGTTTGAACATTTTTGAGATCTATGTGTTGTTCTCAAGGTAAGGCAAACACTGCCCAGGAAGTCAATGGCAATATCACAGGGTCCAGACATAAATCATATAAAATGGGACAGGGCATTGCTAAGATTTGGTCTAGCAATACTATTCTATTATAGATCCACTCGTTAAAAATCAAGCCCAGGCAGAGTTATTTTGTAAAAAATAATAAGAAAAATAGAAGAGCTGATTAAATACAAAAGAAGAAGAAACATAATCAGTGAAGAGATGAAACATTAAGGTTGGATCTTTGTCAAATAACATGAGAACTATTTACAGAACTGTTACCCAGAAATTTCATGGCAATGGCACTTCCTCTATTTTCTGTGATAGCTTATCTCTCTAGTAAAAAAAAATATACTCAATCCTTGGCTAGGAAACTAACTGCTAAAGTTTCCCCCCTATTTTTGTTTAATTAAGTGGTTGGAAACAATATTCAACATAGCGCAAAGGAACCTGAGTCTACTTGACAAATAAAATGAGTGAAATCTAAGTAGCACAATCAGACATTAGTCTACACTAATAAGGCATTAGTCTCTACCATCTGCAGACTCTTTATTGCTTATGGCTGGGACTCAAACAGCCCTGAGTCACACTGTCACTATGACTTTATTTCATGGTCCCTAGGAACATTGTAGGATTTGATTTTCTATACTTTTCTTTTTAGGTTGAAACATCCCACCCAAGGATTAAGTTAGAAAAAGCTGTGTGGTGGCTCTGTTATTTGCAGTCCAAAGACTCCAACTCCAACCACCAATGGAGTGAGTTCCATCTCCAGTGTCACCCTGTACGGCAAATCTAGAGATTAAAATAAGAGGGGAAAGTTCCGTAAATACATACGGGAAAATTTCAACAGAGAAAGAAAAACACTTATTTGAATCAATTCCTTCAGAAAAATAAAAATTTGAAAGACTTCACTTTTGGATTTCTTCCCTTAAATAGAAAGAGGCACTTTAACTTCAAAATATGTCCTTTCTTTTTTTTTTTTTTTTTTTAGAATTGAGGTATTAAACCATGTTGCCATTTGCCCACAGATGTATCAGAGTCACCAGTGCTGTGGTCAAAAGTCTTTCCCCTTCTTCAGTTGACTGGTGATTTCATATGTTCTAGGAATATTTTTATCTTTTGGCATGATGCTCTATACCATATGGTATAACACACTGACAAGCAAAAAGGGTAGAACTAGTTTGAAATATATACACATATATACACACATATATTTATACATTTATATATTCACACACACATACACTGCATGCACAGTGAAAGAAGTTGCATGGATGCCTGCAAAGAAATAAGGGCAAAGTGACACACTCTGCATACAGAACTGAGTTTCTTTGTCCCTGCGGAAAAAGGTCATTCAAAATCCAAAGCAAGACGGAAAGTTCACTATAGGCCTGAAAGCATTCAAGAGACACATCAGAAACCCCTATGCTTTGCTACAGTATCAAGTAATATTTGAACTGCCTGTAACACTTTTTCACATAATATTTAATGCTGCTTTTCTAGGTGCAATAGTAACTGCAGGAGCCCCACACAACAAGTTGCAGAATCCATTTAGGAAACAGTGTTAAAATGGGAAATACACTAAACTATCTTCAATGGATTCCAGAGGGTGAAAATATCCTTCATCTTGGATTTCAGGTTCCTTCAACATGAGTTTCCTTTTGAAAACAGTGACCTTGAATCAAATTTTACAATAAAAAAAGATTAAGGTATGACACTCAGCCTGCTTGCTCATTATTCTTCCTGTCAAGAGCTCATTTTTGTTGTTCAGTCGCTCAGTCATGTCCGATTCTATGACCCCAGGGACTGTAGCCCGCCAGGTTCCCCTGTCCATGGGATTTCCCAGGCAAGAATACTGGAGTGGGTTGCCATTTCCTTCTCCAGGGGATCTTCTTCACCCAAGGATCAAACCAGGGTGTCCTGAATTAGCAGGTGGATTCTTTACCACTGAGCCTACGTGATTTTCCTTTTGAAAACAGTGATCTTGAATCAGATTTTACAAGTTTTCAAAAAAGATTAAGGTATAACAGCCTGCTCATTATTATTTCCATGGACTCCTCCAGGCAAGAGTACTGGAGTGGGTAGCCATTCCCTTCTCCAGGGGATCTTCTCAACTCAGGGGTAGAATCAACGTCTCCTGCATTGCAGGCAGATTCTTTACCGTTTGAGCCACCAGGGGAGCCCTCTCAGTAGGTAGGAATCCTGAGAAAACACACAGAGGAAAAGCTCCTTAACAACGATTTCTTGGATAGGACACCAAAAGCACAGGCAACAAAAGCAAAACTGAACAAGCCAGGCCATGCCAAACCCAAGAGCTTCTACACAGGTAAGGAAACAACTGATAAACGAAAAAGCAACCTACAGGATGGGAGAAAATATTTGCAAACCAGATATCTGACAAAGCATTTACTATTCAATATCTATAGGTAACTCCAACAATTTAATAGCAAAAAAAAACAACAACTGACCTGATTAAAAATGCAAAAAGGAACTGAATAGATGTTCTTCTAAAGAAGACATACAAATGTTCTTCTCATACAAATGTGAGAAGGTGCTCAACATAACTAATCATCAGAGCAATGCAAATCAAAACTAGAATGAGATATAACCTCACACCTGTAAGGATGACTACTATTAAAAAGAAAAAAGCCAAGTGCTGGAAAAGATGTAGCGGAAAGGGAACTTCTGTACTGTTGGTGGGGATGTAAATTGGTACAGTCACTCTAAAAAAAAAAAAGTTCCTCAAAAAATTAAAATTAGAACTACCATATGATCCAACAATTCCACTTCTAGGTATATATCCCCCCCAAAATTGAAATAAGGATATGTGTACTTCCCAAATAGATGTGTGCACTTCCACATTCATTAAAGCAGTATCCATAATAGCCCAAGACACAGAAGCAACCTGAATGTTCATCAGTGGGCAAATAGGTAAAGAAAATGGGGTTTATACATACAATGGATTGTTATTCAGCCTTAAGAAGGAAGCCCTGCCATTTGTGACAACATGAATGAACCTCAGGGAAATGACGTTAAGTCAAATAAGCCAAACACAAAAGAATAAATACCATGTCATATCACTTTTATGAGGAATCACAAATAGTCGAACTTGTAGAAGAGACTAGAATTTGGGTTAACAGGGGTTAGAGGGAGGAGACAGACACATATTAGTCAAAAAATACAAGGTTTCAGTTACATCAGATAAATAAGTCCTAGAGATCTACTGTACGCCACAGTGCCTCTAATTAATACTGTGGTGGTGGTGGTGTTCATCGCTAAGTCATGTCCGACTCTTTGTGACCCCACGGGCTGCAGCACCCCAAGCCCCTTTGTCCTCCACCACCTCCCAGAGTTTGCTCAAATACATGTCCATTGAGTTGGTGATGCTATCTAACTATCTCATCCTCTACTCTGCTGCTCCCTTCTCCTTTTGCCCTCAATCTTTCCCAGAATCAAGGTCTTTGCATCAGGTGGCCAAAATATTGGAGTTTCAGCTTTAGCAGCAGTACTTTCAGTGAATATTCAGAGTTGATTTCCGTTAGGATTGACTGGTTTGATCTCCGTGCAGTCCAAGGGGCTCTCAATAGTCTTCTCCAGCACCACAATTCAAAAGTTATCAATTCTTTGGCACTTAGCCTTCTTTAGGGTACAACTCTTACATCTGTACATGATTACTGGAAAAATAGCTTTGACTTTACGGACCTTTGTCAGCAAAGTGATGTCTCTGTTTTTTAATACACTGTCTAGGTTGTCATATATACTTAAAAATTTGCTAAGAGGGTAGATGTAGATACTATGTTCAGTGTTCTTACTAATAATAAGGAAAGTAGGTGGGAGAAAATTTTTGCAGATGATGGATTATGTTTATGACACATGTTGTTGTGGTTTCATTGATATATGTGCTGGGCTGTGCTTAGTTGCTGATCGTGTTCAACTGTTTGTGACCCCATGGACTGCAGCCCACCGGGATCCTCTGTCCATGAGGATTCCCCAGGCAAGAATACTGAAGTGGGTAGCCTATCACTTCTTTGGGGGATCTTCCCAACCCAGGAACCGCACTGGGGTCTCCCCCATTGCAGGTGGATTCTTTACCAGATGAGCTACCAGGGAAGCCCTCATTGATGTATAATTATCTCCAAATTCATCAAATTGTATACATTAAACATATACAGCTTTGTGTGTGTCAAAAAAAAAAGAAGAGAGAGACAGGGTCCTGCATGATCTGTCCTGTTCTCCACTGTCTTTAAACAAAGGACAATGTGGACACACAGTGAACTTCAATTCCTCTGCTAAGCCATTAAGTGAGGGGATGCAAAAGCCAGTAAATAGAAAAAGGAAAAAGAGACGTTTTCTCACACTGGCCAACAAATGTGACTTTCATACAATCTAATATAAGAAGGAGACAGCAGACTAGCACTGCCTGCTTTTTTTTCAATCTTAACATATTCTTCTTTAAAAGTCCAAATGTACATATTCATATTGTAGTTAAATTTTTACTAGAAATGCTTAAAAGTAGTATTAGATCTTAATGCTTTCACTCTTAGTCAAGGGTAAGGGCATATGCCAGAACATTATTGCAAGAAAACGTCAAAAGAACATGGGAAAAAATGCTAAATTTTTAAAAAATGAAGTCAGAGCTGTGGCTTTGAACTCTAACTGCACTGTATTCAAGCTGTGTGATTTTGGGAACATTATTTCAATGAGACTTACTTCTGTACCCCTATAAAAATGAGGAAAGTTATTGTGAAGGAGGACTCTATCAATTCACTCTACTAATGGATATAAAGTCCTTGCCTCAGTGTCTCTTAGGCACACAGGAAGTGCTCAGAAGGGTTGGCTGCCATTATCACAAGTCAAATGAATTCTGTAGGAGTGTGTACTCGAAACACAAAAATAGACTGAAAAGTCAGTAATATCAGAGGAGCTGAACATCTCCACCATGTAACTGTCCATTATCCAAAGATGTTAATCCCTTCACTTCCTGCCCCCAAAGTACAGCCCTGCTGAAACGCTGGGTCACGACAAGCCTCCTGTCTTCTGGAATAAAGTGGTTTGGGGGCCAGACTTCTAAAGAGCAGCTGACACAAAGCAGAGCCTTCGCCAGGGCGATGCTGATTTTCAAACAGAAAACCTGGTCTCTTTAATATCTACAAGGAATCAGCCCACCGTTATTAGAGAGCAGGGTACTAAAGACCAAAATGTGTTTGAATCTATGTGATTAACCCAAATCAGGCTCTGCTCTTTCACAAACAAGCTCTGATTTGTTCAACAAAGAACACTATTCACCAACAGAGGGGAGAGGAAATATAAGCCCAGTTATACAAATCCAGTACCTAGACCTGGGAGTTAACAATACGTATTTTTAAATTCCAAATTTTCAGAAGCAGGAAATTTTAGGAATTGACTGCATTCTACTTGCTATGTTTTCAGTTAGGTTTACACTAAAGAATAATCAAATAATCCAGTGGACTTCCCTGCTGGCCCAATGGTAAAGAATCCACCTGCCAATGCTGGAGACATGAAATCTTTGATCCAGGAAGATCCCACAAGCTGAGGAGCAACTAAGCCCGTGCACCACTATTACTGAGCCTGTGATCTAAGCCCATGCTCCACAAGAGGCCACCGCAATGAGAAGCACATGCACCACAATGAAGAGTAGCCCCTACTCGCCGCAACTAGAGAAAACCTGTACAAAGCAATGAAGACCCAAGACAACCAAAAATAAATAAACAAAATTTTAAAAAGTATCATTGCACCAATATATGTTCTCCATTCATAAATACTCATGCTAGGTAAGCACTCGCCTATGAAATCTTTTTATTAAAGTTGCAGAAAAATTGATACATATGACATTTATCATTTTTGTATGTAGGTTTGTATGTTTTGATATCAATACCTATGACTCTAAAATAGTTATATTGAAATAAATAACAATTACTGCACCAAACCCATTCCCTCATCCTTCATTATAATCAGTATTGACCGAGAACCTATTCAGCGTCAGATATTGTGCTTCATGCAAAACTAAAGTCAAGCTTTCAAAGTTTCTTCTTCATTATTATCAATTATTTAAGATGAAATTATGAAGAGAAATGACAATGGATTTAAATTCTGTTATGATTGTACTTTTAATAAAATTTCTATTAATTTTTGTATTAAGCAATTACAGACTTAATGAATCCTCTCCACTTTGTTATAGACCAAAAAAAAAAAAAAAAAGATCCAATCCCAAATACTTCATTGTTGAAAAAAAAAAATGCCAAAGCCATAAAAACGAGCACTTGGGCCATAAAAATGCATGATATAATAGATGTCACCTTCTCTTACTCGGCAAAGCAGCTTTCTATAATTTTGTCCTTTGCCTTTCACAGAACAGTAACCTGAAGTTGTTTCAATGGGGTTTTACTTTGGATAAAGTACAAAAATATTCTTTTCCAAGCCGTTAATCTTTCCTCTGCAGCTGATGGCGTACTCTGCTCCACTCAATTTGGGGGAAACCAGGGACATACAGCATCCTGCCACCCAGGTCCCTTCAACTCCCCAGAGTCCCCCTTTGCTTTCTCCTCCAGGCCATGGGTAGCAGCAAACAGGGATGAACCTTCAGAAAATATATTCCTTTCTTTAACCTATCAGCAGGCTCCTCTGGTGGCTCAGCGGTAAAGAATCCACCTGCCAATGCAGGAGACCCCGGTTTAATTCCTGGGTCAGGAAGATCCCTGAAGGAGGAAGTGCAACTCACTCCAATATTCTTGCCTGGAGAATCCCATGGACAGAGGAGCCTAGCGGGCTACAGTGGATGAGGTCACAAAAAGAGTTGGAAATGACTTGGAGACTAAATAGCAACAACAACCTATCAGCATATTTTTTAAAAAGTCACTGGTTCAATAACAGGATTAAAAAAAAATCAACTTTAATTCATAACTTCAGATTTTTCTTCCTTTTTTTGGAAACCATTTTTCCTGAGCCTTTATTTTAACATATATTGTAAACTTTTATGTTAAAGAAAAATATATACATTTACAAATTGTGAGATTTTTAAAGAGAATTTAAGACATATACTCACTTATTTTTTAATTTAAAACTGGCACTGATGGAGGTGAGGGGTGTTCTTAGTCCCTTGCTCCTAGTTGGTTCAGAAACTCTGGAAACTTCAAGAAGAAATCTACTGAATGTGTTTTGTTTTTGTTTCTTCTCTGCTTTTGGTGACTGATGTGCCTATCTGTGTCTGCAGGAGTGCTGTGGAGCCCTCCCGCCTGCATCCGCCCTCCCGCCTGCATCCACCCTCTCTGGCATCAAGGATCAGGAGGCCAGGAGAGCCCAGCCCATCACCAACACTCTGGGCTTCAGGCCTTTCTGCTGAGCAACAGTTTCAATACAAAATGTGCATTTGGACTAAAAAAATATATACACTTTTATGCATGGAGTTACACAGAAACACAATAAACCTTACTTGTGAATTGATGGATACGGAAGAGAAACATCAATGAATAGCTCATGGTAATCTCCAATTGTTATGTATTAGTAAAGACTGAGTATTTTTTTTCTTTATTAAGTTTTTTTTTCTAATTTATTTATTTTCTTTACATTATCGTGTTGGTTTTGCCATACATTGACATGAATCTGCCATGGGCATACATGTGTTCCCCTTCCAGAACCCCCCTCCCACCTCCCTCCTGAAGATCTATTTATTGTTGGTTGCACTGGGTCTTCATCGTTGTGAGAGCCTTTCTCTAGTTGCGTCAAGTGGGGGCTACTCTCTAGCTGTGATGTGCAGATTTCTCACTGTGGTGGCTTCTCTTGTTGGGGAGCACGGGCTCTAGGCACACTGGCTTCAATAGCTGCAGGGCATGGCCTCTGTTGCTCCGAGGCATGTGGGGTCTTCCCACACCAGTGATGGAACCCGTGTCTCCTGGATTGGTAGGTGGACTCTTAACCACTAGATCATCAAAGAAGCCTGATAGAGAGTATTTTTAAATGTTTACCTTCTACCCTGCATCTCACGGGCAACCAGAAAAGTGATCCCAGTTCCAGGCTTTTCCACCCTCTGAACTTACTTGCAAGAGGCTGCTGTGTTAGCTTTCTAGGGCCACTATAACAAATTAGCACGAACCTGTGGCTTGCATGTGAGCAAGCTAAGTCACTTCAGTCATGTCTGACTCTGCAACCCCATTGCTGTAACCCACCAGGCTCCTCTGTCCCTGGGATTCTCCAGGCAAGAATACTGGAGTGGGTTGGCATGCCCTGTCCCAGAGGATCTTCCCAACCTAGGGATCGAACCCATGTCACTTCCTGCATTGGCAGGCAGGTTCTTTACCACTACCACCACCTGGGAACCCTGAATCTGTAGCTTGCTGCTGCTGCTGCTAAGTCGATTCAGTCGTGTCCGACTCTGCCACCCCATAGACGGCAGCCCACCAGGCTCCCCTGTCCCTGGGATTCTCCAGGCAAGAACACTGGAGTGGGTTGCCATTTCTTCCTCCAATGCATGAAAGTGAAAAGTGAAAGTGAAGTCACTCAGTCGTGTCCGACTCCTAGCAACCCCATGGACTGCAGCCTACCAGGCTCCTCCGTCCATCGGGTTTCCCAGGCAAGAGTACTAGAGTGGGGTGCCATCGCCTTCTCTGGAATCTGTAGCTTAAATAATACTAATTTACTATCAGATGGTTCTGTAGGCCAGCTGTCCAAAGTGGCTCTCCCCAGGTGAAGATCAAGGTGTTAGCAGTGTGAGGCTCCATTGTGGAGCCTCTAGAAAGGGCTCTATTTCCTTGCTTATCCAGCCTCAAGAGGTGTCTGCATTCTTGGGCCTTTGTACTCCTTAATCCATCTCCAGAGCAGCAATGGTCAACTGACTTCCCCTCCTGCTTCCCTCTCCCCATTTTAATTTGAGATTGCACTGGGCCCATCAGATAGTTTGGGATTGCCACCCATTTTAAGGTTAGCTTATTAGCAACCTTCATTCCATTGTGCCAAAGGACTTAGTCATAGGTTCTAGAGATTAAGGTGGGAACAATTTGGGGATTAAGCAGGTATTAGTCTGTCTATCACTGCTATAATGAATCTGGAATGAAAAACCCAGTTCTACCCAGGTAGCCCTGCAAACTGGTTCTGTTCTCATTGTGTTCATCTCTTCTTCTGAAAAAATAGCTTCACAGCTGTCTCATGAATGGTAGGGAAGGTTAAATGAGACAATATGTGCAAAACCAGTTAAGCACAGAGCCTGGTATGTTCATTTCCATCTTCTCTTACCTTCCTCTCAAAAGTCAGCATCCTAGTGGGATGGAGAAGGATTTTGGACTCAGGTCCATTATGGCTTCACAGGCTTGCTTCTTGCCCTATGCTGCACTTCTTCTACAAGGAAGTCCCACTACTAGGGAACACTGAGCTATGAATGATTTTACATACATAATTTTATCCCTCATGACTAAGGTAAGAACTTCAAGATTTCACTCTGATAATGATAAGAGATTTATGCTGATCTGGCATAAAGTCTGAATACTCAAAGGCAGCAGTCGTCAACCTTTTTGTCACCAGGGAGCCAGTTTCACGGAAGACAGTTTTTCCATGGATCAAGGAGGGGCATAGTTTGGGGATGATTCATTACAAGTGCATGACATTTATGGTGCACTTTATTTCTATTACTATTACATCAGCTCCACCTCAGATCATCAGGCATTAGATCCCAGAGGTTCAGAACCTCAGTTTAAAGGGATAACCAGGATTCATCAGCAAATTGTAATTCCAACGTTGAGCAATCCTCACTGTGGATCCTGTCAACAGTTTGGCACTTCCCAAGACCCAGAGAATAGTCTCTCTGAATGACACACAAATAAACAGCAAAGTACTGCATTTTCCAAAACTCAGCTGTTCCTCTAATTACACAGTAGGAACACTATCTTCAGGATCCTTTTTAAAAAAGATACAAAATAAGATAGTGATGCAGCCTGAAAGGTCACAGAAGGTAACAGCAATCCAAGCTCCTAGGCTTAGTAAAGGTAAGTGCAGCAACCTCCAACCTCTACTTAGTCAAGAGTCACAGATGTGCCTGGAGAGCTTCCTATCACCTCCTATGTAAATGTCATACAAATCCACCTGCTGAGTCAGCATCCTCTCAAGTAGATAATGACTTTGCTTTCAGGTGCCCACATCCTTCTCCCACATTCTGTCATGAGAAAAGGGGAAGAAACAAGAAAACCATCCACTAATGATGACAACCTAGTTCCTCTCATTCTCTTGGCAGTGGTAACAGTGTGAGGGATCTGGAGCATCAGGGTCTCATTGGGGAGTAATTAAGTAATTAGAAAGAAGAAATAATTGATTTGTATGCTACAGAGATGTCAACAAACTCATATTTCAAAACAACTCATTATCTACATAACCTTGACACCTTATAACTTAGAAATAAACAGATTGTTTACATTGACTAAAATTTATCTTAAAATATTTAAACAGGATTTCTTACCAATGAGAGCATTGGGGGTGGGGTGGGGTGGGGATATGTGTGTTGGGGGAGAAGAATGAAAAAGCAAAGGAAACCCATTCTACTTTTTTCCTCCTAAATAGCAACGAGGAGAAAAGTGTTTCTGGGAAGTACCAAGGAAAACTGACAGCGCAAGCCAATGGTCTTCCAAGTGACTTCGCACTTTACAAAACGTGCACTTCACTTCTCATATCTACCTGCGTGGTAGCTGTCGCTTCCACTTTCTATTGAGGAAGACGATTCAGTGGTCTTTGGACTATGGACCCTTTGAACCTCCTGTTGAGGAGGGGGGACTCGCTGTGACATCGTCCAGAGAACGTCCTTCGGTGAGGTGTCCTCTCCTGGGCTCAGTCTTTGAGGTCTTTCTCTAGTTGAAGATTTTTCTCGGCCAGCACGTGATCAGTTGTGTTCTCAGAATCTAGCGTTCTCCCCTAGACCCTCCAGAAGGTCTCACCCTGCTGACTCCTTGATATCGGCCCAGTAGGACTCCGACCTCTAGCACTAAGAGAGAGTCCCTCTGTGTTGTTTAACATCACTACATCTGTGGTAATTGATTACAGCAGCAGGAAACTCATACAGATTTTGCCATCTGAAAGTGATGTGCCACTGTAAACAAAAACCTAAAAACACAGAGTGGCTTTGGAATTGGGCAATGGGCAGAGGCTAGAAGAATTTTGAGGAGGATGATAGGAAAAACATAGATTGGACTTCCCTGGTCGTTCAGTGGTTAAGACTCCAAGCCTCCTCTGCAGGGTGGAATGGGTTCCAGCCCTGCTCTGGGAACTAAGATCCCACATGCTCAGTGGTGCAGCCAAAATAAACAAATAAAAATACATAAAGTAGTTTAAAAATAAAGCATCAATAATTTGTTTCTCTAAAAAAATTGATCACCTTGAATAGATGGTAAGTAGAAATATAGATATCAACAATTCCACTAGTGGGGACTTAGAAGGAACATATATTGATACAATTATCTTAAAGAACACTTACTTTGTCACAAACTAAGTAAAAATAGGAACATTAAGGGCACTGCTGCTAAGGGCTCAGGTGAAACAAGGAACCTGTTACTGGAAACAGGAGAAAATGGATCTTAATCATATAGCTACAGAAAGTTTAGTCACAGTGTGTTCTGCAGTTATGTGGAAAGCAGATTTTGTAAACAGTGAATTTGACTATTTAGCTGGAGAGATTTTTAAGCAAAGTGCTGAAAGGACAGACTGAGTTCCTCTTGCTGCTTATATGCAAGTGTGAGAGGAAAGATACAGATTAAGGGAAAACTGTTAAGCATTGTACAAAGGACACAGGAATCAATTTGGGGAAAATTCTCAGCCTATCCAGATTGCAAGAGACCCTAAAACTAGAAGATTCACTGTCAGGAAAGAGTGCTCTGAAGGGAAAGTCAAGGATGTGGCTGGACAATTTTTGCTAGTGCCTGGGAAGAATCAGGGCTTCCCTGCAATGCAGGAGATGTGGGTTCGACCCTTGGGTTGGAAAGATCCCCTGGAGGAGGGCTCGGTAACTCACTCCAGTATTCTTGCCTGGATAACCCCATGGACAGAGGAGCCTGGCTACAGTACATAGGGTCGCAGAGAATCAAACACAACTGAAGCGCCTTAGCATGCACAGGGGCAGAGTCAAAAGGTTGGTATGTTCAGTCATACATGTTCATTCACATATAATTAGTCAGTCATTGAAAACATTAGGAGCCTGACTCATGTCTCCCCTCAGGCATCTCAGAAGAAGCCAGGAACATAAACAGGGTTACCCAGAAGGTATCTGTGGGAAAGCCTCTTGTCTGATGGAGTAAATCACTATGACATACGTGGGAGACTCACAAGGTTCTTGGGAATTTTTGTCCTAGCACAGATCATACCCAGAGGCCCACACCTGATTTAGATGATTGAAATAATGAAACTTGGGACTTCTAAGCTGATGAAATTTAGATGAGATTTTGAGCTTTGATTTGATGCTGTAATTGGTAGAGAATTTTATGGATGTTGCCATAGGGTGGTTATATTTTGCATGTAAAATGGACATAAATCTCTGGAGGTCAGAGAGAGCACTGTGATAGGAAGAATAGCATCCCCCCAAAGATGTCTATGTCTTAATCCCTAAAAGCAAAGATGTCCATGTCTTAATCCTTAATCCCTAACCTCAATATGTTACCTAACATGGCAAAAAGAACTTTGCCAATGTGACTGAATTAAGGGACCTTGAGAAGGGAAGATTATCTTGCATTATCTGAGTGGTTCAATGTAGTCACAGAGGTTCTCAGAAGAGAGGAGTGTCAGAGTCTGAAAAAAGAGATTTGAGTCCTGGTGGCCCCTAGAAGCTGGAAGAAGGAAGGAGATGGATTCTCTTGTCGATCCACCAAAAAGAATGCGGCCTACCAACACCTTGGCTGAAGTCAGTAACACCCATTTTCAGACTTCTCATATCCTGAACTGTAAGATTAAAAAATCTGTGTTACACAAGTAAAGATCCTGCACACTGCAGCTAAGACCTGGTATAATCAGATAAATAAATTTTTTAAAAATCTGTGTTACTGCCCTCTCCTCATGACATTTTCTGTTAACACTTTCCCCTATTGATTATAAAGCTTTTAATTCTGTTTTATGTGTCCTCTTCAGGAAACATGGTATTTACTGCCACTTTTATCTCATTTAAAACAATTTAACAATTTTATATTTATTTATATTTTTTGGTAGGACTGATTTTTATCCTTTTTATAGGGGGTGGGGAAGTAGGGAAAGACTAACAGAGACGTGTTTGTTTTCAACTCTGTCTTGCTACACAAACTCTGCAACTATATGATGCTGTCTTCTGAAATATATTGGAAAGTATCTGTATTTATGTCTATTATTAGTAAACAGTGATTTTTTTAAATGTCCAATAATTTTAGCTAATTATTGGACAAAAACATATACTATATGTTAATGATGCTCTGGAAATGAATTGGATTTCCTAGCACCACTCAAATCATATCTTCTAAGTTAGAATCCTACCACTACCACTGATCCAGAATTCTGGTTCTTTGAAAAAGAAAAAATGATTAAAAACATGTTAAAACAATTTTTCAAAGTTTTATTTAAATGTATTGCTTATTTTTTATTATGAAAGAAAGGCATATGTATTATGACAATTTGAAAATGTAAGCATAAAATAGGAGATAAAAAATCATCCCACAAAAGGAAATCACCTAGACATAATCACTGTTAGAAATCTGGATTTACCTATGTTATCCTCTAGGAGTTTTATAGTTTCTGGTCTTATGCTTAGATCTTTGATCCATTTTGAGTTTATCTAAACACTCTCTGCTATAATCCAAAGCGGGATACTCCATGACCCACCGCCCAGAATATTGGAAATAAAAACACGAATAAACAAATGGGACCTAATTAAAATTAAAAGCTTTTGCACAACAAAGGAAACTATAAGCAAGGTGAAAAGACAGCCTTCAGAATGGGAGAAAATAATAGCCAATGAAGCAACAGACAAACAATTAATCTCAAAAATATACAAACAACTCCTGCAGCTCCATTCTAGAAAAATAAACAACCCAATTAAAAAGTGGGCCAAAGAACTTAACAGACATTTCTCCAAAGAAGATATAAAAATGGCTAACAAACACATGAAAAGATGCTCAACATCACTCATTATCAGAGAAATGCAAATCAAAACCACAATGAGGTACCACTTTACACCAGTTAGAATGGCTGCCATCCAAAAGTCTACAAGCAATAAATGCTGGAGAGGATGTGGAGAAAAGGGAACCCTCTTACACTGTTGGTGGGAATGCAAACTAGTACAGCCACTATGGAAAACAGTGTGGAGGTTCCTTAAAAAGCTGCAAATAGACCTGCCATATGACCCAGCAATCCCACTGCTGGGCATATACACCAAGGAAACCAGAATTGAAAGAGCCACGTGTACCCCAATGTTCATCGCTGCATTGTTTACAATAGCCAGGACATGGAAGCAACCTAGATGCCCATCAACTGACGAATGGATAAGAAAGCTGTGGTACATATACACAATGGAATATTACTCAGCATTAAAAAAAAAATTCATTTGAAGCAATTCTACTCAGATGGACGAAACTGGAGCCCATTATCCAGAGTGAAGTAAGCCAGAAGCAAAAACAACAATACAGTATATTAACACATATATATGGAATTTAGAAAGACAGTAACGAGAACCCAACATGGGAGACAACAAAAGGAACGCAGATGTATAGAATAGACTCGTGGACTTTGTGGATGAGGGTAAGGGTGGGATGATATGGGAGAAGGGCATTGAAGCATGTTAATTGTCATGTGTCTAATCAATCGCCAGCCCAGGATTGATGCTCGGGACTGGTGCAGCGAGATTTCCCGGGGGGGAGGGAGGAGGGAGGGGGGTTCCGGAGGGGAAGCATATGTAAACCCATGGTGATATCATGACATTGTATGGCAAAAACAATTAAAAAATAATAATAAAAAAATAAAAATTAAAAAAAATAATAATAAATAATAAAATTTAAAAAAAAAGAAATCTGGATTTAGGTTCTTGTTAATGATGAAGTAGGACTTCTCAGGTGGCTCAGTGGTAAAGAACCTACTTGCCAATGCAGGAGATGCAAGTTCAATCCCTGGGTCAGGAAGATCCCCTGAGGGAGGAATGGCAACCCTCTCCAGTATTCTTGCCTGGGAAATTCCATGGACAGAGAGAAGCCTGGTGGATCACAAAGAGTCAGATACAACAAGAAGGGGGAAGTGGCTTAAAATAACCTAACATTTTCACAGATTAATAAAATACAAAATAAACAAAAAAATGTTTTAAATGCACTAAAGAACAAGCAAAAGAAGGCAGATACTGAAGGGAAGTCACCCCTTAAAGAACAGACTCATAATGAATTAGGTCCAGGGTACACAGCATTTCCTCCAATACATCTGCAAGAGGGAGAGAGAGCTGAAACTCAAGCAAATGCTACAATATGACTGATGGAGATATCAGAGTTTGGGGTTGGAAGTGGGTGTAAATCCAGAAGTGAAACCTAGAAGAATATACATATAATCACCCCTCAAATTGTTGGCCAAACTCAGAAGCGTGGATCTGTGGAGGAGATTTCAAAGAGCCCTTTGGAAAGAATCAGCTGGAAGATTCAAAGAACTGAGCAGAGGTTTCAGGTGCTGCCCACTGCTGGGGGGACAAGAATTTAGGGTTTGAATCCTATCAAAGAAAAGACACTTAGAAAATATCCTGAGCTTTCCATGTGTGTGTTTAGTCACTCAGTCATGTCCGACTCTTTGCAGCCCATGGACTGTAGCCCATCAGGTTCCTCTGTCCATTGGATTTCCCTGGCAGTCCCATCGGAAGTGGATTTCCCAGTATATGGAGCTTTCCAGACTTTATAAAAAAAAATAAAGCTAAGCTTCCCCAAGTTCAAGAGAAATACATCTGCACTCTAAAACAAAATTCAACACTCTTCAGGGGAAGACAAACATTCAGAATCTAGAAAGCTGGGTTTATAAACCAACAGACCAGCAACATCTGATACAGGTGAAGATACAGAGAAACTGGAACTCTTGCTTAGTATGTACTGGTGGAAGTGTTACAAACAGTATACTTTGGAAAAGTAGCATTTTCCAAGGCAGTTATGAGTATAAGTCTTTACCCCATGACCCATCAACCTTCTTAAAGGTTTCAGGATTTTAACCCAAGAAATAACTAAATATATGGCCACAAAGAGTCTTATAAGAATGTTTGTACATGCATGCTCAATCACTTCAGTGGTATCTGACTCTTCTGTGACCCCATGGACTACAGAGCCAGCCAAGCTCCTCTGTCTGAGATTTCCCAGGCAAGAATACTGGACTGGTTGCCATTTCCTTCTCCAGGAGATCTTCCCCACCCAAGGATCAAACCTGAGTCTTCTGCTTGGCAGGCAGATTCTTTACCAGTGAGCCACCTGGAAAGCCCCTTCCCAATAGAAAAGAATTAAAATCATTAACTAGAGAAGTCTATTTTTTTGTGATTAGCAGTAACCTTTTGATGTACATGGATTTTTTTTTTTCCAGCAAAACCCCTATATATCCTGGCTCCTCCCTTGCCTTTTTGGAACAGTTCCTCAGAGCTATATGAAAGGCTGTCTCTTGGGCTATATAGTTTTCATAAGGTTCCAGATACAACATAACTCATAACTTTAGGTTGTGCATTTCTCTTCAGTTGACAATGGCTATGGCATGTCACTCTTCTGCTGAGCAAACATGAAGCCATTATTACTCAAACATTTGATTAAGTGATCAAAGAAAGCCACTCCATGACTATTACGATGTCAACAATGGGATCAATCCGTAATCACGTCTAAATATTGACAGAAATCATGTCTAAATAATGACAGAAATCACTGTCTAAATCAATAAAATGACCAAATACCCCCCAAACATTACTAATTCTAGTGTCTGTTGCTTTTTCACTAATTACTAATTCAGCCTCAATGCATTCCTCTTGCCTCATCAAGGAGACTTATTAAGGTGTCCAATCACAGACTAGCTTTGACCATCTGAGAGTACTTTACCAACAGAGAAAAACCTTGCTTCCTCGAACTGTCCCCCAAATCCATAACACAAACCCAAATCCCCACAAATGGTGTGTGTTCTTTCTCATACCAATAAGCAATAATTCAACTCATTCCACTACAGATGTGTCTCCAGTGGTTTTTAGCTGGACGTCATTGAACCATGTACATGAACATATTCTGTTTTGTAAGTTTGTTCACTTACTGTACCTTGAATGCAGATTTCTATGTCTTCGTCATGGCTACATAAGTTTCTATGACTCCGATATGCAATAATTTTTTTGGAAAACAGTGTTTCTCTAATGTCTCACTGTTATAAGTAGTCCTAATGAGCACTGTGCTAATTAAATCTTTAAGGACCTTCATGATTACTTCACCAGCAGAAATTCCTTTAAATAAAATTACTGGAATTATTGCCTCAAGAGATATGAAACATAATACTACATTGCACTCTCATCTGAATATAAAACCTTAGGAGCTACCACTGTGCGACAGAGAGTGTTTAAATCC
The DNA here is from genome assembly GCA_007570785.1 of Antilocapra americana. Classification (NCBI taxonomy): domain Eukaryota; kingdom Metazoa; phylum Chordata; class Mammalia; order Artiodactyla; family Antilocapridae; genus Antilocapra; species Antilocapra americana. The sequence continues at coordinate 8,474,479 of ML661885.1, forward strand.
ACTTCAAACAGGCTAGATGTCCATCAACTCTCAGTTTCACTCATCAGTTCTGTGTTATGTTGTGTGCCATGCTTAGTCGCTCAGCTGTGTCCGACTCTCTGCAACCCCATGGACTGTAGTCCGCCGGCTCCTCTGTCCATGGGGATTCTCCAAGCAAGAATAAAGGAGTGAGTTGCCATGCTCTCTTCCACAGGATCTTCCCAACCCAGGGATAGAACCCAGGTTTCCCACATTGCAGGAGGATTCTACGTCTTATCAACTCTGATGGTCCTTTGTCCTCAACAAACTAGACTTCTCAGCAGCATCTGACACGGATAACTCTCTTACCTGTTTAAACATGTTTCTATCTAGTTCCTAGGACTCCACATTCACTTCATTTTCTTCCCATGCCATTGGCCACTCCTCAGTCTTCTTTGGTGATCTTCTTCTGACTGGCTCTTCAATAAGGAGAATGCCCTGGGATCCCTGCTACTTCATCACCCTTTCACAAGGTGACCGATCTTACTCATGACTTTATGTTCCATTTTCATATCTGTGACTTTTATAATTAAATATCCTCCCTGGACCTTGCCACCAAGCACCAGAAACAGACTTTTGTACTGATCTAACAGGTCCCCAATAAAATCATTGATCTCCCCAACTTCCCTACCTGACTGAGATCCACCCAGATGATCAGACAAAAAAAAAAGGGAGAGGGAAAAAAGCTATGAAGAACCTAATGGTATGAAAAAGTGACTCAGCAAGAAAACACAAATAGATTTCAAAGTGAGTACTTTTATATTCCCATGTCCTTCCCCATTTCAAATCAGATAACGAAGTGACACACTTCTGGGTTTTGTTGTTGTTAATATGCTGTTTTTTCTGTTCTAATAAAAATAACAGAATAAGTGTATAAAATACACACTACAAGCTCACTGCTGCACTTAGTTGTTCAGTTGTGTGGGACTCTTTGCACACTCTCTGTGGGACCCATGTACTGCAGACCACCAAGCTCCTCTGTCCATGGGATTCTCCAGGCAATAATACTGGAGTGGGTTGCTATGCCCTCCTCCAGGGGACCATTCCCAACCCAGGGATCGAACCCAGGTCCCCCCAATAATAGGCGGATTCTTTACTGTCTGAGCAGCCAGGGAAGCCCAAGAAACCGAAGTGGGTAGCCTATCCCTTCTCCTGGGGATCTTCCCCACCCAGGAATTGAACCTGCGTCTCCTTCACTGCAGGCAGATTCCTTACCCAGCTGAGCTATCAGGGAACTCTCTGCAAGCTCACGAAGTACCCACAAAAATCCCAGGGGTTACCATTCTTTTTTTCCAGATGTCAGCAAGTCCCAGAGAGGCAGCCAGAGGTACTGTTCATACCATACACTGGGATTTTCCTAAAACATCTCACTTTTAACAAAATGAAAGGAAACAGAATTCCCCTCCTGAGATACTTCGCAGGCCAGGCCATAAAGCATCAACTCACCGCAGAACGCGTCTGGAACCCAGACCGCGTCTGGAACCCAGACCGCGTCTGGAA